>OZ005657.1:34253041-34853041 GCA_963930645.1 Salticus scenicus
AGGACTTTCCGTACTGCGGAGTCTTGACGTGAATAGGGCTGCAATAACGAAGTTTTTCATGTAAAATACGTACAAGGGAGGAAAAAGCTAAATATGTCATATTTTGTCAAAAACTAACACATGTTTATTCATATTGTAAGACATATTTGAAAATAAAATGAGTTTTTTTTTTTTTTTTTTTTTTTTTTTTTTTTAATATACATATTTTCTAAATAGTTATAGGCAGTCATTGTATTGTTCATGCCGGAGAACAGGTGAAAAATGCAATGCAATAGAAAGTTTTAAACAATAAAGGGAACTGAAACTCAGTACCCTTCCTTTGGTGAAAAATGGCGAAAATAACAAATTTCTTTATTTTTTCGTTTGATGTATACCTTGATATCCGTAGTATATCCTGACGAAAATTCGTTTAGATTCGGGAACTGTATACATATCTCTATATTAAAAAGGCTTTTGACTACAACCATGAATCTTTACCTTTAAATACTTTAAAATGTTTTAACTAAAAATGCCTTAAATGACTACAAAATCTTTTACTGTTAGGAAGGATCTACAGCAAAAACTAATGAATATAATGAAGTTAATTTAATCTACAGATTGTGAAAGAAATAACGAGCTTATAAAGAAAAATATTAGTACCAAAAGTTGCCAACAGGAGATATTTTGACGCTATTCTCGCATGCACACAATTGGATTTGTATAACCAAATTAATTATGCAACTTTCCTAGTGCATATGCGACTTTAGAGCCAATTCAAAGGAATAAGTCAATATTTTAAATAAATGAACGGAAAATGGATTATGTAAAGTTTTATTAATGTTCAAATAAAAATGCACATGAAGAAATGAATGACATCCCGCATTAAAGATATTTATTTAAAATAGTAACTAATTCAGTTTTTAACTACTCCAAAGTGACATATGATCTAAGAAAGTTCCATAATCTAATTTAATTGAAAAAATTCGATAGCGACTATGTGAGAACAGTGCCAAAATATCCCCTATCTGCGACTGTTGGTACTATTCTTTATCTTTTTTGGAAATCATCTCCCCATCTCTTCATAATTTGTAGATGAAAATTGGTTTCATTCGGTTCATCAGTTTTTTTTTCTCTAGATGCCTCTAAACAGTGAAAATTATTTTATGTTTTACTCTGTGTATTTATCAATTGACTTGATTTTTTCCCCTGGCTGTTAAATACAGCTCAATTTATGAAACTGAAATCGGATTTACAGTAAAATCATTTTCTTTTCTTTATAGATGTGAACGAAAAACTCAATCGTTTCTTTAATTTTTAAATATCGAAATTTTATTTTACTTTTTCTTTCAAACTAAATAACTGTTTTAGGAATCTGATTCTTAACGTTATAGTCCTTACCGTACCAAAGAAGATCGTTTATAGCAGTCTCAAAATTTTGGTGTAAAGTTACACCAATATAGTGTAATATTAAACAACTTTTAGTGTAATGTTATTTATTTATTTTTTGTAACATTAACATAACACAATTTAGCTTTGTAACATTTCAATATGATTGTTTAACATTTCACCGAAAGTTATAAAGCCTCAAGTTTTTAGTATAACGTTTCGTACCCCCCCTTTTTTAATAGTGTTTCTAAAATGCAATAAATAATTATAATTTTTTAGGAACTATTTCGTTCATAAATATATACAGACTAATCAAAACTAAATTCAAGTGTTAAATTTATTTGCCCTAATTTTATGTTGTAAAATTTCAAACGATTTCATTTATAATTATGACATTATTTTTTTATTTTTAATAAAATTGCATACACTTATTTAAAAATTTTGAAATAAAATTTATTTTAAATGTTTTATGTTAGATACAATTATATTTTTATACGTATTATGTATTTAGATGTAATCGGAGCTATGGGAAGACATTATAGCAGGATTTCATGTCATGCCTCAAATAAAACAATAAATTATGGTAAAATGTTTCTAAATGTATAGCTCCAGCTACTACCTTCCAAAAGTATGGTTAGATGAAGCACAAAAAGTTTCTATACTAATTTTTTTTTTTTTTTTTATGTAAATGCATTTTTAAATAATTAGTTGGGGAAAATGTATGTTCCATGACCATGAAGTACCATAAAAAGTCAAATTATATAATTTATCAAAGATAATTTAAATAATCAAGTACATGTGTTATAAGTTAAATATTTTCATTTTATTTCAACGTAAGTAAGAAATAATGTCGAGAAAATTAAGAAAAATAGAAAACTGTTTAGAATTTAAATACAAATGATTGTATGATTAACTAGTATATTTGTTAATTTTATGCAGATGAGTTTTGAAATTATTATGTTTTAATTGTATACTTGGTTTATACGTATACATGAAACTATTATATTTAATAAAATAGCAAATGGTTTTCCTATTACTTAAAATTCACATTTTAAAATTTTGATATTATTTATTTATTTTATTTTATTATTTATTTATTTATTTTCTGCCATTTTCTGCCACTAAGGTCTTCCATCCCTCTAATTTTGTTATCATGTTTAAATTTATATAACATCATTATTTATATTTGTAGACTGCTAGCTTGAATAATACGCATTATAAGGTAAATACAAATTTAAATCATTAAAGAGAGGAAAAAAAAGAGAGAGAGAGAGAGAGAGAGAGAGAGATATTGATTATTTTTGAAAATCCAAAATAATTAACTGTCTTGTAATATTTTGTAACAATATTTTTAACATTACTGCATTGCATGTATAAATTTAAAGGAATGAACAAGAACAGTTTTTTTTTTTTTTTTTTTTTTTTTTTTTAGTATAAAGACAACTGCGACACGGTTTTCGATTTTCGGTTAAAGAAAGAATCTGTTGTTGAAGAAGAATGGTAAAAAAGAAAAGACAAACAGGCAAGAGAGGAAGGAAATAAAAAAGGTCGGAAAATTTTTCTGTTTGGGTACTCTTTCTTCCATCTTTTTTCTTGGGATGTAAGCGTGCTTTCCGCAGATAAATGGAGACGGAATAAGACACGGATTGCATGGAAGGGTGAGCCATTTGTAGCCGTACCATTTTTAAAGCTTAATGTGCACAATCTGCATGGCCTTTACATATAGCTTCTTTTCCCTTTCATCCGATTTTAGGTCCTTCAAAATACAGCGAAAAACACATTCGGCAAGCATGAATGTTTTCAGGAACTTGATGTATTATGCATTTGTAACCTTATTTTATAAAATAGTTTCTAGACTGTTATAACTGGATTTTTTTAATACAAATGCAAAACGCACGTCTATATTTCTGATCTTAAAGAAGCACATGTTCTTATGCATTTAAATCTGATTTTTGCTAAGATTTTTTTGGCTAATATGCGTTTGCTGTTTTAAACAAGGCATATTAATTTTCTTTAAATAATGTAAATATACACATATGCCTTTTTCGCTTTATTTTTTCTTCTCCTTTTACAAAAAATACAAAAAAAAAAAAAAAAACCTAATATTTCATTATGCGCCAAATATATAACCTTTTATCTGCCAAATCAACATGAGTGTAATATAATGTTATCATCATTAACTATGAATGCTTGTAATGAATCTTGGAAAATTAATTCGATTTATTAATAGATCTAAAAAAAAAAAAACTTAAAACATGTATATACATACTCTTTTTACTGACACAAATATTTCGCAACATGTATCCGGCATCAAGATGTTAATCACTGTCTAAAATGTGTTTACAAAAATTTTTTGCTTAGTGGCTCCAGTTATTTAACTAAATTCGAGTTTCAATGATAATTATTCTTTTGAGCACATATCTGGTGCCTTCACAAATGAGGTTTGTAGGTAAGGCATACTAAAGTTTATAAAAAAAGATTAAAAACTATTTAAATAGTATTTTAATGTATTTACTATAAGTTTTACTGATTAGCTATTCGTTCGAATTGCCCTAATGTCTCTACGATGTCTCTATGATTCATTTTTCACAAAAAGAGTTGTAGTTGCAGAGGCATCATTTTAATTAGAGTGTATTCAGAATTTGGACACAAATTGAAGAAGATGCAATTTAGATTACTCAAAACTAATCTATAAAAGAACCATATTACCTGAAAGATTTTCTTGTCAGTAAATATTATTAATATTCGATACATTGCTTAAATCCTAATATCATGATACAGTATTGTAACATATAGTTAGTAGATTTTTAAACTATTATTTATATTATGTTTTTTATTATTAACATGTTTTTTACTATGGAAATATTACAGGAAATTATTATAAAATTTCTCTCTGCGTGCACACACACGTGTATATATTACAAAATGATAGATAAAAAATTCTCAAGTTTAAAATCAAATAAACGAATGTTGATAATGCGTGTTTGATTAAGTATTTTGTCAAGCACGGAACGTTAAATTAAAAAATGTTTTGTGTATGTAAAGTAATCGGAATAAGAAGCTTTTACACTGAAAGCAAGTTAATATCATCGTAAATTATTATTCTTACTATCATTAATGGAACTTTTCGGGGTGACTTTAAATCACTAAATTAACCCATTTTCGCTGGTGTTGCATTCACGCAACACCAGATGTAATTGCGTTTAACAGTTAACTAAAAAATATATTTTATATTTAGTATTGTTTTCCATTAAAGATAGGATAGATGTTTATTTTATTACAAAAAAAATTTGATCTGAAAAATAATTTTACATTTAAAAACAAATTTCAAACTTGAAGCACTAATCAGTCCAAAACTTTTGAAAATCTTTATACTTAAAAAAGTTTACATAACTTGTAAAAAAAATGTTTCATTGTAGTTTTTGCTATTTTGTGCTCATTCTATACTCTTATTTTTGTTCATTTGTGTTCATTCTATACTCTTATTCCACTGAAGTTGTACAAATACAACATTTAGTAAGATAAGATTAATTTTAATAATTTTATTTTAAATTATTGTTATATATGATCAAAATAATGAGTATTCCTTTTTGTATTTAGAAAAAAAAAAAAAATCATTATTTCTAGTTTTGGCTGTTAATGGGTTAATACACTGAAATAACAAAATTTCTTAAAATATAGGCACAAATATATCCTTACCTATGATTTATGATTTATTTATGATTGCACATGACTAGAAAATAATTTTAACCGTACCGGTTGATAGCAAACAGATTCTATAGAAAACTCAGATTTTCTACAGAAACCTGCTCAGCCAATTTGCATAAAAAAAAAAAAAAAAAAAATGAAAGACATAACAAACAGCGCTTTGTTCAGCGTATATTACAAGCAAAATCATTATTATAAGGTTTCAAAGTTAATGAATTATGGGATACAGAGAATATGAAAAGCTTAATTGCAGAAAAGATATTAAGGAAACGAGTAATGAATGAGAATAACGAGCAAAACTACGCGTATGACAAAACGGTTTTCCCTAATTAATGTCGGAACATTAAGGAAATTCAATTTCGTCGGCGATGCGTATCCATATTTTATTTAGAAAATGCATTTAATATTTGAAGAACCCCGATTCGTTTGCTCATCTCTAAAATTAGTTCGACTATGTTTCATTTCTAAACATCGCAATACTTTTTGTTTCTTTTTCTACTGAGATTATCTAACTGGAGTTAAGGGAATTTTCAAATAGAACGTTAAAATGTTCTTTATTTTTGAAACGATTTAACTATGATGTGGTAATTCTAATGTAATGAATGACTTTTTGCTACGTTTAGGTTGTCAATGTATAACTGTGATTCAGTTGATTCAGGTAAAACTTGTTATAGGAATTCTTGTAACACAGCAATTAACACAAATTAAATCGAAAAACAGTTATTTTTCCTTTAAAGGTCTAATTATTTTATGTACAGGGTGTACCATAAGTCTTAGACATTTAAAAAATTCATAACTATTGAACGAATTGATAGAATTGAACGCAGTTTGTGAAAAAATCCTTCTCGTAAAGTTTTTTTTTTTTTTTTTTTTTTTTTTTTTTTTTTTTATGACAAAGAAAAAAAATAGAGTTAATTTTTTTGTCGACGATACTTAGACAAATAGTTAAATTTCTCGCACGGATGCAAAAGAAAAATATGAAAATGAAAGTCCTATAAATTGCACAATTTTGCGATTAGATCAATTTATTTCTTATTTTCCTCCTGTTTGTGCATACATGAAGTTTTAATTGCGATGCTGACTTGGTGGATAAAACGTTATTGGTGAAAATGTTTTCCCTCAGGTAACAACCGCCGACTGAAGCTACAGTTAGCAGTGTTTTAACTCGTTGGCAAATTGTAATTTGTGGTGACGACGGACACATAGAAAATGATTTATATGCCTGCAGACATTTTCATGCGAATAAGTACAGCTTTTCATGAAAATGTGTGATATGGGCACGCACAGCGCCCTCTACCTACAAATAGGAGAATTATTTTTTCTTTACCCCCCCCCCCCCAAAAAAAAAAAAAAAAAAAAAAAAAAAAAAAAAAAATCCCCCTTTACGAGAAGGATTTTGTTTCGAAAACCACGTTCAATTCTATCAATTCGTTCAATAGTTATGAATTTTTTAAATGTCTACAGATTTATGGGACACCCTGTATATATGCATTACCTTTTATTTTTCCAATTTTTCATAGCATACTCCAAGTAGTTCATGACATAGCTGTCAAATGTTACGATTTTTAGATACCGGTATTTATTTACTTGTTGTATAAAACATTTTTATAAGCTATTTTTTGTGCTAGTGTTCTGTAATTAAATAACATGAAAACTATTATTAAAAGAAAAAAAAAAAACTCTTATCACATCATCATAATAATTAATGAGGATTCAATGAGGTGTTACATCAAAGTACCGTTAGTCAAAAGACGGACATAAATAAAAAAAAATTAAGAATTTTTTTTTTTTTTTAATCATCTTTATAAATTTTTCTGAGATATATAGTGTATTTTTAAAGTGATATGAAAAATTAATAAATAAATAAATAAATAAAAAACCTTTTTTACAATCTTTATTAAGTTTTCTAAGCTGTATATTAGATTCCAAGATATGTAGTAAAGATCGCGAAAAACGGCAATCTTAAACAATGAGAGCAATCTTTAAAATCCTGTCTTGAACATAAATGAGTTGTGCCATGTAATGGGATTTAAGTGAAGTATACACGTTCGATCCTTATAAATACCTTTGACATTCCTTTCAAAAATTTGAATTCTACAATCTTTATAATTTTTTCTAAGATGTATATTAGATTCCAAGATATGTAGTGAAGATCGTGAAAAACGGCAATCATAAACAGTGAGCAATCTTTAAAATCCTGTCTTGAACATAAATGAGTTGTGCCATGTAATGGGATTTAAGTGAAGTATACACGTTCGATCCTTATAAATACCTTTAGTATCCCTTTCAAAAATTTGAATTCTATGCACTTTTTAATCGAAAGGTATATTAAAGTACCGTCGGCAGATAAAGTGTTGAATATCTATATTATACTAAGTTACATATGCAAGGATGTCTACTGGCCTGCTTTTTTATATGACTATTCAAACACTATATTCATATACTAAACTTCTGTATAGTATGCTTCTTACGATTAATTAAGAAAAAAATTACTATATGAATATAGTGGAAGAATCGCGTAATAAACACGGTTCAGTAGACACACTGTATACAGATAATTGTTTTATCTAATTAATTAATTGCACTATTACTTACAGCTATGTTGATATATTTTATAGGTTATCTTTAGGATTTACGCCAACTATGAGAAGTTTGTTGTCCAAAAAAACTACCTCCGTTAGGATTACTAATCCATAAATATAAAATGTTTGACAAAAGTAAAAAACTAGTATGTTGTAGCTATCATAAAATCCTCTTCTATATCATTCTATATGACAGCACCATTTAGTGTTTAAGATGCACAAAAGTTTAATAATAGCTTCACACTATAAAGGTTTAACATATGGAGTTTGATGAAATTTTAATCCACAGATTCTGATGTGTAGCCATGTGGAAAATCACATAAGGTGACAAAAAGCAGCGCAAACTTTCTACCGATATACACGCTAATTGAATCAGCATACTGCTTTATAATGGTTCTCTCATATACAAAGATTTTTGCAACTATATGCAATAGAAACTGAGATACAGCCTTCCTATTCACGGGGAAAATTGTCGCATATCAGCGCCACCTATTGGCTGACATGTACCCAAATAAAATCCTAATAATAGTTTATAATGGTTCCCTTACATATCAAGTTTTGTTCTATTTTACGCAATAGAACCTGAGGTATAGCCTTCACTTAAATCGTTGAGATCGCAGTAAAGCAACACCACCTGCTAAGAGATTTTCCCAAAAAGTTGATCTAATTTAAGTCAAGGTGTAATTTCATATATATTAAATATATGAAATTCTGTGCTATAGTGCCACATTTTTTTTTTTTTTTCACACGCGCACGCACAAAGACATGGACCGACATACATTTTCTAAAAATCGTCAAATCGTGTTTTGGAGCTCTCGTGTAAATTCATCAAAAACCAAAAATGGAAAATTTTTGTAAATCCAATACATTCTTCTTTTGGATATAGAAGAAAGTAAAAGTAGCATTACAAATATTCTACAACGATTTTGCCGAAACATTAAATAAATGACCAAGAATAAGACGTCGGGTAAGATACCGCAACTAAATTAGAAATGTTGCTGGCGTTAATTGGATAAAATAAAAACGTATTACACAGGGAACTGAAAACATTTGGATATATTTGCTGTTGAAATAAATGGTTGAACTTGAAGATATGTAAATGCGTGAGTACAAATAACAGTTAATTCGCAATCGGGAAATATTTTTAACAAATAAATTAATTTAAAATTAGCACAAAATATGTTTACAAGGAAGATAAACAGGTACCATTTTAATTTATAAGTAAGTTTATAGTCAACAGTCACTTATCAATAAATACAATGAAAATGCTTAAGATTTAAAATTATTGGACCCCTTTTTTAGTGATCTAGTTATGATTTAAATGCAATTCAAAATTCGTAATAATATTAACAAAGTGTTTTTAATGTACTTCGACGAACGTATTGTTAGTTAATAATACACTGGATAGCATAAAGGTCTTTTGCAAGCTATGGTCTTAAAATAAGGACATTCCCATATATGTGTTTCAAAATATGCCAGCATAAAGAATTAAGAATTAAATTTTCCTCTTAAACTTGATTAAGTAATAAATATGATGTTAGAAGTTCAATAACTTTATGTAGGGCAAAAATTATCGGTCAGGATTTTTTAGAAATAGCTTAGTAGCAGAACACCGTCAAGTTACACCCTATATTCGAGGTTTTTTTCCATAACCAGTGTGTTTTTCGTTCTAAATAAAATTATTCAATTTTCAACCTGAAATTTTATAAAGTATAAATTCTATTATAATTTTTTTTAAAATATTTAAATTTTAGGAATAAATTTCAAAATTTTATTTGTTTTCAGAAATTCTTTAAATTGATCCAACACTGCTAATTTTAGATTAAATTTTATGAAAATTATAGTGAAGATATCTTACAGACTTTCAAATGAAATTTAAGATTTTATTTATAGTTTTAAAATCAATTAAGATTAAAAGTATTTATTATTTTTTTTAATTTAAATTTTTTAATTTAAAAATAAATTTAAACATAAAATATTGCTTATGAATGAACTTATTGCTGGATTCATAAAGAAGACCTAGACAATATGGGATAAAAAATACAGAAATAAGAATAATACAGAAAAAAAATTATAACTGCTACCGTCTCCTTAATACGTTTTTCAAGTATAAAAGAACATTTTATATTTTTATCTCCATTATTTGTAAAAAATGTTTTTTATATAACAACGAAGAAAACTTATCATTTAGTTAAAATTTTTATTGGTTTTGTATTTTTTAAAAATTGGCTTCATTTGATACGACACTAAAACATTTAATTGAATAATACATATTTTTAAGATCTAATAATTTAACACATAAATTATATGTTTTCAATTTATTGATTTAGTTTGATAAATTTCGTTAAATGTATTAAACTTCAGCAGTATTTATAAAAATAGATAAGCATTTGAATAAAAATAAAAATAAATGCAACGATTTCTTATTTTTTCCAGTATCTTAGACTAGACTAAAATGACATATTATCTTATCGACTAAGGCATTTTCTATTTCAATACAGCTATATGTCATGACTCCATATTTATTATGTTTTATACATTTTTTCCATCTTTCTCAGTTTTCAATTAGAAAAAAAAAGGCCCATCTCTCCAACTTCTCAAAGGGATTCAAAAATCTACCTTATATTAATAAATTTATTCAGTAGTATCTGCATAAAATTGTATCCTTTCGCATCAAAGGAACTTCTGTCACGGATGAGTACGAAATTGCGTCATGAGCTCCTAGTACAAAGTAATTGATCTTCCTTTAATCCCAAGAGTAAAAGAGTTCATCTAAAAACCATTTGTAAACCTCAGCATCGTTGATGAATTCTTTCTGAATCATCTATGTCTAGAATCCATTTTAAATTAGATAGATCCCATTGCTTCACCATTTTTTAATTGAATTTCATGGATAGGTTTGACAATAAGTTTCTTTTATTTTAAATTAGAAGTCAGAATGGTTACGAATCTCTAATTGAAATGTTTCTTTAAATCTCACAACAAATACCAAGAGAGCTTTGCATTGAAAAGATAAAATCAACTACCCTTTGGAGGGGTAAAAACAAAAGCAACAAAAAGAGGAAAGAGTGAATGAAAAAAGATAGATAAAAAAAAGGGTTGTTTTTCTGCCCGTACACGTACGCTTGGCATCTAAATATAGCATGTAATAAATAAAATACGGTCTACATAATGCGTTTTAAAAGAAAAATAAAGCTAGTAACTCTCATTTTGTAAATGGTAGTAAAACAATAGCTTCGAGTTATTCTGATTAAACTTTTTTTTTTATTATTTTTTATTGTGGAAATAGGAATTGGCTTGTTTGTCACTAGTTTCAATTTGTCTATAATTCTGAATACTCTTCGGATTTGCTTACAACAGATACGTTGCCTAAGACGCGAGAGTAAAGTAATTACTATAGGATTACTCCAGGTTGTAGTACTGTGCAGGAAAACCTCATTTGATGCACCCTATCAGTCTAAGTACGGCACATCCGGCCGCTCTTTACACACTCTATCCTTCTCTACAAGGATTATTCCTTCTCGCACGAAGCTCCCTAAAGCTGGCTTCCGTTTACTTTCTGCAACTGCTGTTCAGGCAACAGGTTTTACATCATTATCGACACCTCCCAACTATCATACTCTCGGAATTTTGGATTTGGAACTAGAATAATAATCATATACGCATAGTGAGCCGATATCCGATACCCAGTGACTTTTATTCGATGCTGATTCTTCTTACTACATCCTCAAGCAAAGGAGAAAAGGGGGAGATAAAAAATAAAATCGTAAAAAAAAATTCGCTATGTCGTTCTCAACGACTGCATTGAAGCTACGTGTTTTCGATAGTACGATGAAGTCTTGTAGTAGTTCTTACCTAACTTAGTTTCATGCAAGACGGGGACGAATATGTGGAGATGGAATTTATGCTCTTTAGTGTGAGTGACAGTTGATTTGGTTGAAACAAACCAAGATACAGCGTAAAATATAGAGAAGAGACTAAAAGTTTTTTTTTTTTTTTCTTTTGACAAAAAAATAAATAAAAAAATAAAATAAATAAATAAAATAAAATAAAAACTCGAAGGAAAAGCAAATAAATAAATAAAAATGGATTTCTTTTGACGATTTCGTTTTGGTTTTATTCCTTTATACAGAAAGCATGCATAGAGTTGAATGTTGATTTCGGTGTCAATGTTTGAGGAAAGAAAATTTTATTCAAATGCGGAGCGCAACATGACACGGGGTTTCATTGGAATAAAAAAAGATAGAGTTCAATTCAGCATAACAAATATATCTCCTATTCTTGAATTCTTAACAGTTTTCAATCATCATTTTATTTTCTATGTGTTTTAAATTTTGTTTAAATTTAACGTTTTAACGTTTCTTCTTTTGCATTTATCAAACAAGCCATTTTAAATTGGTTGTTATACAATCGAAACAAAAGAAAAGGAGCATAGACATAAATATTTTAAAGTTATCTGTATTATTAATACTTCTTTTTTTTTTTTTTTTTTTTTTTTTTTTTTTTTTTTTAGTTTTTTAGATTTCTAAATCCTTGGCTTATTTAAAGTTTATTTAGCCAAACTTTTAATTCTGATTTATAAAAAGATGATATTTTATTATAAAGAGTATTGCTATTTTAAATTAAATATGGCATAAGTATTTTTATAACAGAATTAATTACAGCAACTTAAATAAATATAATAAATATTTTTCTTTAATTAAATTACCACAGAAGTTTTAAATTATTTAAATTACTCCTAAAATTGAAGTATTAATTTATATTTAAAAAATAGATAATTCAAATAACGTTAGATATTAGGGCAATTTATTCTTGTGCTTGACGATATGCAGAATATGGTAATTACTTTCAATAATTACTCAAATTTCATAATTGAATTTATACATTCAAAGTTAAATAGATATAAAATACTGGAAGAATTTTTTCAGAATTGAATTTAAAAAAATGTTTGAAATATTCGTATGATGTAGGCATTACCCTCCGAATTCCGGTAATAGAGAAAAAGTTCAAATTACTATATTTTTCGCAGAGTTTTTTTTTTTTTTTTTTTTTTAACTGAGAGAAAATAGAAAGTATATTTTAATAATTCATAATTCTCAATATATGGAAAAGTAAAGTCAGTTTTCAGCAATAATATAAATTTTAATTTTACAAAATTATAGCAAATAAAATTAAACAGGATTTTTTTTTTTTAATATATAATTGTAGAAATCTTTCTTATTGTAGTAGGAGAAAAAGTTTATCAGCCGTTTAAATATTACGTTAATTGTTACATAATATATATTAGCCATTATTAGTCCATCTCTAGACAACCTTATTAGATAAATAATACAATGTATACATATAAAATGCATACATAATGATAATTACTTATATATAAGTGCAAGTGCATTTAGTATGATCAAATAAACATTATATTTTTCTCTCCCTTTAGTCAGTATTCTCATTTCTGTAGACAGGCATAATTGAAATTTATATCTGAGTAAATAAAGTAGACTTGTATGCGGAATGACGGATTTAATGATACGGATTATATCTGAAGATAGCGACATGAAGGTAACAGTAAATCTACAGTCTGCACGTGGCTAAATTTACTTGCGCAATAGGAGGCCAGAGGTTATCAGGTTTTCAAAAGCTCCCCGTGACAATAGGCAGGTTCTAAAGACAACTTAGTCACATCCATAAATTATACCTCTGGGGATACATCGAATTCAAGTGACATCATAAAAGGGATTAGGATTTTCAGTTAAATGAAAAAAAAGAGACATTTGAGCATAGTTCAAGATACATAGTTTAGAAATATGCATTTCAATTACAGATGAATGATGTTATTGAAGTAATTCCTTATTTTTATTTATTTTAATTTAATTTAATTTTTGAAATTCATATGGCAAATATATATATATATATATATATATATATATATATATATATATATATATATAACTATCTCCGTATGCATCGTTTAACATGTGGATTTCTTAAAAATACTTATTCCTTGTATCAGTTTTGGTTTGTGTTATTGTTTAATCTAATTTCCACTTTTTATTGTGTTTTGTTGCAAGATAGAGATTTGAGTTGTATATTGGCTTGAACTAGCTATACAGTTTTCCAAAATCTTGCACTCTGCTGATAGAAATGGAAGTTTCCTGATGGTGAACATTTCTATTTTTCAGCATTTAAAATTCCAATTTTCAGTTCATGAATTCTCTCTCTCTGTCTTTTTTTTTTTTTTTAAACGGATCTCTTTGTTAATTTTATAATTTTCTCTTTTCTATAAAATGTTGATTGTTTCTATTACTTTAATGTTTTTTGCAAACTATTAACTCATCGTTAGGGTTATGCGTTATGTTTGTGTCATTCCTCTTCTGCGTATGTACTTTAAGTAGTTTTTACTAATCATTGGTACTCAAATTAAATTACCACCGTGACAATAATTTTATTCGAAATAAATATTTAAAATTTAATTATATGTTGGTATTTTCATCTATCTTTTGTTTGCTGAGTGTTACAAAGATATTAAATTATTCAAATTATATATAAATATGTATACATAAAATTTTTTCTAGAATTAATTTATACATTGCTTACTGATCAACTACAGGAGTAAAGATAACTTGTTAATCGCCAAATATTACAAAAAAATAGGGAATAGTCACATACTTAATTTATTTTAGTGTTTATAGTGATTTTATACTAGAATTCAAACTATTTTGTTTTAGTTTTAGTTTTTAAAGACATAAACAAAAATTTTAAGTTAAAAGGAATGAAATACATATAGATATTAATATATTATATATTACAGTAAAACCCCGATCTATCGCTCCTGCATTCATCGTTTTATTTCTATGGTCCCTGCACAAACTGTATTTAAATAATGTTAACGGAACCCGCATGTATCGTACTTCAAAAAGTCGTTTTCCCGCATTCATCGTTGTAAAAATTTTCCCCTGATCGAAATGAAATTGAAAATCAAGCAATTCCATGTGGCATTCAAACTGGAATTACTTCTTTTATCCTAAAATAACTCTTTTCCTCCTTTACAGAGGATCAAAATTGTGATGGCGTGTCTCCGACAGGGATTGTGCAGATATTGTTATGTATGTGTGTGAATTACTGAATACGGATCGTGTGTTGTTGCTTGGAGAATAAGTTATTCTACTTTGTGTAAAGAGGAGAATCGATGCATCCAGTATATGGCTAGCAACTACATTTTTTCACATTCCCGAGGCTGAGCCTACGCCAGTGCCATGTGTGTCTGCATTACAGCATTTGAAAATGCGCGAATTTTTTTATATGCACTTGAAATTACAAAAAAAGGACCAGAAAATGTTGTAAATCTGGAAAATCCCCGTTTAATTTATAAAATGAACAAAAAATCCAACATAAAATTGCTGATTTTTAAAAATAAATATCACTTAATGTTTTACAACTTTGATTTATTTTTTTTACAGTTTGGAGAATAATAAATTAATTTTTAATAGTAGTATACTATCTATATTGCGTGTATTATTTCATAAACATTGTTTTATTCATGTTTTGAATTTAAAACGCATTCTTCGTTTTCCCGCTTTCATCGTTTTTTTTTTCACGCACCCCTTGAAAAACGATGGATCGAGGTTCTACTGTAATATGTTGTATGTAGAAATATTTAGCAATTTAGTAAACATATTTCAGTATTTAGGAGTCAATATTTTATATAAGAGAAAATAGCTTTTCTAAAATCGAATATCAAAATAATTAATAGAAAAAATGTTTTTTTTTTTTTTTTTTTTTTTTTTTTTTTTTTTCTTATAATGCTAGAGGTAGTTTGCTCTCTTTCAAATTTTGCGTTAAAATGATCTTTATTAATAAAGTTCCAATATAACACTTTTTATTAATATATTAATTGAGGATATAACTCATGCAATGGAATTGAGCAGATTGCAGAATGTCCACTACAATCCGTCAGTATGGTAACAGAGAAAGCTTAATAAAGTGTTAGGTTAAAAGTGCTTCTTCAGCTTCTGCCGTAATTATGACTCCACTTAACGTTAACTAATGTAGACAGCTGCAAGAGCATATTGCTCTACGAGTGAAATACTAACTTATTAACGTACAAGTAAAGACATGCAAATTCTTTAGTTAAACGGAGGTTAATATTTTCTGTTACAAAATGTGTTCCACTGACTATATCTAAGGGAAAATGTTTAATAACTACATTAAAATAAAGATATGGAATTCTTGAAATGAATTACCTTTAGTAGTAAATGTATTATTTTATTAATAAAATATTCACGATTCTTAATGCACAAATATACTGGCTGACCACAAGTTCATAAATATTCAAAAAATTCATTAAAAAATAAGAAAGTAAATAAATAAATAAAAATAAAGTAATGGGCATATTTAAATACATTTTGCGCAAAAATCATAACTCGATTTTTTTTTCCCGGTAAAAGAAAAAAAAATAATAATATAGATTAAATTTTTGCTATCAACAGGCGCTTAAAGAAAAATATATGTTGGAATAGAAACTACATTTGTCAAGTTGGGGAAAACTACGTTGTACTGTAAAAATTATTTTTATTAATAGTGTTTTTGTCAACAAATGTTAACATCCTAACTAAAAAAAAAAAAAAAAAAAGTACAACTTACAGACAGCAAAAAATAAAAATAATATATATATATATATCGAATTTTTTTCAGTTCTTATATCATACATACATGTAAATATACATACATATACAGTCGGTAACAAAAGACTCCGAACACTAGAAAAAATGTCTATGTAAAAAAAGTACACTTCATGCTGTTTTGTTAAATAAATCCTTGTCGAATCCTGTTTTTAGACTGACTATGTGCAGGATTGGACAAGGATTTATTTAACAAAACTGTATTAAGTGTACTTTTTTTATACAGGAATTTTTGCTAGTGTTCGGAGACTTTTGTTACCGGCTGTACATACATAAATAAGTTCTTAATTGTACATCATTCTTTTTTAGGACTTTACATATTTCTTGTTCCTTTTTTATTTTCAGCATCCTCTTTTGACAATATTTATATAAACTTTTATTTTTGCTTAAAGGGAAAAAAAAAATCACTCTTACTTCAAAATAATGCTATTTTGCAATCTGGATTAATTTTTATAAAATCCTTAAATTTTGTAAATTCAAAGACTACCTTATGGTTGGCCTTAAGATAATTAAGATCTAAATGTTTTTAATGTCAGTACTTTTATAATACCTATATATTTGTATATATTTGATACATATATTTAATATGAGAACTGAAAACTATGTGAAATAAAAGCAATATCCAAACACATGAAAAATAAGAATGAGCAAAGACTACCATGGCTTATGACTGGTGGAACGGGTTAAAAAAGTTTTACTGTCACCAAACTTTCCCCAAACCTCTTCAAGACTGTATAAAAGCAAAGAAAAGTTAATATAATTCTTTTTATTAATAATTGTGAAAAATACTATTTTATAATTATTGATATTTATGAATCAACTTTTTATTTTAAATATTATCCACTCTATACAGCTGCACTTAATGATGATATATCATAATCATAAAAATCTACAACGATATTCGAATTAAATATCGTATGATCTAAAACCAAGCAGCATGATATCAGGGTGAAAGAAAAAATAAATAAATAATAACACACACAGCAAATGCATTCTTCCTTCTATTTTTTTCTTCTAAATATAGTTTCAGCAACCCACTCATCCAAGGGAGCAAACAACGCCACCCATCCTCCATAATCACCCAATTGCCCACCTATCTCCACTTTTTTTTAAATTTCATATTTTTATAGATATACTTATATGCATGCACATGCACACAAAATATACTTTTTTTAAAATATATATATTAACTTGAGCGTATCATAAAAAATGTATGGATAGATTAAAAATTAATAGAAAACCATGAATAGTATCATATACAAGTTCAATATACGGTACAATATTTTTGTATCATATATAATATTTTAGTCTCTCAACTTTATTGAATATATATTATTAATTCTAAAAAGAAAGTTCAGGATATATATATATATATATATATATATATATATATATATATATATATATATATGTGTGTGTGTGTGTGTGTGTGTGTGTGTGTGTGTGTGTGTGTGTGTAAATAATGAACGGATTGACTTAAGAAACCTCCAACCATTGTTATGTACAAATGTACAAATCTATTTTATGTACCATTTAAACTACAAGATTATTATGTATATATATATATGTATATATTTTCGCAATTTTTATCAAGATTATATAAGGACATTAAGAGTTTACTTTCAAATAACACCTTTACTTTTTGTTGATATACATATGACTGTAATTTATTTTCTTTCAAACGCTTCCAATAACATTTTATAATAAAAGTTTCGGGTGACCCATAAATCTGTTGACATTTTAAAAATTCATAACCATTGAATGAATTGATAGAACTGAACGCGGTTTGCGAAAAAATCATTCTCCTGAAAAGGGATTTTTTTTTTTTTTTGTAAAGAAAAAAATATAGTTAATAATAAATTTTTGTGAAAGAAAAACATGCGAATGAGTCCTATAAATTGCACAATTTTGCGATTAGAACAGTTTATTTCTTATTTTGCCTCCTACTTGTGCATACATGAAGTTTTAATTGTGATGCTGACATGGTGGATAAAGTGTTACTTGTTGTTTTCCCTGAGGTAAGAACCTTCGACTGAAACTACAGTTAGCAGTGTTATAACTCGTTTGCAAACTGTAATTTGTGGTGACGACGTACACATAGACTAGGATTTATACCCTTGTAAACATTTGCATGCAAATAAGTACAATTTTTGATGAAAATGTGTGATTTGGTCATGCACAGTGCCCTCTATCGACAAATAGCTCAATTATTATTTTTTCTTTACCAAAAAATATTCCCCTTCACGAGAACGATTTTTTTCGCAAACAGCGTTCAATTTTATTCATTCGTTTAATAGTTATGAATTTTTAAAATGTCTACAGACTTATGGGACTCTATGTAATATTCGTAATGTGACAGTAAATCATCATGATAATTTTTACGGACTTGATCAATTAGTATATGAATTATTTGATGAGAACCTTTTCCGTTATTTAATACACTGTAAATAAAAGCGTCTTAAATTCAGACATAAATGTCTCCGAAATACTAGTTAAGACAGAAAATTGTCTGAAACACACAGTATACAAAATTTCGGACAGCACACACGCATTTAAATTTCACGCAGAAGTGTCTTCGTATAAATAGACTGAGTTAAGTGTTTGAATAATATTAATATATCTGAAATTCAGACATTTTATGGTTTAGATACTTGGAAATTATAACATTTTACACTTAGATACTTGTATTACTTAGGAAATTTTTTTACATAGAGTCTATTTTAAGCAACATTCATAAGGTGTTTCTATTCCTTTTCACAACCATAAATTTAATATTATTCAACGTATACTAAAGGTATTTAAACCATTTTAGTTTGGGGAAATTGTCAAAGAAAAATACACTAGATATATATATATATATACACAGTCCAGTCACATTAATGTGACCACCACCTACTTTCCATGTCAGAGTTAAATAACCAATCACAGAAGGCAGGTGGCAGCACAGTGCAGTTGAGCGTATATAAAGGGTGTGTGAGGGCTTCGGAAAACATTTCAATCGTTGGCGTAATGCAGAAACGAAGCGATTTATCCGACTTCCAAAAGGGCATGATCATTGGCTTTCGGGCCAAGGGTGGAAGCATTTCCGAAACGGCTGAGTTTGTGAACTGTTCGCGTGCCGCCGTGGTAAAAGTGTACCGTGCATGGCAAAATGGGACTGTCCAAAATCAGCGACGTGGCAAATGTGGTGCACCACGGGCCATAGATGACAGAGGCGAACGACGGTTGCGGAGATGCGTTCGGGCAGATAGACGGGCTACCGTTGAGCAACTGACCACCAAAATGAACCAAGGGGCTACCAAAAGTGTCTCCCAAACTACTATTCAGCGAACATTGCTGCGTCTGGGCCTCCGAAGCAGACGCCTGGTTCGTGCACCTATGCTGACTGCTGTTCATCGACGGCGAAGGCTAGAATTTGCACGCCAGTACAGCAGCTGGACGTCCACTGAGTGGCGACAGGTTGCGTTTTCGGATGAATCGCGTTTTATGCTCCATCGGACAGATGGACGTTGGCGTATAAGGCGTGAAACCTCTGAAAGGAACCACCCTGCAACCATTGCCGGAACGGTCCAAGCTGGAGGCGGGAGCATTATGGTCTGGGGAATGTTTTCCTGGCATTCTCTAGGTTCACTGATCATTGTGGAAGGCACAATGGATCAATACAAGTACGCATCTGTCCTTGCGGACCATGTTCACCCCTACATGCGCATTGTTTTTCCTCAGGATGATGGCATCTTCCAGCAGGACAATGCGAGGTGCCATACAGCTGCCAGTGTACGTGCATGGTTCGAAGAGCACCAGGATGAGTTTACCGTCCTCCCCTGGCCACCAAACTCACCTGACTTAAACCCAATCGAGCATCTGTGGGACCATCTCGATCGAGTTGTTCGCGCCATGGATCCTCAACCGCGTAATCTAGCGCAGCTGGCCACGGCATTAGAGTCGGCATGGCTCAACATCCCAGAGAACACCTTCAGGGACCTATGTGACTCTCTTCCTGCACGTCTCGCAGCAGTCCGCTCTGCGAAAGGTGGTTATTCCGGCTTTTGACAAGTGGTCACATTAATGTGACTGGACTGTGTATATATTATTTGCATGGTATTACGATTGAAACAATCGATAACATGTTTAGACGTGAAAATGTTTTAGGTTATATGTATATATGTATGTGTGTATATATAGATTGAAAACCTTTTCAAACATTGAACTATATATATACATATTAAAATTAAATTACAGAATAATAATTTAAGACTAAGTACTCAGTAGAATAAAAGTAACAGGCAATTAGATGCCACCGATATCCAAATTAACCAATAAGCTATGTGTAAATTCTGAATAATTTAACCAACAACTACATAATGTATGTATATGTATATATATGTGTGTGTGTGTGTGTGTACATATATATATATATATATATATATATATATATATATATGAGTCATTTCATGCCAAATCAACACAGCTAAAAGCATGACAGTGGTTGATCCAGAACTTCACTTTTTGGGGGGGGGGGCGGGCTAAGATTTTTCAAAGTGTTATTCTAGACCAATAAAAAATTCACATTTGCAATATTCAATAGTGAATGTCAGTGTTTTGGGGGGGCTTCAGCCCCCTAGCCCCCCCCCCTTAAATCCGCCACTGAAGCATGACGCCCACAGACTTTTATTAAATTGGGTTCATTTGTTTGTTCTACAGAGAAATGAATTTATACCAATGAATAAGTCCCTATTTCTTTTAGTTTTTGATATACAGGGCTGCAAAAAAAGGTAACAAATGCAAATTTCCGGAATTCTTCTACTACAAATATACCCATATTTTCTTTCCTAATTAACTTAGAGATATAAAAATGGTATCATTAGAAAGCTTATAACACAGGCTTTCGGCTTTCAAATGATATATCACAATTATATATTTTTAAATTTTTTCACTTTAAGATCAAACATTTTTACCTTTGACCTCCAATATCTCAAAAAGTAGACATTTAATTTTCTTTTAAAATTATATGTTATTTTTACATTTATTATCTATAACTATTACAAATTTCAATATGGGACGGCCAGCCATGGGATGCTGAGTTATAAACTAATACATATGCAACCCTAAATCAGTATTTCCATACTAACATAAGTTTTTTTTTCGTATTATGTTTCCTAATTACTTCAGAGATATAAGATAGGTAGAAAGCTTATAATACAGGCTTTTAAATGATATATCACGTGTATACATTTTTAAAATTTTTCATTTTAAGGTCAATCATTATGACATTTGACCTTCAATATCGCAAAAAGTGCATATTTAATTTTTTTTTTTAATTATATGTTATTCTTACGTTTACTAACTATAATTACTGTACGTTTCAACATGGTACGGCCATGGAATACTGAGTTATAGACTGAAATGCAACTCTACCAGTATTTCCATATTAACATAATGTACGTTTTACAAAAAAAAAAAAAAAAAAAAAATGGCCGTCCCATGTTGAAACTTACAATAATTATAGATAATAAACGTAAAAATAATATATAATTTTTAAATGAAAATTAAATGTATACTTTTTGAGATATTGAAGTTTAAAAGTCAAAATGTTTGACCTTAAAATTAAATTTAAAAAAAAAATATATACATTTGATATATCATTTAAAAGCCTGTGTTGTAAGCTTTCTAATGATATGAATCATATATCTTTAAGTTAATTAGGAAACAAAATCTGGGTACATTTGTAGTAGACGAAGTTTGAAAATTTGCATTTTTTACTCACTTTTGCAGCCCTGTATATCAAAAACTAAAAGAGATTAGGACTAATTATTTGATATACATTCATTTCTCAATAGGACAAATAAATGAGCCCAATTTTATAAAAATCTGAGGGGTCAGGTTAAAAATGCCGTTTTTTTTTTTTTTTTTTTTTTTTCTTTTTGTGTGTGTGTGTGTGTGTGTTTGTGTGTGTGTTGATTTGACTCATATATTATGAATATATTTTCACATATTGCATAACAAGAAATTAGATCACGTGGAAAACAGGAAAATAATATATATATATATATATATATATATAACGCTTTTTATTTTTTTTTTTAACTAACCAATTCTCTCTTGGATAATAAAGGATAAAATATGAGGATATAACAAAGAATCTCGATTTGTATGAGATTCCTAAGTAATTACTGCTTAAATTTTTATTTCGATTTAAAAATATGTTTCTTCCGCCTGATTTCCTTATTCTCAATGTAAAACAACCAGTTTTCTGGTTTTCATGCACATAATTAGTTGTATTTTTAATGTCAAGTCAATAGACAGAGAGAGAGAGAGAGAGAGAGAGAGAGAGGGGAATTTTTTTTTTTTTTTTTTTCAAATATTATAGGCTGCAATTTTCGCAAATTTGTCATATTTAAGCTGAACTAGAAATATAGAAAAATAAAAATCGAATATAAATTTTAATACGCATAGATAACATTTATTTACCATTGCGCATTTTAATGTTTAAAAATGTGTTAAAATATGCACTAACAGAAAAATAAACTAATACATCAATTTTAATAAATATTAATAAAATATAAGGTCTTTATTTCAATTATTGCTTCAGCAAAATATCATGAATTTCGTAGAATACGTTACATTTAAAAACATACTTAGTACATTAATATTTTAATGCGTTGATAATCCTTTTTCCATCGCAGATGCTTTTCTTGAAAAAATAAGTGTAACAAACAAGCAGTATGAATAACGGCATTTTATATTTTGACGTACAATAGTATAATTGATATAATTGTAATTAGTATAGTGGCTTAGAATTAGAATTGTTAACTTTTGAGTTAACAATTTTTTTCTACTTAAATATTTGAGATTTACTATGGGAGATTAGTTAAATATTGGATTGGATTTTTTCTACTTAAACATTGAAGGATAAAAAAAAAAAAAAAAAAAGTTAAATTTAATTTTTAATTGATGCAATTATTAATTTATATCCAATGAGCAATAGTTCTGATAGTTTGTCTGGCAAAAGTGCGTTTATCGATTTACGCAATTTTCATGAAGATTTGTTAGATTATTTATTGTATTTTTCTATTTTACTTAATGTAGCTCTAATCCAACGAAATTTTGCATAGATATAAAATAGTACATAATCAATATTTTCAAAACTTTAGAATTTTTTCTGTATTTTTTTTTTTTTTTTCAAAGTAGTTTAAACTATTATTAAGAGCCATAATTATTGTTAACAATAATTCTAGTCTGACATAAAAAATACTGTATTTCCACCTTTTTTTTCCAAAATACGAAAATGTCTTTCTTTCCACTAGATGAACAAATAATCCTATATCTTTAAGAATTGCGTTCCGAAAGGGCTATGTGAGCGGGCATATCTGAGGAGCTCTATAAAAAAAGGGTCTGGTAAAATAAATGGTATTTGGGTGCGGGGACATGGTAAGATGAAAGAGTAGGCGGGTGGATCGGATACTTCAATTACCCCGTGTGCCGGGCAGCGAGTCTAAGCCAATATGCAGGCCAGATGATTCGTCAGCAAATGATACCTGCAAGTCGTAAATGCAAGCGTATGGTGGACTGCGGCAGAAAGCTCTCCCGATCCCCATCACTGATTATACCGGGAGCTCTAGAGAGAGAGAGAGAAAAGAAGATAGAGAGAGAAAGAGAGATGGAGAGAGCAGTCGCCTATGCAGGATGTCCCAAGGGATTCCGCCCTCCGGCTGTAGCGGCCGATTTTCGAAGTGCAGGGTCTTCCCCTCGTCTGCGTCCTTTTTCCTATCTTCTTCCTTTCCCTCCCTACCGCGTTTCTCCCATAGACCATCCGAGTTAGCTCGGGAAAACTCTATCCACTGGTCTGCTCGCCCCTTCGTTATCTGGAGGTGCAGCTTTCTCTGACTGCGAAAAAAATATAAAGACGCGCACAAAAATATTGCGAAAAAATGAAGGAGGCCTCTGTGCAAATCTATAGCGTTTAGGATGGCCAGTGGCGTAAGCATGGGATTCTCCTAACACTGATGTCCAGGGAATGCTTCTCAGTTGGTCAAACAGACGCGCACCACCCGATGGATATGAGGAGGGGAATCGTTTGTTGCCTTTTCTAGGCCCCCTTCACTTCGCTTATCGCCACGAGCACAGCGACCCACTAAAATCCATTTCTTCCTTTAACATAGATCTCCCAGGGCTCCATTACTTGAGGGGAAGAAAGAAGATGGACATGTTGGGTCTAGGCGTCAGGGGCCTATTACTGAAAGCCTCTTGGGTGACGTATACGGCGCTAAAGTTACCTTCGCAGATCGGCCTGCTGGGGTCGTTAGGCCTAAAGAGAAGATGAAAACCATCATAGAACTCGATGGGTCTCCTAGGATCCATATGCCAACACATACCCAGAGTGCTACGGCTGATATAAAAGCGAGAGTTTCGGTGGCGCTGCTTTAGTTACAGCGAGCTATGGAGCACGATGTGGGAGACAAGATATTGAAGAAAGAAACTTGAATTGGAGATGTGGAAGATTTGAATGCTTGGATTCTGGTGATGTATACTAGTCGTTAAGCTGAAGTTTCCTCCGATATGTTTGGGTAATAAAAACGAATGCACCCATTCTTCATAGAAAAAGGCGCCTTTTCCTTGCCCTTGGTCAAAATATTCTAAATATTATTTAGACCTTTCAAGAATTCAAGGAATAGGATATGTTCATAGCAAACTGTGTTTTCAAATGAAACCTAAAGATTGAAGATGTACTTAAATTACTCCATGCAACAAATTTCAAAAGAACTGGTTGGAGATAAATATATATATATATATACATTTATCAGGTAGAAGATACTCTGTTTAAAAAATTAAACTGTGGTTACGTTTTCCTTGTACCATCTGGTTACACTATCAAGAAAATGATTTATTTTATTAAAGAAAAATGATTGATAGGGAGAAAAATCTAGAAGGAGAAACTGTCATACCATGTTCGGTAACAAAGCACGACTCCGAAACAGGAATAGGAAATCCAGAAATGTTTTCTCCCGTTCACTTTGCTGGCGAAAATAGAAACATTTAATCCTGTGTCGACTGACAGAGCAAACCAAGAAAGAAACGAATGAAAAGTTGGATGAAGCGGAAAAAAGCACCATTGGTATTTGCTTGATAACTCTCCATCTTTCTTCCCTTTGATTTCTGTATACAGGCAGCAAGTCAGCACTTTCAGAAGAAACGACGCGGAAGCAATAACTTTACATTAAGCTCCTTCATTAGTCTCGGGTCTTTATTACAGTTACGTTTGATCCATTGGGAGGTGTACAGCCTGACTTTCCTGTAAGACCCTGGCCTCATCACCTTGCCTGATAGTAGTCATTCGGTTTCAGAGAACAATTTGCAGAAGGCCAAATTGAAGGGTATTGCGGGTCAAAGTCAGTATTAAGGGAGCGTTATTGCCTTGAAACATAAACGACCAGTCTTTTTCATCCCCTGCACGTTTTCTTTATGTTCATCAGAAGTTACAACCTTTGCCTGTTTATTTACTTGCGACTTTTTTATTTCGCCTTTTATTGCTTTGTATTCTAGAATTTTATTATTTAAGTGTTAACCATTATTTTATTCGTTTAAATTTATTTTATTAAATTGGGTGTATATAACTGATTTCTTAAAAGGTAGATTTTGGGAAACGTACTTTTTTAAGGTTATTCAAGTAAGTTAGCTTTGATTTTTTTTTTTTTTTTTTTTTTTCCAGCGAAAAACAAATTTTAGAAGTGAAAAAAAAAAAAAAAAAAAAAAAACTAAATAAAGGAATAAAAGAAAAAAAAAAATTAAAATAGTAGTTTTTCTTTATATAAAAATTTTATGGTTGTTGATATTCTAAATCTAAGTAGATGCAGCTTTCGGTTTAAAACATAAAATAGAATTTTACAGTAGATATTTCCTAATAAAAAGATATTTTAACTATGTAAAATTATATATAAACGATTTTTCAGAAAACGTTTTTTTTTTTTAGAAATATTTCACTTTTACTAAAGTAATAATAAAAGATTACCTCCATCAGACTGATGTTTAAATTATTATTAGAAAAATATTTTATTAAATTGTTTTGTTTGAAAATTTGTATTTATGACTATATGTAGTTATGGCGATCATGTATTTATGCCATACAGCTGAAAGAAAACTGCATCAGAAACAATTTGTGTGATAATTATTCTGATAATTAAAAGATAAAGTAATTAAAGTGATTTTAGTTACATTTATAAAACATTGATTTTCGATTATATTAAAATGGAATCAAAAGTTGGGGGAAAAAAAGGAGAAATAAACCATAGGATAATGATTTATTTAATGAAAATTTTAGTGCTAGAGTCAAATATTAAAAACACGTGAAAATCAGGTTATAAAGGTTAAACTCAAAACATCATTCAATAAAAAATCTGTATATTTTATATTCTTCTATAGAGCGAAACTAATTGCTAGAAAGACGTCTTTTCTCATAAAGATAATATAGCAAAAACTTCCTTCTTTTTCTTTTTTAATCAGTTTCTAAGAAGAAATGAAAAATACTTAAAATTATTTATAAAATGACTCAAATTGCTAAAAATATTTTTGTTTCTGAATATGTTCTAGAATTCCAGCATATATGTGTTTTGCATTTTCTGCCTAAGATTTCTACATAGTGTTTTAATTTGTCGTTTTGCATTTTATTGAACTGTTTCTTTTTGACCTTTTAATTAATATTCTGTGTATGTTTGTGTGTTAAAACTGTACCTGTACCGATGAATAAAATGTCGTGGGCAGTTCTTCCTCAGAAGCCCACCCTAGAGGATGGTGATTTGTCCAATGAGCTCTAGAACCACAAGTGTGAGGGTTCCAAAAAATCGATTTAGTCCTTCTACTCAGCCAATCCCCTGGGAAAGAATTCCCAGCACCCAGCATCCTATTTCAATTTCCATTCATGGCATTCACAAGCGGTAAAATCCAGTGGCTATTTTTTGTTATCCAATAATGTACACGATAGTTCGAAAATGAAGAAAGAAAGGAATATATATATATATATTCCTTTTATAGGATAGAAAATTAGTATTTTCAAAATTTCCTATAAAATATTTTTTTCAATCTAGATAAATATATATGTGCTCTCTAAAAGTTTTGTTTTAGAAAAAAGAAGCGCGGTATTTTAAAAATGAGGAAACGGTTAAAAATATTGCAAACAGTGTACTTTGTTCAAAACACGATGTGCAGGGGTTTCACCAACGTATAACTTCGGGGCTACTATTTTTATATAATATTTTTTCTATATTTAATCATAGAAATTTACCAATTAATTAAATCAAAGATTATTATTAAAAAACAGTGGTAATCAAAATGAATATATTATGAATTCTAAACTGAAACGAGTGCAAATGAAACCTCAGTAACGGAAGACGCATAATGTAGTCCAATTTAATTGTAATGAAGATTAAAAGAACTCGTTATAAGCAAATTTACGCAACAATTAAACTAAAGATTAATTAAATTTAAGTTTAAACAATTAACTGTATGTCTTACGATTTTGTAGCATTAAACAATAACGTTAAAATTTAAGTTAATTAAAAATTAGTCGGTCTCTTAACTGAAGGTAATTTTCTCTTTTTAAATAAGCATAGCTCAGTACTTACGCACATATTTTTTTTCTTTTAGAATTCAACTATTTGTAACATTTACTAATTATTTATAAATATTTTAAAGCGATTACTTTTCTTTAAATATTTTTTATCATCTTTTTCACTTTATTTGTCGTTCTCCATAAAAATAAAATGAAAGAAATCATAAACACCCTCACAGTTTATTATTTTCTGTTATTGGTAGTGGTAATAAGGACCTTGGCCTGAGTGGAGTGCCCTCAGCTGGGCCTTTCCCTAAGGAATCCTAGTCCGTATTCACGCGAGTTTCTGAGAAAACCGCCATAGATGTAAAGAAGTCTACGCCGTAGACGTAAGAGAAGACGGTAAATTCTGAACGACTGGCAGTCGAGTGTACCTGGGTTCGAACCCGGAATTTCGTTTCGGTCGTGTTCAAGAACAGAACTTCTCTCTTTCTTTCTTTTCTTATTCCTTTCAATGTATGGAGCAATTTTTACAGACATCTAATTTTTAAAATTGTATAAAGCTCGCTATAAAGGATGTTTTTTGGGGGGGAGGGGGGGTGGATAAGACAATTTCAACGAATTTTCAAAAACTTTTTGTTATATCCGAATTTCAGAAAGATACTTTTGTACTACAATCTTTCGTTTTTTTTTTTTTTTTTTTTTTTTTTAACGAGATTTTCCTCACTAATGGTGTCATTTCAAACAAGCGTGATAGAATTTTTAATTGATTATTTTAAAGAGGAAAAATACAAACTTGTTGAAATAATGACAAAAATATGAATTCAAAAGAGCAGTTCATTCAGAGGAAAAGAAAATGTTGACTCATAAAAATTTATAATCAGCTTTATGAAAATGGTAAAATTTGGGTTTTGTTTTTTTTCTAATTTCTATTAAATATATATATATTGAATCACAATAATACAGTACTAAAATCAAATAAACTTAACCTAAGATTTATCACTAATTACGATCAAGAAAATAATTTGATAGATAAGAAAAAAAGCAAAAAAAAATATCATTAAAAAAGTATACGATATGGAAAAAATAAAAAATAAAAGAAAGATACATGCATATATGTAAGGGAGCACCGCTTAAAATTCTTAAGTATAACATTTTCAAGGCAAAAAATATTTTTATTATAATATATATATATACAATAAAAAGAATTAAGAGTATAGTAAAAAAAAAGCATATTTTTGTAGTTAAAATTTATCAATGTATTTATCGCATTTATGTTGCGGTAACAATGTATCTCTATGCGCCTGTATTGAATTAGACTTTCAGTTATAAACTCCGTTTTGCAGACCACACGGAAAATAACATTGTTCCTCTGGCACGCAATTCAGCCGGCAGCGATTGGCCAAAACTCAGCAACGTCACAGATCGGGGCGAGAAAATGAAAGACAGAGAAATAGAACGAGTGAGGCGTCGCCAAGTCCCTGTGGTGTCAAAGCAACTCTTTGTACTCTTCCGTGTACATAATGGCAGACCAGAGCTCACAATTGTACTCTTGAGAGTAACGGCCCAGTGTGCTTAAAAGTCATCACTGTATTCCCTTGGAGTCTTTTCCGCTGTGAAGGCGAACATGAGATGTTGGTATTAAAGTGAGCCGTGGTTAGAAAAGGTCGTAGCCTAAAGATGCTATCACAAAACAGGGGGATTCACACTTTAATGCTCTTTAAAAATAATGATGGAGTGTCCTAGTGTATTTCTTTTTTCTTATCCCGATGCTTAATGAGATTATCTCTGGATTTTTTAAAGTAATGAAATGGAATTGTTTGCATAAAAGCGATACATAGTTTGTGTTCTTTAACGAACTAACTACAGTATTATAAGTGGAAAATATTAGTACAAAGACTTAAAAAATAAATATATAAATAAATAAAAATAAAAATAAAATGAAATAAAATAAAACTTTTATATATTAACCCCAGAAACAAAATTATGTCCTTTGTTATTGCAAAATATAGAAAATAAGCTAATCCGAGTAAATGCAGGAGTAGGCGCAGTCACTTTTTTGAATACAACTATTTTTATAAAGCAATTTCTGCATTATTTAATCGAAGATAACTACTATAAATGATTACAACATGAGTGGTATTCATGAAAGAGACCCCGCCGACCCCTGTGAAGTTGAAAGGATTTTAATTTTTTCGAATAACACGTGGCATAAAAAATAACAAATTTGTTGCAGGGTTAATTAATCCTTAAATCTAACTAACGCTGTCCAATTATTAACAATGTAAATTAACCATTCTTAATAGCAATATGATTTTGCATAAAAGTCTTCTTTCCAAAACTGTCAAGTCAATATCACCTCACAACCGGGCAGTATTGTCAGTTGAGAATAAAAATTTAATTAAATGAAAAAGTCACAATTTGATTACACTCTGACGCTTGCTGTCATTTCTGTTCTCATGAGAGGACAAACTACGCATGACAAAGCCACGCATGAGAAATTAAAGCTTACACTTTTTTTCAGTGCGTGTTATAGAAAAAATACTTAGGAAAAAAAAAAAAAAAAGCATATTTCTTTTTTTCAAGCACTTTCTTTAATAAAAAATAACCTAATAAAAGTAGTATAAAATAAAAAATATGTATTTGTAATTGTTATTTTGAGAGCGTACAGATTTATTATATATATATATATATATATGGTCTTTATCAGACTTTGTCTGCGCATAAAAGAACATTAAATGTACCTCAGCATATGTTATTTTATGCTATTTAAAAAGATATATTAAAATAATTCGAATTTTCCTTGAAATCATTACACTTTAATAATTGTTTCTGTTAAAGTATGTTAGAATTTTTTAATAAAAAATAACTTACTCATAAATTTCATTTACAAAAATTAAAAATATAAATTGTTCAGAAATATTTACTACGTATGCATACTAAAAGTCATATACACACGACGAAGAATCTGATTTTCCATTGAATTAATATGACAAGCGCCCAAGTTCTCATTTATAAACACCCCCTCAAAAAAAGAAAAAAAAAAAAAATCTTTTGAAATTAAAAGCATGTTACAATATGCCAAAAATTTACTTTGTGCTCTGTATGACAGAAGGGGGGCCCAAATTATTAGTTTTTCCCTGGACTTCATTTCTTTAACGCAGTCCCAGCATGAATACGATAAAAGATGCATTTGTGTAAATGATTTTCGCTAAAATATTTACCCTTAAACGATAATACATTACAAAAAACTCATGCAAAATTGTCTGCGCTCAAAAAATACAAAATATACTAGTATTCGTAGAAAATTTGCATCACCAATAATCTGCATGAGGGAGATAATTTTAACTTTACTTTGCCTGTAAATGTTGTTACTCAGCGTTAGTTCCCTTCTTGCGGTATCACCAACAACAAGGGGAAATGCGTTAGGTTGTACTTTTTTGTATATTATTTCGCTAGGTTGTATTTCTGCTATTTATTTGCATTATATTATATCTGTTGTATTTATCGTTTATATAATATATATATATATTAAATATATTTGTGTTTAATTGTAATTAGTTTCTATATATTTTTCCAATTTTTTGTTTAAAATTGTTGCATTGAATGTAAGACTTATTACTGAAGATATTTTATTTAAATATTTGTGAGATATTATTTGCTTACATTTTATGGAAAAAAGTTAGGTAACAAATAAATTCAGTAGTTTTTTCGATAGAGTAACTGCTTGTGAATTAAATTTTTAACATTCTTTTCGTGTAATTCAAATTATTTTAAATATTTATTGTATTCTTTTTGCTTTTAAAAGAAATTTTGGAGCACAGAAAAGTTGGGTTTTAAAAGCTATTTGGAATATAATTAATTAGTTTCACCTATCAGCTATTTTACAAAAAATAATATATATTTGATTCAAATGTTTAAATACACGCGCAGAGCAATAATAATAATAATAGTAATTTTCGTTGAAATTTCAATACTTGTTTAAGTACTAAAATCAACAACAATAAAAAAAATATATAAAAAGTAAATGAAATCATTTGAGAGAGTAAAGAATATTAGGAATGAAAAAAGAAAGAACTAAACAAATCTAACTCTCATGACGATTTAAAACACTTTTGTTTCCATTTTAGAAAGAGAAAAAGTGGGGGTAAAACCATTTACTTCCATTTATAAATCGAAAATTATTTTGTTACAACAAAAAACAAACTTTTAAGCTACTCTACTGTTTCGTTTTTTCTATTTCCTTGTTCCATTTAAAAAAGAGTAAAACATCTAAAGTTCAATCAGCTTTCACAATATCTTGGCATGCTGAAGGTTAACCTTTGAAAATTGGCGCTCTGGGCTCTATTTAACAAAGAGCAGAGAAGTGCGAAAAAGTGCGAAAGGCGATTGTTTCGCCCCAAAGGCTCGTCAAGTAAAGGCCTAAACGCCATGACCCTCTCAATCTGTAGACTACGTTCTCGATGTAAGATTGAAGCCTGCTGATCGCATCGCGTGTACCAACAAAATACTACTTGAAAAGCAAAGAAAGTAAGAGGGGGAAAAAAGAGCTATGTTTGAAGAGATACCTCTAGGTACCTAGCTGGCAATGTTTGACAATTCTGCACGCGCTATCTCCACCGTAGATAGCCATTTGCCGCTGAACGTGCCTCCGAAACACGTGATCCAGCGTCTACAGCAACTCACGTATCGAGGATGCTGCAAGGGAAAAAGATGAGCTCTAGTGGAAGAGGGGGGTGTTCTGGAAAGATAGCCATTAATCTTCATTTACCCCTATTGGCGCTGACGCCCGCGCTCACAATTAGGGAGTTTTAGGGACGGAGATTGTGGTATGAAGAGAGCAAGGAATGGCGAGAAAATTGCATCCGGCTAGGAAACGAACTAGCTTAGGGGTTCGATCGAGCATCTGCATCAATTTTTGACAATTGTTTTGAGAGGCAATAGGGATTGTCTTCATGTTTCCAAGAGTCGAATTATCGTGGACTCAGAGACATCTAAATAAACACTACCCATCTTTTGATAAAGATTTAGATGAAATTTATGCGAATGCAGCTATTTATACATAGAATTTCAAAAAGAATACAAATTTAAATTTTCAGATTGATTCATGTACACAAACCCAAACTATTAAAACACTTGATCTCAATCAATAAATGTACTAGCATAGATGTGGTAAATATCATAAAGCACAAAAGTATGAACACTGTTTGTATATTTCACATGAGAGAAAACTGACTATAAATCGAGAATCATTTGATTTATAAAAATTAAATTAATTTGAATAATTTCCGATATATTTGCATATATCAAATAGACATTAGTTACACTTTAACCCTTTAATGAGCAATTGAATTATCCTCAGTTAATATAGAACGACATGAGAATTCACAGAAAACTAAAATAAAATATGTAAATTAATTTTCCGAAGAGTTATAAAAATAAAATTCTGTTCAAAAATTCCGGGGAGAATTCTTGTAGTCGGAAATTAAAATTAGATAAGAACGATATTTCTCACCTCCCTTGAAAGGTTTAATGATTCTTTTTTTTTTTTTTTTTTTTTAATTAAATAATAATGCGCAACTCCAATCTGTTCAAAAACTAATAGATATACTTTATATTTAAATATAATTTTTAAAGCAAATATTTTAAATTCAAATTGTTCTTATAAGCTCTAACAATAAATCCGATGTCATTTATTCCCAATTATTTTGAAAAGTAATTCAAAAACGGAAAATTAAAAATACTTATAAAAACAGTATATTTAATAAATATTAAAAAAGTAAAAAAAAAAAAAAAATTAAATGCGCCATTGTTAGATTATTTTTATCCCATTTTTATGCCTAACTTCTTTAGATACAATGTTTTAAGACAATGACGAAATCAAACGAACTTGAACCCACTGAAATCGTCTTAGGCGATTTTTTTTTTTTTTTTCAATCGTTACCTCTCCTGAATTTAGCTCATCCCCTTCTCTTTCAATTCTGTCTTTCTCCTCTCCGAACATTAAACTCCCCATTTTTACTTCACTAGTGTTACGACTTTCTAAAGTTCTAGGACCATTGCCTTTACTGCCTTTTCCAATGAAAAAGGTGATGGGGGAAAGGAACAGAATGCCTTGTCATTTGGTATTTTTCTAGGATTAGACCCCACTAAAGCCATTTGAGAACATGCAGCCAGTGTTGATGGCCTCGCAGACACAAGTTTCTTGAGTGGTCTAGACCTTTTTAAGCTACCGTCCACACATTTTTATATATTTCCCTGGCAGATGGACTTTTTTTCTATTTCAAGAAATACCAGTGTCTTGTTCGTATGCTCCCTGCCAGACATGAAATGAGTTTTTCTCCTCTTTCTCCCCATTAGGTCATTAAAAACAGAATAAAATATTTGAATTAGATATTATTGAATTTTTTTATTAATTTTCTTGCTTGATTTAGTACATTTTCTGTAGCTCAGCTTCTGAACATAATGTTTTTTTCTTTTAAAGACATTTGAATGAAATTTTAGTATGTTAGAAATTTAAGTATGTATATATTTTTTTTCTTTTTTCGCAAAATTTAGACAAAAAAAAAAAAAAAAAAAATTAATGGCAGTGGAATATATTATTTCCAATTGAATATTTCAAACCACGATTTTTCAACAAACTTTTTTACTTATTGGAAAATAATTCAATTGCACCTTTTCTTCCAATTTTGCTTATAAGTTTAGGTGGCTTGCAGTATGAAATGAGCCGAATTATATTTTTCATAAAAGGATTTCGAAAATATGCAATTGCATGCATTTATGTCCAAAATTAATTTTATCTTGATTTAATGCACTGGAAAAATAATTTTAAAAGTTTATCAACTGTTCTTTAATGAATTTCAAAAAAAAAGATTTTTCTGATAACCTACCATATGATATACCAAGGTAGAACTATAGATTATATTAGATATTGTCATTTATTTTTGTATCAACGTCATAATTACAAATATTTTCATTTAAATTTTCAACTTAGTGGAAACATTAATATTAGTAAATTATAAATATCCTGCGAAAAATGAAACAAACAGACAAATCACTAATAATCTTCGTTCTTGTTTTCAATTATTTTTCACAATATCTTTTCATAATTATTTAAAACTATTTCAAATTTTATTTATTTTTATTTATTTTTTAAACGAGAAAGAAATTATTTTTAATTAAACTTATTGTTTTTTATATAAGTACCAAAAATAATATTAGTTAATATTATATTTCAAGGCTTAGCACGCTCACTATTTTTAATGTCACTTTTTTTTTTTTTTTTTTCTTTTTTATGTATATAGAAATATTTTGTATCATTTGAAACATTTATCTATGACTTAATAATTAAAAGATTTATTTATATATGCAGTGGTATTCAAAATAGTGACTGCACCGAATTCTGATATTTTGATGTTTATTAATACTGTTCATGTTAATTAATCATGTTAATGATTAATGTTAATGTTACTAATCGTGTTAATGATGTTTATTAATTTGTAATATATGAATATATGTTACAAATTTTTGTAAATAATTACAAATGGATTTAAATAAGTGTAAATGATAACGATTTAAATAAATCAAAAGAGTAATATGTTATCTTTAGAGCACAGTTATTAAAATTATCAATTTTTAATTAATTTTTAGAAAGAAATATTTATGCAATGAAAACTAAATTTAGGTTAAAGAAATCAAAACAATCTGTCAAGATTAGAATCTGGAATAATTTTTTACCTCTATAACTTAGCTAACCGTGAAATGGTTTTAGTGGAAGTGATTAAATTAAAAATTTACATTGCAAAATACTTAAAAGAAACTTTTACAATGAACATTAAAATTGAATGAATTTTAAGTGAAATCATAAATTTTTATTGTGCAGATTAAATAATGTATAGTATGATTCTTTAAAAATACTCATAAATTACTCTTAAATGGAAAATCAATATTGTGCAAAAACTACTTAGATTCTTAGAAAATTTTGTTCGTCTTAGTAAAATTGATGTATACTCTTTTTCTTTAATTTAATACGCTGATCAGCAGGAAAATTGCTTCTGACACCATTTCAACATATTCTTATGTAAAATAACCTCCTGAATCCGAATATGACGCCCATTTTGCCCTATCACTCATCGTTTTTTTAGGAACGGCCCCCTATTTTTATCAATTTTCGGTGATTTTATGGCTATAAGTTTGATTTTTAGGAGGGGGAGGATTATTTTAACCGTTAAATATCTTCTCAGGGGCTACAGAGTCGGAAAATTGTAAAACATGGACATTTGCGACAAGGGAAAATTTTTGGAGGGGATTTGTCACTGATATTATGTATTACATGTCTTATATATATATATATATATTATCTGTCATTAATGTTATTTTTTAAACTTAATATTTTTTTGTTTTTATGTGTTAAGTTAATTCTTTTTCATTCTTCAAATCAAATTATCGAATAGGGAAAAAATTGAGGGAGGGGAAAGAAAACGGTGGGTAACTGGGCAAAATGGGAGTCATATTCGGATTCAGGAGGTCGTTTTACATAAGAATCAGCAAAATTGATACCAGAATTCGATTTTTTTTTTTTTTTTTTTTTTTTGCAGAGCAGTGGCAGTGTTATCACATTCATAACGTTCGAATATTATGTTATTGCTGATTAATCATTACAAAATAAATAAATAAATAAAATACACTTATTTTCTGGCAATTAATTCGCAAGCTGAATACATAAGTTTCGCGTTAGATATTTTAAATCATTGCAAAAAGTATACTTATACGTTGTACTAAAACATTACATTTTTTAAATAAAACGTTTGGTGTAAAACACGTATATTAGATTTGCGGATTAATCGGCGGAAAATACGGTTAAAAAAATAAATAAAATAAATAAACAAATAAATAAATAAATAAATAAATAATGGAAATTCACATAAATTGGTCCTTTTTCTTTTTTTCTGTGGGTGAAAAACATTTGTAAAGTCAGGTTTTCATTTACATAATTATATTATTCATATATTAACTTTATTAAATTCACGATGGTGTTATAAGCATTTCTTTTTTTTTAAATATTGAAATACATTTCAGTACTATTTTGAAATATTACTACTCGGTTAATAATATTCAGTTTAATTAATCAGACATTTAATAAAACGAATATTTCTATTTGTGAATAATAGAAGGTTCTGAATGCAAAATGATACTGCCAAATCTAGGCACAATATATTTTTATATCTGAAACTACATCCCCCGGTGTTACTTTTTCTGCCACATTCCTTCTTAAATACATACCTACTATTAAATTTTATTCTATAAGTATAGTGACGTATAAATAAATCTTTAAATCTTTCCATTGCTGTGTGTGAAGAAACACTTTTATCATCTCTCTCTCTCTCTCTCTTTTTTTTTTTTTTTTTTTTTTTTATGATGCAGTATGCTTGTATCGCGTGCATTAGCAGAACTTATTCTAAATAAAGAGTAAAACATGCGCTTTGCAAAATTTTAAAATTCTTCAGGTAAAAATTAAATTATCCATTAAGTTTATTTTTATTAGAAACAATATATTTTCATACTTTTCAATAACAGTTTTGATATAATATTGTGAAATATAATGCCAGATATAATTGCGATTTTTTTTTTTTTTTTTTTTTTTTTTTTTTTTTTGTTGAATTTTAAAATGCCCTAAACTAATTCCAAACTGGTTTTTTAGTGAAATATTTTGAATGAGCAAAGACAGTTCTAGAAACATTTTAATAACCAACGGTCGTTAGCACCCTATACTTTGTGAAACACAACTTTTCATATAAATATTTTCTTTATTTTACTGCATAAATTCGACGGCTAATTAAAAGAAAGATTACTTTTCAAAATAGTGGTACTCAAAATTTAAAACACTTGGACCATTAAACAACTGGTACATATTATAAAAGGATAAAAGATACAAGAAATAATCTTTTCTTAAGTCTACGAAGGACATTAAGTCATAGGTGAAATATATTATATCCCACCAAATTTTTAATTCTCATTTGCAAAAGCTCACCAGGAAATTTGTAAAAAAAATTACTTTTATAACTTAAAGAAAAGAAAGGTCTTCCATTATTTCTTTTCTTTTAATCTTGTTTGTAAATTCTGATGACTTTTGATGAGCGAAATTACCTTGCATTCAAAGGATTAAAGGGAAAACTGAGAATAGATATACTAGTTTTTTTTACTCTTCTATCAAATTTTTTCATCTTAAATTTGGGTGTTTGTTGGTAATTCACGGGATAAACAGAAATTATTTGATTTACAATGAATGGAATCAAATTTGTTTTTTCCTTTGCTCAATTCTACCATTTAATAGCACATTTCAAAATAATATATTTCAATTTGTATTAGATAAAACAATCATGTTTTTGAAACAATCGCAAGTAGGTCATTTCTTATTATATGAATCGAATGCCTTTTATCTTATATAGCTATCTCTCCTATCCCATTCTTCCAATCTATCTATTCAATGGTCTGACTTAGATAAACAACGGGGAAAAGCTTCCCCTTTTATGAGTTAGCTTCCCTGTTTCTTGACAACAGTTACCGTACATGTATTTTTGTTTGCAAACATACTTCATCCGTTCTGCGGTCTTCCTGACCTGGAGGCTTCTATATGATTTTGGCAAACCTGAACATCAGTTAGGTTTTTCGTTAGTTTTTCCTGTTATTTTTTATCTATATTTTTTCCGTAGGCAGAGAAGAATTAAATTGACTCTTCTTCGAAAGATTTTTTTTTTCCCTTGGAAAACTCAGTTACGGAATTTTCCCCATCTGACTTGTGTATTTGACTATTGGGAAACTAAATGATTTTTTTCTATGCTTGGATAAGAATATATATACAGTGAAATCAGTGAAGAAAATCAATAAACCACATAAACTCAATAAGAAATTGTTAAAACTTTTTTAGATGCATCATAAGCATAAAAGTACTTAGTTCTTCCTAGGGAATCGATTTTCTTCCACTAAGCATTTTCTTACGAATTATTACATGGATAAATTTGTAGTGCTAGCTCAACACATTACCTTATATATATGTATATATATATATATATATATATACATAAGATACACGATATTTGTAATATCTATCTATATACATACATGCATATATATATATATATATATATATATATATATATATATATATATTAACATTTTAACAGGTGTGTCGTGTTTTAGTCATTTCATTGTTGCCAACTTTTCGGTTTTCCTAGAAATACTTACAAGAAAAATTTAGGGAGAGTTTCTACTAACGATCTACCGTTAATTGTATTGGAAAATACTTTTAGGAAATAATGGTCATTATTCTTTTTTAAAAAATTTAAAAGTTGCAAATTATGTCATGTTTTGAAGAAAATAAATTTATTATTGAATTTATAATTTAACAGTAAAATATAACTTCATTTTTAACAGTAAGATATAGCTTCAAATGAATTCTTAACAATTTAATTGCAGGTCATGCACAAGTGCATTTTTAAATAAAAACGAGCCCCGCCTTTAGGCGTTCTTCTTTGAAAATACTTTACTTAATAAACGGTTTCATGTGTTTGTCTTAAAGACTTTACGTGTCGCAGCGTATCTATATGCCTGTGAAATTTACCGCATCGATTGCTGAGGATAAAAATAAATCCATCTAATCAGAAATACGAAAACACCTTCCATTAAATAATGTAATATATTATAGAAGTGCCAAATGACGTGGTTTACTGTTCAAAATAGGAAGTTATCAGAACAGAAATGTGTTAGTAATATTAAAATGTCAATTTAAATTATACACATTGTTAAAAAAGGTTTTCTTCTATAAAAATAAGGGTAATCAATAGAACAAAAGCAAAGTAGAAGCTAGAATCTCTGTCCGTATTTTCTGCTTTAAGTAATTATTTTCATAGTGTCTTATGTGAAGGAAATATTAGTTATTTGCGGATGAGCGTCTGAAAATCGCAAGAAAAAAAGAGCGCCAACTTTAGGCGTTAAAGCAAAGAACAATAACAAAAGAAGAAAAAAAAAAAACCTTTAAAGCAATACATTATTCAAAAAAGTATTTTGCGTATTCATGATTAACCCGTTAAGTGCCGTAGATGTATATATTAGATAGAATCATTTACCGCATGGATTGCTGTGAAATAAATTTAAATGATTTTAACAGTAATAAAATATTTTGTTAAAAACATTACCGTTTTAGAAGAACCCAAAAGGTGAAGTTCAGTGTTTAAAATCGAAAAATATGCCGTCTGCAATAGGCTAAAAATTTTAACATTTTGGTCATTTAAATTCTCCCTGTAATAAATAGAACATATTTTTAATTGTGTTTTAGATGTATTTTATGCTATTAAATAATTTCATTTATTTTTCTAATGATTAATATATTTTTCTGAATTTTTTATAACTACCCATTTAATAAAATATTTCTTATTAAACTACTTCTTCTTCTTTTTTTAAAAAAAAATTATATCCACTAAAAGCGATCAAATGAAAACCTACATTTTTACTTTAAACTGTAATAGAAATATACTTATACTTCTAAAATATATTTAACAATATAATATTCAGTCCTTTCACGAAAAGATTTTTATTAGTCTTTAGTTACTTTTTCGAAAATATGCTGCCTAGTAGTTAGTAACTTATATTTATGTTTTCCGTAAACTCATAAGAAGGAAAATTCCATTAAATCTAATATTTTAACTAAAAGCAGTATTCACAATATGTGAATGCTAAAATAACGTTATAATTCGTAACAAATGTGTAATATTTAATTAAAAATTAATGCCATAAACATTGAATTAGCGAGTATATTAAATTTATCGTCAAGATTTCTTAAATAATAGATGGCTTCTTTGCCGACGAGGAATTTTGAACATGTCATGAACTATTTACATAAGGAGCTTAGTGTAAGTAACACTAGAAATCCTAAATTTGTCTTAAGCAAAGCTTTTAGTTATTATTGTGACGTGACTATATTAATTTTTACTCTTAAAACTAAGTAAAAATTCCAAAATAAATTAATTGTATTATTAACTCTCAAAATTAAATTTTTCATGCAATACTGTAATTCAATATTTTTCCTTTCTCTGTTTGGGAAAGTTAAATCATTTTATAAAACCATACTATTAGAATAATTATACATCATTGATGGGAATATTTATAAACTTTTTTCAGAGATTAATTTTGGGCACACAGAAATATATGTTCTTTAAAACATACCAGAGTTCTGAAATATTCACGCGCGTTTAATTATATTGTTTCCACTATTTTCAAAAAGAAATTTTTCTTGAAGACATTAATATATTATAATATTATTTAAAAATGACTGCTCTGAAATAGTGGTGACAATAACAGAAGTCACGTAAAAATTTAGGACCTCTGCAATCCCAGTTATTCTTTGTTATGTGCTCAGTAACACGGTTTATATATATATATAATAAAATAAAGGTATGTGTGTTTAAATCGAATATGAATAAAGTGGTCTAAGTCTCATTTATTACATCCAGCTTCAAACATATCTGTCGCAAAATAAACCTTACTTCTGTTCGAAAACCTTTTTCAAAAGGTTTTTATAATTTAAAAAATTTTAAATGTTATTACGTACACTTAAAAAAAAAAGTAACTTTTTTTTTTTTTTTTTTTTTCAATGGAGGGAGAGGATTAAATTAACAAAACAAATAAATAAGTAAAATAAAAGAGAATTCTTTTAAAATTGAATCTAGCATTTAAAATAAAGCTACTTTTGAAAAATGGAATTTCAAAGCACTTTTCTGCCTTTCTTTTTCTTTTTCTTGTTTTTTTCTTAACCAATATAACGCAATTCGATTAAACAATGTATCACGCACGCATTTTAGATTCAGATGAGGCTGGCAACTTTTTCCAAGGTATAAATTTCATGAAAAAATATAAAATGCCATCAGTTCACCAATGAAAGTAGTATAACTTAAAAAAAAAAAATTAATAAATATCTATCAACTCTTGAGCTGTCAATATTTTAAAGTCAGAAATATTTTGAAATTTCATAACAAATTCACAAAACAGCTTAAACTAAATTTTATTAGAAAAGAAGGACAAGACTTTACTTGTATAAATCTTTGAGTTTTAGTGCGTGTTCTACGCATGTGAGAATGTATCAATGCCATATGTGCTAGCGATTTATCCATGCAGATATAATAGCTCATCAGATATGGGGATCTAGTAAAAGAACCACACCCGAATGTTAGGTGCGGTTCGTGCACAAAAACATGGGCGGCGCTAATGCCATGCTGTATCATTAACCACTAATTATTCGGCTATCGGTCACTAAAAGGGGCTTTAGCGCTAATGTTTCGATCGAAATTTGGAAGCTACTACGAAGTGCCAAAGCAGAAAAATGGCATATACTATATCATATATTTTTCGTGATAAAAAACAATTTAGTTTATTTAAATATTTCAGATTTTTTAAAAATAAGTCCCTGATATAGTTAAACAAGAAAGAAAAATCATGCAGTACGCATTGATTAGCAAAACTTTCCAATTGTTGTACGCAATTGTTGTATCGAATAACTATTAATATTCTTTGCCTACGTTATCGCACAACAGACAGAAGGACTGAAAAACATACAGATAGACTAATTGATTTTAAAATTACTCTTAGGCATTTTGAAAGTGTTAAAAAGGCTTAACGCAAAAGAAAATGCAGCCGTTAGATTATAATTACAGCTTTTAAACTCTCTGTATATTTTACTGTAGCCCTGTAAATCTGAAAGTTAATCATATCATATTCTGTACAAAACAATATTTTAGAATATTAATAATACATGTCAATGCTTTTAAGATTTTTGTAGCAGAAAGTTTTTTAAACATAACTTTTAAAAAATTCTGTCCTAAAACGTAATACATTGGCTTTTTTTTTTATTGTTGTTGTTGTTGTCTCTGTAAACAAACTACAGGACCTATTAATGACATTTCAAATAGGGAACATTCCATAGGGAACATGAGTGTATCATTTTTAAAAAATTCTCAAAATATTCACGGATGATAGGAGCCGGAGAGAAACATATAGAAAGGTAGACAATCGGACAGACAGATGCACAAATTGAAATCATATTCCCACTAAAATTATAAGAAAGTATTAAAACGCTCATGTAAACAAAAGTGCGATTCCAGCAAATTTTTATTAATACCTCTTAATGTAACTGATTATTTTTGTGTGGCCCTGTAAATCTAATGCTAACCATACTATATTACATAGAATACACTATATTATATATTACTCTTTTGTGCATACTAGTAATATATTTCAATTGCATTAAGCTTTGTGGAAAATAAAATTATTAAAATTTGGTTTATAAAAATAACTCTCATACAACACAATGCTTTCGAGTACTTTCAAGTGCCTCTGTACACAAACAAGTTAGAAATGTACTCCACTTTACATAGGAAACATCCGATAGGGATTTGAATAACATATTAAAATTTCATTAAAGTTTCTATACATTAAAGGTATTAAAATATGATTTATAGAAACTCCTCTCACAGAACACAATGCTTTCGAATACTTTTGGGTGTCCCTGTACACAAACCAGAAATGGTATCCATTCCATTTTCAATAGAGAACATCCGATAGTAATCTTCAATAAAATATATTGGTTTAAAGAAATTCCATAAATATGTACGGTAATTAGATCGCAGAAAAACAGACAGAGAGACAGACAGATGGACAGAAGAACAGTCAGACATATACAGAAATTGAAATTATATTCACACTAAAAAAATGATAGAAAGTGTCAAAAACGCTTAATGTAAACGAAAGTAGAGTTCTAGCAAATTTTTAATAATAGCTATTAATATAACAGAATATTTTTGTGTCACCCTGTAAATCTAATGCTAATCATGCTATATTCTATGTAAAGCATTCTTTTGTGCATATAAATAACATATTTCAATTTCCTAAAACTTCGTGGAAAGTAAAGTTATTAAAATTTGATTTATAGAAATATCTTTCATAGAACGCAATGCTTTAGAATACTTTTGAGTGTCCTTGTATATAAAAACAGAGTTGTTATTTAATCCATTTTATACAGGAAAAATCCAATAGAATAACATATTTCAATTTTATTAAGATATTTGTACAGTAAAGGTATGAAAATATGATTTATAGAAACTCCTCTCACAGAACACAATGCTTTCGAATACTTTTGGGTGTCCCTGTACACAAACCAGAAAAGGTATCCATTCCATTTTCAATAGAGAACATCCGATAGTGAACTTCAATAAAATATATTGGTTTAAAGAAATTCCATAAATATGTACGGTAATTAGATCGCAGAAAAACAGACAGAGAGACAGACAGATGGACAGAAGAACAGTCAGACATATACAGAAATTGAAATTATATTCACACTAAAAAAATGATAGAAAGTGTCAAAAACGCTTAATGTAAACGAAAGTAGAGTTCTAGCAAATTTTTAATAATAGCTATTAATATAACAGAATATTTTTGTGTCACCCTGTAAATCTAATGCTAATCATGCTATATTCTATGTAAAGCATTCTTTTGTGCATATAAATAACATATTTCAATTTCCTAAAACTTCGTGGAAAGTAAAGTTATTAAAATTTGATTTATAGAAATATCTTTCATAGAACGCAATGCTTTAGAATACTTTTGAGTGTCCTTGTATATAAAAACAGAGTTGTTATTTAATCCATTTTATACAGGAAAAATCCAATAGAATAACATATTTCAATTTTATTAAGATATTTGTACAGTAAAGGTATGAAAATATGATTTATAAAAACACCTCTCACAGAACACAATACTTTGAAATACTTTCGGATGCCCCTGTACACAAACCAGTAGAGATATAAACTCCATTTTCAACAGGGAACATCCGACAGTGAACTTGAACAACATATATCAGTTTCAAGAAATTCCACAAAAATTTACGGAAATTAGAGCTCGGAGAGGCAGACAGACGGACACACAGACAGACAAATCGAGGTCATTAACACTTTTCAACCTTGTTGGGAAATGTGAAAAATGTTAGAAAGTGTTAAAAACGCTTAATGTGTAAACGAAAGTACACTTTTAGCAAATATTTATTAATAGCTCTATATATAGCTGAATATTTTTGTGTCACCCTGTAAATCTAATGCTAATCATGGAATATTTTATGCAAATCATTTTCTTTTGTTCTTATAAGTAACACATTTCAATTTCATAAATCTTCGTGCAAAAAAAAAAAAAGTTATTAAAATTTAGTTTATAGAAATATCTCTCAGAAAACGCAATGCTTTGGAATACTTTTGTGTGTCCCTGTGCACATATCAGAGGTAGTATTTGATCCATTTTATACAGGAAACATCCGATAGTGAACTTGAATAACATATTTCTATTTCATTAAGATTTGTGTACAGTAAGAGTATGGAAATATGGTTTATAGAAATGCCTCTCATAGAACACAATGCTTTGAAATACTTTTGTGTGTTCCTGTACACAAAATCAGTGGTGGTATTTACTCCATTTTATACAGGAAACATTCCATAGTGAATTTGAATAGCATATTTCAATTTTACTAAGATTTGTGTACAGTAAGGTTACGGAAATATGGTTTGTAGAAATGCCTCTCGTAGAACACAATGCTTTGAAATATTTTCGGAGGTCCCTGTACTCAAACCAGTAGAGGTATAAACTCCATTTTCAATAAGGAACATCCGATACTGAACTTGTATAACATAATTCAATTTCATTAAGATTTTTGTACAGTAAGGGTAGGAAAATATGGTTTATAGCAATGCGTCTCATAGAACACAATGCTTTGAAATATTTTCGGGGGTCCCTGTACACAAACCAGTAGAGGTATAAGCTCCATTTTCAATAGGGAACATCCGATAGTGAACCTGAATAACTTATATCAGTTTCAAGAAATTCCATAAATATGTACGGGAGATAGAGCGCGTACAGACAGACAGACAGACAGATGAACCCAAGTCATAAACACTTTTCAACCTTGTTGGAAAGTGTGTGCCTTTTACTACAAAACGGAGACCGGCAGCATTCAGGTGTTGGTTTGTGGTGTCGCTCTAATGTCATTTTTCGCACATTAAGGGGACTTGGAACCTTTAATTTGGCATCTTTGACTCGACACCACTAAAGGTATCATATAAAAGCTTATATTTCTATATATTAATTACAAATTGAACTAGATTAAGTTTGTTTAATAAAATATCTAAGGCAACATTTCGTAAGGTTTTTGATACATTTTTTACACATTTGAAATCCTGAAATTTCGTTTTTCAGTTTGCTTTTTTTCATAAATGCATGATCTTCAATATCCTAAAACTTTTACCGATGTTTAAGAAAAGATTTAATATATTTCCTGGATGTTTAAGAAAACCTTTTTTTTTTTTTTTTTTTTCCAATTTTTACGCAGATATGCATTTTTTTATTTTTCCCCCAAAAAACTAATTAATAAATTTCAAAATTAATCCCCAGTCCTGTAAATATGTTCTATTAACATTCTCTCTCTCTCTCTCTCTCTCTCTATATATATATATATATATATATATATATATATATATATATATGTATATATATATATAAAAGTTTTTTCTTAAATATCTGTAGCAATTTTAGCATTTTGAATATCATGAATTCCTGAAAAAATGCAAACTGAGAAAACACAATTTAAAGATTACAAATCTGTAAAAAAAACACTGAGAAAAAGATATATATATACCGCCTTCCTCTAGAATGAATAAGTGGCCATATTCTAAATCCCTTAATTAGAAATACAGATTTCCGAGTTATGTGCATAAGGCACGCCAATAAACTGAATAGACGAAATGATCGAGAATTTCTAGTCTACACATTTCTAGATGGTGAAACAATATTCTGAATATTCTGACTCTTTTGTATTGCGAGAAATTCTCACTTGATTTTCTAGAACTGGGTAATAAATCAAGATTATGGTTGCTGAAACCCGCCTCTTGTAGTTTCATTTATTTTCAGAGATTTTTAAATAACTTTGCCCTCGATAATATAGGCAAACGCTCTAGAATTCTATTAGGGGCTTCAAGAGCTCGCATTCCTAGAGGACTAGAATTTATAAGGATGACATGGAACAATTTTTTCTAGAACCACAATTTAGATTCTAAATGTCAGTTACAGAATTTTTTCTTAGTGTATATAAGAGCCAAAAAAAAAAAAAAAGTTCCCTGAATATATATTTTATTGAACAAACCTGATATAGTCTAACTTATAAATATTAAACGGAAATATCAGCTTTTATATGGCAGCTTCAATGGTCAAAGTTGCAAGAGAAATATTACATTTTAATTTTTTTACACCACTATTTTTATATTAAAACAATCGCTTTCAATAAAAAAAAATATATGATTAAACTAGCAAATTTATACTTAAAAAAATAGTGGTGCTAAAGAATGAAACTGTAGTATTCATCTGGGAACCCTGCCAGTGGGCCAAGTCCCCTTAAGGCTTGCTAGATATTAACCGATAGCTTAAAGTAATTATGAACCACTACGAACCTGAGGGTGCGTAAGATTCACTTTTTGTAAGGACTGTTCTAACACTTTCTTTTAACAAGTTTATAGTGTTTTTCCAAAAAGAGAATTTTGTTCTTTAAAAAAGTGGCAGAAGTTCTTACAGAGGCGGGCCTTACGCACCCTGAAACAACCGTGTCTGAATCGGAATTCGAACCCGGACCTGGTACCTGGCTTTTGAAGGCCCCAACGCTAACCACGATCATGGATTAGGTTGAGTTGGAATGATTAACATCGCACTAGAGCTGTATATTTGGGATATGCCGAGAGATATGCCATCACAATTATGATCCTACACAATTATGATCCACAATAATGAATTATGGTCACGGTCAAGAATAAATGAATAAAGGAACAAAACTCGATACAATATTAACTAAAAATATTCAAGCGAAATACATGGGATTTTGTTTTATTATTATTTTTTTTTTTTTTTTGATTAAAAAAAGGAAAAAAAACTAATTTTTAACATTGAATTGCTTTTTAATACAATGGAGGAATAATAAGATTTAATATTTATATATATATATATTTCAAAAGTTAAAAAATATATCAAATAAAGTACAATTGTCTGGTTATATATATAATATATATGTATATATATGTACGCAAACCCCAATAACCAATAAGAATTAATTTTTAACGAAATTAAATAATATGTAAAGACTAATATACATATATATATATATTAGGAGTGAAAAGAGTCTTCACAGCAATAAGTAGGCTAATCAAGAAGACATCAAATCGAATCTGAACTGGCAAGTATGTTAATTGATTGGAAATTCTTTAAGAATATTTTGATTTCTTGACGCAGAAGAAAACAGCGAAAACAAATAATACATTTGGTCAGTATTTCTCGTAGCTGGATTTGCAGTCTAAATCAAAAATGCATTTCGAGTCCTTCTCTAAAAATACATTAATGTACAGTCGGTAACAAAAGTGTCCGAACACTAGCAAAAATTCCTATGTAAAAAAAGTACACTTCGTACGGTTTTGTTAAATAAATCCTTGTCGAATCCTGTGCTTAGTCAGTGTAAGAACATAATTCGATAAGGATTTATTTAACAAAACCGTATGAAGAGTACTTTTTCTATATAGGAATTGTTGCAAGTGTTCGGACACTTTTGTTACCGACTGTATATTCCCAGACAACACAAAATCATTCTCAAGATGTCCAAGGGTGAACTTTTTCGGATCTCCAGTTGTCCTCAGGATATCCAAATCTTATCCATAGACATCCTCTGTTAATACTCAGGATGATAAAATGTCCGCAGAATCTGTATGCCAGGGACTTTTAAAATACGTCCCAGGAGGACCAAATTTGACTGATACAAAGACATTTTAGTGCTATTTAAAAAGAAAAAAAAGAACTTTGGTATCCTGAGAACATTCTAGAGATTGCTTTCTGAAATCGGTAAAGGATCTTCATAGGATGTTCTCTAAACAATGGTATTTCAGCTATAATTCTTTGCCGGTACCATTTAACCCCACACCCCTGGTCAATGTGGCTAAATTTAGAGATTTCAATGTCCACCACAAAATCTTAACTGTAACAGTCGCCTATGTACTTCGAAGGTTATTCGTCCATTATTTATATCAAATCATACTCCTCAAAATATTGGTGAGATTGAATAAAAGAGTATTTTAATTTTATCATTGAAAAAAATTGTATTTTTTAGATTAATTTGTTTTATTAGTTATCATAAAAAACGACAGTTTTTTGAGTGACGCAGAATATATACATGCAGTCGGTAACAAAAGTGTCCGAACACTAGCAAAAATTCCTATGTAAAAAAAGTACACTTCATACGATTTTGTTAAATAAATCCTTGTCGAATCTTGTGTTTTTAGTCAGTGTAAGAACATGATTCGATTAGGATTTATTTAACAAAACCATATGAAGTATACTTTTTTGACATAGGAATTTTTGCTAGTGTTCGGACACTTTTGTTACCGACTGTATATATATATATATATATATATATAAATATTTGCTTCATTCTAGTCTTGCAATAAATAAATAAAATTTAAAGAAACACATTTCGCTCAAACACAAGTTTAAATTTCATTCATTCTGAAGATATTTTTTTAATGGACCGTAAGACGTCGAAAACAAAAATGTCCTTGGGCAGCTTAAAGCGGATATTTTATTTTAGCATAACTTAGGATATCCCAGACATATCGAAATTGATATTTTCTGAGTATTTTCTGTTCGGACTTCCTGTGGATGTCCTCATATTATCTATTTTATCCTACGATGAAAACAGGACATTCGAGACTTAAAAAGAACATTCCACGGATGTCATGTGCTATCTGGGTTTAAGCTAGAAAAAAAAAAATAGAGTGAGAAAAAGAAGGATGTTTCTTGTTTTACATTTTCTTTTTCTCTTTTTCTTTTTTTTTATGAGTAGAAATAAATCAGTTAAATAGCTCCTCCTTCTTCTCCTTCTTCTTTTTTTTTCTTTTAAATATATGTATATATTTAATATTAGTTTCGAAAATCTAAAATGCATAATAGTAAGCGTAATTTTAAGTCGAGGGATTTTTCAGATTTTAAGAAGAAAAATAAATGAATTACTGTTAGTAAACCATAAGAAAAAAATAAGAAAAATCTGCGAAAATGCTATACGTAGATATCAACACTTTCGGTTTTCCCGGGAGACTTTATATCTTAAAACTTCTATAACAAATTTCAATATAATTAATCGTCTAAAACTAATAAGACATATTTCTGTTAAATAGCGGTTATAAATATACTTTAAATACTTGAATTATACTGTAAATGTATAATTCTATATACCTGTTTAATTTATATTTTAATTAATTAAATGTTTATTTTAAAATGTAAATTTCGAGACTCTTTTCCCTCCAGTGTATATAGATTTTAATCAATAATATTTTTTAGAATTCTTTCTTTCGAATGTTCAAGGCCATTTTTACCATATACCTAAAAAGAACTAGACTATAACGTTTGTGTATTAAATGTATTAAAAAATATACCAGTTTACTAATAGTTAAGATATATTAATTATTTACCTTTAAAAATAGAAAGATTTTAACTTTTATAAAAATGTTGTTTGTAGAATGTCCTTCAGAATATATTTAAAATTGTTTAATGTTTGATAAAAACGGTACATAAGGATACTGGAAAATACGGAAAACAAAGGTACCGTAAGAGTAATTAAAACAATAATGGATGCAAAGTTTGTCTGTAAACAACTTAGCTTCATAAAATAAAAGTATAATTAAACGAAGTTCAGAAACAAATTTCGTAGTTTCTAAATATTTCATGAATAGAAACGCATATTTTCAGTACATTAGTGATAAAATAAATAAATAAATAAATAAATAAAATAAAAAATGCATGAAAGCCTAATTTTATGTATTTATTAATGGTAATAAAGGGACTTATATTATTATTATTATTTTTTAAATTTATGGTGTCAATTTATACTTAAAGCATTAAAAAAGTTAAATCCTTCTTTCCCATTTCCTTTATTATTGCTTTTAATTTGTATTATTTTTGTTTCTGTTTTGTTAACAAACTTTTAAAGTGTTAAACCTATCTTTCCCTTTCCTTTATTATTACTTTTTACTTTTTACTTATTAGTTTATGAGATAAATGTAAAAAGAAATTAAAGAAATTCATTAGAATAAAATTTAAGAAATACAGGTCTAGCCAAAACAATTAAAAATCGTATAATAATGAATTTTTAAGTTAAAAAATCATAATACTATTTATTTTTTAATTAGATACAATATTTTAAAAAAAACGTTATTTTCCAATTAATAAATGAGCAAAAATCTCGAGAGACATATTTTTTCTTATAAAAAGGGTTTCCCAATTTTCAAGGAGTGATAAATAGTTTTGCTAAAAAAAGAGTGTATCCTGTGATGGTTTGTAAAGTGGCACTTTGTGTATAAAATATGAAAGTTAAATTTCCGAGCAATATACAGAAAACTGGCAATTGGTATGACATTTTTAGACGTAGAGCTGTAATCTCAGGTTTTGAACTTTAATGTGACGTTGTGTTGTTGATACTGATTTTCCCCTGTGTGGTTGTTAGGCTAAGACTCGGAATTTCTAGATCAAGTTGTGAGTTAGAAAGGATTTAAATCATCTTGCATCTTCATAGGAATTTTTTAGTCCTCACCGTATTTGTTGATGGAGCACTTCACCTTGGACGTATATGTTATATCTATCTGTGCCTCTTTTACTCCATTACTAATCCCTTAGCGCGCCAATTTTTTACGAAAAAACGCATAGGCGATTCACATCTTTGGATTTACTTTTTAAAATTTTTTTCACTCTGCTTGTTTATCTTGCTGTCGTTCCAAGTCAGTCTCTAGTGACTAGAAGAAATCCGAATTATATAATTTGATCTCTTTTAAATCTCATATCGAGAAATGTAGTGAAGCGTTCTTTTAAACTTTTTAGCTGTATGTTACTCGAACTCGTTATAAATAAGAACGAAGCATAAGGAGCTGAAGAGAAAAAACAAACAAACAAAACACCGGAAATGAAAAGAGAAAAAACGGAAAAGAAGGCTAGAAACAAAAGGTAAATGCGTTACGGAAGAAATGGATGGAGATACGCAAAATGGAATGAAAAACAACCAAATAAATAATAATCGGGAGGGGTATGAAATAAAAAAAATTACTAACAAAATGATAGCTGCGCCTATTTGAGTTTTCAGTAATTGTATTGAGAACCTATTTGTATACAAGAGGGGAAAGTATTCTCAAGAAAGGCTTTGGTTTATGAGCCGAGTGATTTTTGTTAATGAGGCTGTCAACGCACTCTATCGAGTCGCAAGCTCCGGGGAGCTCCAGAACCAAGTCGGAGCCACGTGTGCGGTGTTGATGAGAGTCGGTCGCCGCGGGGCCCTGGGCCCTGGTGCCATCGGCCCCGTTTATTACTTCACATTAGAAACGGTATTAGAAGGCAGCGGGGTAGAGACACCAGGGACAACCAACGAAGAGAAGGCCAATTTTCCAACGTCTTCCCCTTCTAGCGCGTGGGGGAGGGGGGCTGAAGGAAAAGATATTTGCGCTGAGCAAAAGTTGGGAAAAGCATTTCCCTGAGGCTTCCTTGGGAATAAAGGAGCTTTCATTGCCTTTGCACATTTGCATTTGTCCTCGTAATCTACTAGGTTCCCCTGCAACCATCAAACGGGCCTATGCTCGACTCCATTTGATTTGGCTTTTGTCTTAGTTTCCTTGAAATTCTATTATTTCACACTATTTCCCCTTAACCAGTGAACTTCAGGGGTCGGCGCTAAAAGAATGAGATTATTTGTTTTTCATATTTTGTAGCTAAGAAAAACTGTCTACTCTGTTTTTCTTTTCTGGGAAAGAATTTATATTCTTTTGCATATTCATTTGCTTTCTTTATGAGCTCGTCTCCCATGATATTTGTAGAAAACATGGTCATTAAAGCACTACGCCAAAAGTTCTCCTAAGTGTCGTTTTTAGCATGAAGACAGTAAGTAACGAATATATTTTCATTTTCAGACATCTTTTTTTTTTTTTCCCCTCTTTGTTTTGCTTTGATCGACATTTTTATCTTATAGAAGAAAAAATAAAACTGTAATTTTCGGTTATCTTTCCCAGTTGAAATATTGATAGCAAAAATAATGTAGGATGAAAAATTTAATATGGAAGCTATAAGCCTTTATATAAAAAGTATTGGGAATTATTTACTTAAATATGTTTTACATGTGAAGAATATAAAGCTGCTTTCTTCAGACAGATAATCTAATCTTTTTTTTTTTTTTTTTTTTTTTTTTTTTGCGAAATTTATTAATATGTACATATATATATATATATGTCATATTTTTGTATTACGATGATCAAAAACCAGAAAGCGAAACCTTCAATCATTGCTATTAAAACATAAAAATAACCGCGTACAAACTAAAGAATGCATATTGAGAAAAAGCATCATTAATTTAAGAAATTATAAAAAGTAAATAAATAAATAATAACTTTGAAACTTCTCGAACACAGCTATAGCTTCGACAAGAACAATTATAGCTGTAAAATAAAAATCAGTGCAAGGTGTTTCTAAAATGTTTACTTCCGAAAACTATATGTACAAAAAAAGGTAAAAGAAAAGAAAACTATTGAGAGTAAATTCATGTAAATATAGTCTCTGTCACACACAGAGATTTATCCGTTGCCACCAAATTTTTCTAACAATAAACACTATCTCATTTAATCACAAAAATGTGTTGTAATGTACGATAAAGATTTCTAAATGGTGATTGTGGCAGGAAGTCACATCTTTCTGTGTGACTGACACTACCTTCTGTCACGGAATTACCCTTGATTAAAATGACCATGAATATTTTCGAAATAAAAAATAATATATATACATATATATATACTATTTTTAAATCCTTTTAGCGTTTGATTGAAAAAATTGTAATGATGTTTTCACTGTAAGTTCTTTGTTATGCACTAAAACAATGAAATTTTTTCTATGCATTTAAAGATAAACCTCGTGACTATTATACAGTCGGCAGTAAATGTATCCGAGCATTAGCAAAAATTCCTATATAAAAAAAGTACACTTAATACAGTTTTGTCAAATAAATCCTTGTCCAATCCTGTTCTTAATCAGTCTAAGAACATGATTCGACAAGGATTTATTTTTTAAAAAAACAGTAATAAGTGTATATTTTTACATAGGAATTTGACAGTGTTCGAATGCTTTTGCTGCCGGCTGTGAACCTTCATACTTAAAGATGTGTGTAACCTTCATACTTAAAGGTTCAAGCTTAAAATTCACAACAATGCACATTTTAAATATATATTTATTAGGGGACAAACAATCTCAAAAATACGTTCGTGACCGTTATAGGTTTAATAAGCGTTGACATTTTTGATAGAAAAAGAATGTACTAGTCTTCAATACCATAAAGAATAACTATTTTATATTATTTGGGATTATCCATTTATAATGCTATATAACTAAGATTAAGACGTTCCATCCGAAGACGGTCGTTTTCCCGAAGACGTTCTACTATGGGCGTAATTTTCCATTATAGAAAAAAAATCTGCATCATTAGTTAAATCTTATTGAAAGTTAAAACTTTTTGAATTGTTTAATCGTATTCAAAAATTGTCGGCATCATTACATTTTATCAATCCATTTTATACGTGTGGAATATTATAACTTAATTATGCGCATTATAGTTTAATTTACTATAGGTTACGTAATATAATGAGTAGGTAAATCGGTAGGAAAGAGAGTACTTTATTCCTCCCATTGTGAGACTTTTACCTGTTTACATGTAAGACTTTTTTTTTTTTTTTTTTCTTCTTTGCTGAACCACTTTTAAACATAACGTCTTCATTAAAGACTCAAGAAAAATATTAAATTTAATTACATATGTATATTATAATTACAATTTACCATATTAACACTTTGCCGAGAAATAATTGACACAATCATGTTAAGATTCGTAAAGTTAATGTGTTATTTTCAAAAATATTACAAAAAATGAATATTAATTTTATAATTCGTAATGATAATCACTCGATAATTACAGTTTGTAATTTTATTAAATTATTTATTTAGTTGGTTTATTTATGTGTACAATTTTCGTATAGTCTTTTTTTTTTTTTTTTTGTAGGTGAGGATGGGGGGGGGGGTAATAATCTTTAGGTTGTTATTAATTTGAAATTGCATGTATTACAATTAATCTAAAAAAATTCTTGAAATTAATCTAAAAATCTTGCATTAATTTGAAACTTGAGAAGACAAAATGTTGATGTATCAAAGAAATACGAATAATATAAACTTTATTTTCAAGGTTTTTTTTTGTCTTTAGTCTCTAATTTCCGAAAAATCGTTAATCCGTTTTTAAAAATAAATGTTTTAGCATCGTTTTTTAAACTAAATTTCTAACAAATAAAATGATACGAAAACAAAATTAATTCTTATAGTATACATTATACGTCAACGTTGCTTCATTTTCGAAAATGTTTAATTCAAAGAGAGTACTGTTAAATAAGATAATAAAATTAATTTAAACAAAAATTAAGCAATATACATAAATTCCTGTTAAAAGTCCTATACAAAATTTCAGAACTTTTTTGATAATTAAATTATTCCAATATTTCTAGTTTTACAATTATATGAAAGATATTTTAATAATGTTTTCTTCAGTGACAATATATTCAAAATTGTTTAAAGTATAAAAGAGGCACTCAAACAGACATACTGAAATCCTTACTTTAATTGTTTAGCATATTCATGCTTTGAATCATTTTGGTTAATAGTACTACATAACTTATATCACTTGCTAATACAAGTTTTATGAATTGTAAAACAAAACAATACTAAAATATCGTGCAATACTATAGTGCAATACTATATTAAAGAACACAATACTTAAACTTAAAAATTTCTTCACCCACCATAAAATTTATGAAAGCACTACCCGTTTCGAAAGGACATCGCCTTTTTTCTTCAGGTGCAAAACACGTACTACTCAAATACATATTCATTTACCATGCTTTCAGCATTAATTTTTACCCTTTAGTTGAAACTTTTAGCATTATTATTTTTTCTTTAGAAATAGAAATTATGTACTCTGTTGCATTTGTATGTTTTTTTTTTTTTTTTTTTTTTTTCGGTATATTATAAATAGTTCTTTTTGAAACAATTAACGCAAATTTTTTGTAATATGAAATCACTTAACTGGAAATTTCACAAAGTATATAAAGTATCAAAATTAAAAACAGAAAGCGTAATATAAGTCGCACAAATGTTAAGCTTAAAAATATTTTGCTGTTTTAAAAAATTCTATATCCTCCTCACGCTAGCATCCGAAAACATTAAATATTGATTTAGTTGTCATATGTTATTAATGCTTCAACGAAAATTTTACCTGCTGACCATTATTCATTTTTCAAGATCATAGATTGTTAGCAACGTCCTTTAAAGGTTAGATCACCGCCCCCCGTACACGTAGAGTCTTTTCCCTATCCTAGAAAGTGGAGGATGCGAACATAAAAGCACTGTGCATGTGAAGTCAACGACGCCTTATAAATCCTTTATGAGAAGCCAAAGATGGCTTAGAGTCGGATAAGTGCAGAGTAGCAGGTCGAATCTAAACTGAACCATTTATTTTTATTTTCGCATGTCCTCCTGCTTCAATGTACTCCCCATCTATGTGCTTCCTTATCCAAGTTCTAGTACTGCTCTACCAACCGGTAGACATGCATTATATGTAAGAGAGATGGGGAGAGTACTTGCACTGATGTACAGCTTGTGTGTCAAGTTGGGTGACTAGGGGATCGGGTCATAATCAATTTTTTTGAAGATAGTAGGCAGGTATCAATAGGATCGAAACGCGTTAGCTCGTTAGATCGGGGAGAGACTTCGTTAGAACGAATCCAACTTAAAGCCACTGGGGAATTGGGTAAGTCTATATTGTAGCAGCAGTAATCAAAATATGGGGTGAAACATTCATTTTGAATTTGACGGAGACACAATAAAGAATAACGTATGAAATCGCTGCACCAGTACAAACTAAGTTTGCTTTACTTACATTGTACTGGCGTGATTGTAACATACATTACATTTTTTTATATATATTTATATAATGCAATGTATGAAAATACTTTTCTGTTCGTATTTCATTTATGTTAATACAAAAGGGAGATGAAATTGAATTTCGTCTAAACTGTAAATTTATAATCTATATCTATTCTTTATGTTACTACGTTTAATATATATATATATATATATATATATATATATATATATATTGATAATAAGAAAAAAAAATAAACATGCATTAAGAAAAAAAAAAAAAAAAGAGAGAGAGACAATGATAAGTAATTTTTTTAAATAAAATTTTTAATACAAAAATTTTAAGCGAAATTTTGTAAGTAAATTTCTAAAAATAACGAACGACTTATAAAAATTTTGAATCATAAAAACAATGATACTGAAAAAAAATAAAGACTTAGAAGTCTGTAAAAGGGGAGAAGTAAAAACTGAAGTAACAGAAGAAGACAGAAGTAAAAACACATAAACCGCTCATTTATAATGATCCATGATTTTAAGTTAAAAACACAAAGTCGAGTATGAAATAGTATTACCTTATAAACAAAAAAATATATAAGCATAAATATATTATTATTATTATTAATCATTATTTATTTGTAGGATAAGATACAGACAAATTCAAGCTAAATATTTTTTCCTTATTTTTAGTAGTATTGAAAGTGTTCTGTGTAGAAAAATTTGACACAAAGTTGAATAATTTTAACATTCTTTTCAGATATCGAGAGAACAACTGGTGTGCTTTTATTTATTTCCATGATTTTAATGCGAAGGAAAGTTACAATATGACTTTACTTTAAAAAGATTTGTCAAATGATGCTATAAATTTTAATGACACATTGCTCAAAACAATTAGCGGATATTAAGATTTTTGGTATAAACGACAAATAAAAAAAAGTTATGTTGCCTGATGTATCATCCATAGGTGTCATAGGCTATGATAAAAGAAAAATACTCCCGAAACAAGAATATTTAAATTTATATATATTTAGCGTATTTTGCTTAAAAAAAAAAAAAAAAAAAGGCACATGCATTGCAGTTAAAAAAAAAATAATGATAATAATAATAAATAAATAAAATAAAAAATAAAATAAAGGAAATAAAATAAAGGAAAAACAAGGGGGGAAATGTCAGTTCTTGAATAAAAATTAGTTTTTATAAGGGATATGGCTTTTATGGACAGAACTCAATGTCAATGTTGCACGCGGTGTTATTTTCCACTCCTGTAGAAGAGCTGTTTCCAGCCGCTGATCTATTTCTGGGTTGAAAGGCGGGTAATTATCATTTTTTCCTAGAATATTCCAAATATGTTGGTTAGGGTTCGAGTTTAAGGAATATGCCAGACAAATCATTTGTAGGACTTCTTCACTGAAAAGGAAATAATTCACTAGCCGATCACGATGTGGCATGGTGTTATGATCCTTGAGAATGAACCTCAAAGTGTAAGGAACTCGGCATAAGGAACCCCAAAAGGTCTGGGGATCTCGTACCTCTTTCGCGGAACCGTCAGCAATCCATTTTTGGTGATATAGAAGTAGTTACATACGTTGATAAAAATACTAGTCTAGATCACTATTCCACCTCCTCCAAACTGGACATTTCCATGCACAAATGCTGGATTATTCCAAATGCGTTATTCTGTCCAAATCGTTAGCTGCCTGTCGTTTGGCTGTAAACTAAAGCTAGACTCGTATTTGAAGGGAAATTCCTCTTTCATTTTACTTTTAGCCAACTTCGTCTGCAACACGATAGACCACTTTTAATGTAACACAGACTGTAAATATGTGAGAATACAAACTAACATTATAGACGCTGTTTAGTACGGTTTCGATTTAGAATTTTGTGCCAGTAACCCTCTTCATCAGGAGGTGCTTCTGCAAGGAGGTGCTGCTGTACTTATGCGAGAATACAAACTAACATTACGCTGTTTAGTATGGTTTCGGTTTAGAATCTTGTGTCAGTAGCCCTCTTCACCAGGAGGTGCTGCTGCAATTGAGTGATGCAATCGCAATTCAGTGACAATAACCGGTCGCCATTTGTTGTCGTTGCAGCTAGCAGTCTTCTTCTGGTCTTCGACTAAAATTTTCCATTTGCAAAAAGCTGATTTCTTCATCCTGGAATAACACTTTTACTCACTTCAAAGGCTTCCTATACTTCAAAAGCTGTTAGTTTGTATTTCAAGCTTTTAAACGCCCGATAGCCAGATAAGCTACTCATTGGGGCCGAGACATCGCATTCCTATCATCGCATTCATATTCAGTTACAGCATGCCATTTGTCTCTAACCCCTCTATGAAATGTTGCATGCTGTTTTTCATCCTTAACTAAAAGCGTGCAATTTACGACATCACAAAGTTTGCGTATTCCGAAGTTTGTAATCGTGTCGTCTTTCCACTTTAAACTTTTTTTTTTTTCACTTTAGAATTAAAATAATAATAATAATAATAATACATTATATGACCGACTCATATTATTCCGTGTAATTGTTTTCAGCAGTGTATTTGTGAAACGGCTTCGTCATAGTGAAAACTTATGAAATATATTTTACATATCGTATATTCATAAATTTTTAAATCTGATAAATTTAGTTGTAAAATTTTACATATTATTAGCTTTATTATATTACTTTTTATTTGTTAACGAAAAAAAAAAAAAAAAAAAAAAAAAAAAATCCGTCATGTTTACATGTTATATGATAATTGAAAAATTAAAAAAAACTGATTTATATTCTTTATAAATATGAAAAAGTATAAAAAGTACAATAAGGAAAAATAGGTATATTTCCAATTTTCTTGAGGAATTATTTTAAGATTAATTATTGTAAATTTAATCGCATTTTTTTATTGTATAACGTTTAATTATTATTATTATTTAACTTTATGCGACTTTTTTTTTTTTTTTTTTTTTAAGAACTATAACAAACTTATTTTTAAAAACTATTGATCTTTTTGAATCATTAGATGCAGATTAACTGTTTTTTTTTTTTTTTTTTTTTAATCCTAAAAAAAAAAAAAAAAAAAAAAGACAATCAAAGGTTTCTGTCAACTTTCTATTAATATACTAACAAAATCTGTTCAGAGCAATGGATAATATAGCTGAATAGAAACATCCTATAAAGTGTGTAGGAAATATATATGTCAAAAAATAGTTAAAAAAAAAAAAAAAAAAAAAAAAAAGGTTAGTTGGTTACTTATATTTTTTTTCTTCAAAAAAATTGTCTGTATATCTTTTTTAATATTTTAATTTTTTATCTAGATAACTGTTTAATTTTTTCTTCAAATTTATTATTTTATCAAACAACTATAAGCTTTAAGATATCAAAAACATATATTATTCAGATTTTCCTTTAAAAAATAATTTAATTCATTAATTACAAAGTGTCATCGAAGTTAATTATTTATTTATGATGTCCGAAACTATATACAAAATAATTGTATATAATGTCAATGAGGCTTTTTAAAAAATAGAATTTGGAATGGTACATCTCAGTCTTTCGATTAATATTTTCTTTAAAAAATAATTTTAGATTTCCATATATTTTATTTCGAAAATGTGGATTTAAATTTTAAAGTTATAAGATACAAAAACCTCTGACAAGTTAATGGATCAATTAAAATATGTTAAATTTATGCTTTGCAAATTCATTATATGGTACATTTATTAGTATTATTTTTTTATTTATGTTTTAAAACAATAGTGTGATAAAACAGTTAAGTTCTAAATTTCACAAAAAATAAAAATAAATAAAATAAAATATAAAATAAAAATAAACATAAATAAATAAATAAATAAATAAATAATAAAGTAAAATAAAAAGTAAAATAAATAAATAAATAAGTATAGGTATCATAAAAGTATATATATTGTCCTCCTATCCTCCACTTACCATTTAACGATTTTTTTTTTTCTTTTTTTTTTTTTTTTTTGTAAAGGAAGTTTTTTGATCGTCTCGTATTTTACCGTAAGCGATCACATTCTCATATCGTAAGTGATCTCCTATTTTATCGTAATATAATTTTTTAACTACAAAAATGTTTAGTTCAAACATAAAAAAATAAAAAATTGGTGTGGTGTGCACAACAAAGATTTCTGTTTAAATCTATCCAATAGATATTTAGGTCAGATTACCAAAAAAAATTTTATTGCAGTTAGAACAGAAATATTTTTTTTCCTAGAAAAAATTGTATTTTATTCACAATATACAAAAACTAATGTAAAGTTCAACAAAATATTGTGTAAATATTATGAAATTTTGCTAACAATGTAGCTTGTGTTGTCGTAACAAAAGTGATTTTTAACTTCTAATGAAAATTTCGATTAAAACATCAAAATAACCACACGAAAACACATTTTGTAATTTTAATCAAATCCTGCCTTTAGGTGTACGACTGCTGATTGTTAATTACTCTTATAAAAACAAAATTAGTCAAACTATATTTCTATAAAACTTTTATTAAAATAGCTGAAAAACCATTTTAAAGGAAATAAAGAAAAAAAAAAAGTAAAGTAGTAATTTTAACAAATGAAGAAAGAACTATTTCATGAAAGAAAAATTTTTCATAATTTTATGAGGACTATATATAATAATTCATTTGTACTCGCAAGAATAGTAATAATAATAATAATAATAAAATGTGTTTAAATTTTTTCTTATAATATATCATTATTATTAATTTAATTAATGTACATTAAATCTTCTAATTTATTTTTTAAAATTGATAATAATCAGCGCATGATTTTCAATGTTCATATTTTCACAAACATTTTTTTAAATGAACGTTTTAACGAACGTTTTTTTAAATACGTATGCCCTTTTTTTATACGCAGAAATTGATTTTAATTTTAAAATATTGTTCTATATTTTCAAAATTAGGTTTAAGAATAAATTTATCATTCGTTACAAAAATAAATAAATAAGTAAATAAAATGAAATGAAATGAAATGAAAAACAAGAAGAAGAAGAAGCGTCAATTTTCTAAATGTTTGTCACGATACATTCAGAAAATCATTCTCATAAATATTTTTATGCAAAAAGCATTGTTACTAATTACTTAGGAAAAAGTGTTTTAAAAGTTTAATAGTACTCCGATTGTTTTTATTGCTCTAAAAATCTGGCTTTTTGAAAGTACAAGAATACATTTAAAAAGTAAATAATTATAATGGTATAAGTAATGTAAATTGCTTCATTCATCAAGTTGACCTTCCTTAATCTCTTTACAAATCAGTGCAGGCTTTTGTAATTATCTTATCCTACATAATCAAAAAATATATATCCAATTACATTTTACACATACATATTAAAGTAAAAAAAAAAATTAACACTAGGGTAGCATTTTTTCCACTTAAGTAATTAGTCTTAAATCTGAATATGAAATTATTACTTTAGATTTTATCTCTCAGTTCTAAATTAAGAGAAAGAAAAAACAAGGTTTTTCGCAAATTTTTCCTACATTAAATATACCACACACGTGCCAATCATACAATAAGAATAAAAATACCATATTTATTGGGTTCAAAAAGACATGAAAAAATTCACATTTCAGATCTTCACAGGAGTTTCGTTTACAAAGGATTGATTTATTAGGTGTTCCATTGTTATAAAAGTTGTAGCGAAAGAATATTCGACCATTAGGGGTGTACTTGCACCATAGAAATGCGTTATAACTTCTTCTATGATATATATATTCAAAACTGTATGCGGGAAAATTATATGTGTTATTACCTTTTTAACTTAATCATCTATTTAAAAATTATCATCTATCAACCATTTCAGTAAACTTATCACACCAATACATTTGTAAAGTATAAAAAATATAATTTAAGAAAACTCCAACCAGTCCTTTCAAAATTACAGAAAAAACTTAAATCCCTTTTTGATATAAGTAAATAATAATAACTATAATAATAATTTTAGGAGTAGTTTTTATATAAAAGTGACAGAAACATGTAGAGGCAATTATTAAAAAAAATGAAGTATTGTGATTAATCTTTTTTTTTTTTTTTTTTTTTTTTTTGTTAAAGGAAAAATAAATAAATACATCTAACGCAATGTACAATAAATCTTTCTAACAACACCAAGAACCTTTCTCAAGATCTAAAATGTTCTCACACAAAAATCTTCTGAAAAAACACTGCTTTTAAAGAGATTTTCCTTAAATTATTGTAATATCTTTGTCCACGAGTTACCTGTTTTTTAAGATGGGATGGGTAAAATTTGGTGTGGTATTTTTATCGTAAGATGGATTGGATGTGAAGCTGTATATTAAAAAAGCTAGAGAAGCAGTTTGAGAATTTGTGTCGTAGCACAAGTTGTAAACCTCGCGAGGATTGAGAAAATATTTTCAGTCATGCATATGGCATATACTCCCCAAAGCAGTCCTATGTTTTTAATTTTCATAAGTGCACGAAAATCTCTCATATATATATGTTGATATGTGAGCATTTTATTTTACATATTTTGCATATACATCAGAAAACAAATATATGTGAAACTTTTTGGCAAAAATATTTTCTCTTGAAATTTCAAAGCTTAAAACAGTAAAATTACGATACATTCTACTAATGAATGAATTATGTCTTATGTCTACATTGTATCAAAGTGTTATTGAAATATACATATGACTTACACTTTTGTATGTAATGAACACTTTGAAGTATATATTATAAAAATGCCGCTTTGTAAAAAGTTGTGGAACATGTCGAGAATTCAAGTATTTTATTTATTTATTTTTTTTTTTTAATAATTAATACATTATAAAAAGTTATGTGTAGTTGCTAAATAATATTATAAAGCGAGTATAATTTTAAAGAACGCTAATTCCTATATATATATATATATATATATATATATATATTTAATTGTTGTAAACTACAAATAAATGTTAAATTAAAAAGAAAACAATATTATAAAATGTCAAACATTTTTGTTTATTTACGAATGACTTTTATTGTCAATTAATTCTTGTTTATATAATAGTTACTTTTACTTTTTGTGGAACAATTAATATTTCATAATTTTTTAATGTAATTTTAAACGCTAATTTTTTGGTCTCATGTTTCATTATATTTTATGTAATTTATTAAATTTGAAGTGAAAATTATTTCAATATATAATTACCTTTCTAAAGTACATGTTTCATAATATATAGTGAATTATTCATACAAAGCTTTAATTCATAATATATTAAATTTTAAATGTTTCTTTGCTCAAAATCATTTTTTTAATGCCATAGATTACATAAATCGTGCATATTTAAAAGAAAAAATTATTAAAGGTTAATTTCTAACAAGCACTGGCATGTATTTGAAATAATATTCTATATGTATATGCATTTGTATATGTATTATATGCATTCTGCATCTATTTGAAAACATATGTTTTGTATTTTACAATTTGTAATGTTTGCTGAAAAAATAAATTTATCCTTCCAGTTTCATAAGTATTTTATGCAAATTTATAAGTTGTCTCAAAATGATATACACATTTTTTAGGCATATGTTCCCCTTTGATTTTTTTTTTCAGGTAATATTATTTGGGAAAAGTCTATTGCGTTATTACGTATATAATTACGAACTGTAAGGTTTGAATAATCACACTCCACAGGAACGTACTTCACTTACATCGTTGTAAAATTTTAATAAATAAATTAGTTTGTTATTACAGTTTGATAGAATAAGATAAATAAATTATTTAATGTACACTCTAAGAATAAATGCATTAAACCATATAAATACTGGTTATCATATTTTATAATAAATTCGATGAGCATAATTTTATTTTACTTTTATTTAGGCTCCTAAATTAATTCAGAATGTTTCAAAAATTTTCTTGATATATTATGAATAAATGCAAATTGCATTCAAAATACTTCACTAAACAAATTAATTCTCAAGTTAAAAAAATAAATAAACTCACTAATATTACCAAGAGAAAAAAAAAAAAGAAACATTGAGATATTTGTGCAAATTACTAAAATAATCAAATGACTCTTTAATTTTTATTCTTCAATAATTTATCATAATCTACTTATCTCTAAGATGCAGTAATTTTTAGATATACAACTAACAAAAGGATAAAAAATATATAACTTAATTTTCACTGAAAATGCATAAGAAACCACTTTGAAAATGAACTGAAAAGAAGAATAAGGAAAATAAATCAAAAAAGTGGCGAAAAGAGTCTAAGCTAAGATCACCGGAAGATTCAATTTCTTTTCAAATAATGAGCCAACCACACAAATTGCTTAAACTTCGTTAACATAAATAAAAAAGAGACTCGATAAAATATCCAATTAACATGATTTTATTAACAAGTAATCTGGCGGTCTGTATTTTTCTTTCTATTTAAAATAAAGACTAAAACTCTTTATTTTACCCTAAAGTAAATCTGAGGCAGACACACTCTCCAGGCTTATGTCTTTATAAATCTTTTTCTTTCATTTTTTTTTCTTTCGCCTGATAGACGCACGGGGCATTTTTTCTTCCTTTTACACTATACAGACATCGCTCAAAAAAATTTAATTTTATTATTACTGTGTTGATCTGCAAATAAAAATGCGCCCGTAATTCAATAACTAAAAGTGCAAATCTGTAGTAAGCTGCTTTTATTAAATTAGCAGAGGGACTTTAATACAACACCGCTCAGGTAAGTGCACACGCTGAGGAAATGTGATGTGAAAAAAATTACAGCAAAAAACCCACTATAAAAATAAACTGTTAACGCATAATATAAAATTACATTTACTGATACGAAACAATGCCAAAAATTTGTTTCCAGTCGCGGGCGCTTTTTAGAAGCAACGGGGAAGATTTTTTAATCACAGATTGTGTTACCGACGGAAAACTTAATTTGCATACATTTTAACGATGCTGTTCCCTTCTCCCCTCCCCCCCATTCTTATTCAAATTTTATTAGGGGAATTGTCTTCCTATTATTGCCATAGCTTCCGATTATCTTTTTTATCTACATTTAAGATTCTTTCTTCCCTTCTGCTGTCTTTAACTAGAGATGTACAGACTGACTCGGGGAATTTTATTAAATCCTCTGAAGCATGCCTTGGACTCATTAAAGCAGTGCATTGATTAACACAAGGCTTCGGCTGCTACAGTTTTACCCTAATTCTCAACTTTTTTTTTTTTTTCTTAACCTTTTATATTCAACTCCATGCAGAAAAAAAAAGGGAACAAGGGAGAAAACGTGATGCAAGGGGCATAAAAAAGCATTTAATTATTTTTTTAACGCGTAAACTTTGTAACAGAAGGGGAAAAAATGTTCTGATCTAACACCCACGATTTTTTTTTTCTAAGACTGGAGGAATCTTATTAAAACAATGAATATTTTTTTTTAGCTTGTCTTTTGAAGTAGGAGTTAGGTGATGACCTTTAAAAGCGTTCTTTAGCTTCAAATTAGACTTAAAACATTTGTTTTGTTACAGATTATTAATCAATATTTAATTGTTATAGAGTAGCAATTCTTTTAGAGTATACATTTTCAGAGCTTTATTTATTTTATTTATTTAAACTATTCTCTAAAAGAAAGAAAATCTTGCATGTTTATTGATGTATTTTCATTATACAATCACAAATTTTACTTACCCAAATTTATTTGTTAGCCTTAAAATAATATTACATTGAATTAAAAGGACTTTATATATATTTTTTATTATAATGCATTGTGATAAAAATCAATAAATAAATTATGAGTTAAAAGATAGTAAAAAACGTGTTTTATAGGATATTATTTAAATAATTAAGTTGAAATTCTTCTTAACGTTTCTAACGATTTTAATAAAAGATGAGCATTCTTTTGGTAGAAATACATGTATATTATTTATATATATATATATATATATATATATATATACAGATCTCTATTGCAGTTATAGTTTAATGATATTACATATGTATTTAAACAAAGTGAATATTTTGACGCATTATTGCATATTATGGTGTGCCTTTATTACTTTTTTATTACTATCATAAAATAGATTTTTAAAAAAATGATCCACGTAAAACTTGTAATTTACCACAAATAATAAATTAATTAATGAAAATTATAAAAAAGAGAAAAATAATAAAGAAAATTAAAATTTATTAGTTAAAATGCATAAAAATTGATGTTACAATTTGGCAAGTTATTTTAGACTTAAAGAGGTATGAGACAAACAAAATCAACCTTAAACCACTAATAAAGACTTATAATATAAATAATTTACAATTAAAAATATATTTATATATTTTAAAATTGTGTTTTAATTATAAATGTTGAAATTTCTAGACTCTTTCTCACCCACTACTATGTATTTTTCACAATTATTTTATTTATAGTTGTGCATTTGTTAAACGAAATTATTGTTTCTAGGAAAATTAGTTTTATGTGCTGTTAAAGACATTATTATTATTATTGCTGTTGTTGTTGAATTAAACGAAGAACAATATGAGATTTCACAGTAATTCTACATTTGCATTCTTAGAGTGAAGCAGACTAATAAAATATGGCTAATGTTATGTTCCTTAAGTATATGAATTGGTCAAAACAAAAACATTTAAAATAAAATGATAGTGTATACATTTTAAAAGATTTTTAGAGAAAGGAAAACTAATTTTTTGAAAATATTTTGCTTCACATAAAGGAGTAACATTAAGCTTTACAATAAGAAATATCCTACGTATATTACATATACGAAAAATAACTCTCTTTATAAAGTTTTTTAGCACATTTTCTTATCCACACATTTAATATTCCTGAAATTTGGTATTTTTAAATTACGATTTATTTCAATACTGTTACTCAAATAATATAAACAATTAAAAATTAATTTGATTATATATTTGATAAATATTGCATATTAAATCAATTTTTAAGCATAAATTCAAACAAGAAAACTATGTAACAACAACAACAACAAAAAAAAAAAAAAAAAAAAAAAAAGAAGTTAAGCATTTATAAATAGTCACTAGCAATGGAATTTATAAAAAAGTACTATTCGTATTAAATAAAATAGTTGGTAGTTCATAAAATATAATATTTTAGTTACATCAACCAATATAACCTAACTATCGCAATTAAGCGTTAAAAATCCTTTGTTTTTTAACTCAACTACTTAATTAATAAAAATGTATGTGTTGTTCATTTGCATAAAACCCACATATACTTTTTTGTGTATATAATTAAGTGTTATAATGAAGTATTTGTTTATTTCTTCTTAAATTTACTATGCAGTAAAATGAAATTGCATTTAATAGAGCTTAATAAAAGGATTACATATTTCAGATTACCTAGATCTTTCGTGCGTTTAATCTTTTTTGCTTTTTATATCAAAAAATCATCGTAACGATGAATTCAACATAGTTTTTTTTTTTTAATAAAGTCAATTTTTTAAAAATGTATTTAGTTTCTGCGCTATCTATGTAATGCATAATAGTGTTTATAAAAACACGACGAAGAAATAAGGAAAGGAAATCCCTTTAGTTTTCCATCAAATTGCCCTATAAAAATATAAATTAACTTTAAAGATGACAAAACATTTCTTTCTCCAACTCAAATATCCGAGAAAGAACAACAATCTATCAATTAAGCGTGTTAGAAAACATTCTCTTGAAACCAAAATGCTTAATACGAAAACCATGTCTGTGTGTGCGAATTCAAGTGGAAAAAAAAAATGTGAATCCATTTGCAAGCCCAAGTGGAAAATCCACCAACAAGGGAAGTGTGATGAGATAAAATGTAAATGTGGGGAAAGAAGAAAAAAATCGTAGCAAAGTCTAGAGTGTACGACTTATTATTGATCAAAATCAGATATAAGAGTTTAGTCATGTTTCTCTATTAGACCCCATCTGTCTCGGGCTCTGCGGGATCTAATCGAAAATTTCCTTTTCTAAATTTAAAAGGATTTATCTTTAAATTGCTAAGTGGGAAAAGGCGGGAGCTAAAAAGTGGAAAAAAATCAAGTATAAACGCAGAGATACTAATATAATATTAGCTCCGGCACCACGGCATTCGGAGTCAAGAGATGAGCAACATCAAATAAATATGCCCGATATTTCCTCAACCGCTGAATACATTAGCGAAGGAAAAGAAATGAACGAATGTAAAAATAAAACGAAGGATTGGATGAGTTTTAGAGGCTGCCCCCTCCATACATAAAAATCTCAGAGAAAAATGGAATAGGAAAAAAAAAAGGTTTAATAAATAAAATTTAGAGGGTAAAAAACCGAAAATACAAAGCAATGAGAGATACAGACGGTTAATTTAAAAAAAGTGACACGGCGTGAACATAAAAAAAAAAAAAAAAAATAAATAAATAAATAAAAAAAAACAATATAGCAAGAATAATTGGTGATTGACACTTTCGTCATGCGAAAAATAAGCTGAAGAGCGTGCATGTTTTATTTATTTTTAATATTTGTATTATTTTTTATTTACAAAATCAGTAGTAGAATTATTTTTTAGTTCATTTTTTTCCTTCGTCTTTTTATCAACCCCCTCCCACTTATTTTACGTCTTATACATAGGCATGTTTCAGTATTAAAAAAAAAAAAAAAAAAAAAACTTGAATAGTATTGCCCTAAAAAGACCCAAGGGGAAGAAATGCAGAAGCAAAGCTTATTTCCCCGGCGCGCCTTCATTTTATATTTTCAGTAATTGCACGAGAGAGTCTTAGGACAGCTTACACAGGTTCGTGTGGAAAAGAATTAGTAAGTTTTGTAAAGCAGAAGAAAGAAATTCAAAACATAAATATGTTAAAATTTTCGCACTTCTTTCGCACACGGGGATTTTCGCAAAAAAAAAAAAAAAAAAAAAAAAAAGTAAGAATAATAATGAAAAAAAGCAAAAGGGTAAAAATAAAAATATAAATAAAATAAATATAATATAATCACATACATTTTTTTGTTTTTCGGAATTAAAAAAAAAAAATAATAATAATATTTTTCAAATATTTACATTTTTTTTTATTCAATAAAATAATCCGTAAGATGAATGATATTTGGAAAAATAAATAAAAAATTGGAAAATCTACAGTTCTGTGGACTTTCTGTCTTTCTTTTATTTTTTATTTATTTTTTAAGGCCCTTTCATAATAAGACGAGTAATGATATCGAGTAGAATTACACTATTATTCACCATACTTCAGAATTCAAATAAGAAATAATTAAAGTAATTAAGTTTAGTGTTTCTGTGTCTAAAATAAGGGAATAATTATGTATATAGTTAACAGTAGGTTACTTCGTCTCCTCTACACACACATTTTAAATAAAACTTAATTCAATTCATTTTTCTGTAAAATGATTTGAATTACGGTACTCACAGAGTCTATCTACCGCACTGCACGAATCTCTTGAACCCGTGTCCGTAAAAATATTTTCAGGAGAATACCATACGTTTTATATTTTTAAATATCTTTATGAAGATAATTTGCTGTAAAACTTGCTAATTATCGCTGATTTAACTTTTTATACTTTAAGCTGCCACTCATATTTTCTCATTCTGGATTATTTAATAGTGTTTTAATTTTTGAATAAGTACAAAAACACCAAAAGTATTTAAAATCGAAAATTATTACACAAAAATACCATTTTAAAATTGTAGTGCGGCATTCTTCCAGTTATATTAAGAAATTGCAAGAAATCAAAAGCTAAGTTATAAATACATTTTTTTCTATGCACATTACTTACATAAATTTTTCCTATATCAGTCAAGCGGACTGAAAATTTCATGCAACAGTAACAAAATCGCTTGACAAGTGTAGAGATGAAGACATAAGAATATTTATTACAAAAAGCACTAAATTGCAGAAATATCAGTGTATATCTTAATTGTATTAGAGTTTTGCATTGCCCAAGAACTGCAATATTAGTCTCATATTTGAAGAAAAAAAATGGTGTTAAATAAGATAAATAAGTAAAAAGAACAACATTACACACACACACACACACAAAAAAAAAAAAAAAAAAAAAAAAAAAAAAAAAAAAAAAACCTGAATCAATTCCACAAGGTAGTCATGTGATATTTACCACATGTAATATTTATGCCACAAGAACGCTGTTATATTTTTTTTTATAAATATGTGTTTATATAGTTTGTATAATTAAAGCTTTAAATAACATAAAAATATTTATTGAAATTTTCAGAATTCAAAATTAATAAAAATTAACATAAAAAGGCAAAATTTTTCAAAATAAGATTTAAATGTAAATGGGGTTATATTTATAAATTAATATCACTGCGCTGAAGAAAAAAAAAAAAAAATCCGAGCCCTGATAAAATGTTTACGGATTCTTATGTAAAATGACCTCCTGAATCCGAATATGGTCCCCCATTTTGACCAATCACCCACCGTTTCCTTGGGACGCTACCCCCTCCCCAAATTTTTATCGTTGTTCCGTAATTTAATGAATTTGATTTGGCGAATGGAAAAGAATTATTTTAACATTTAAAAACAAAAAAAGATATAGCGTATAATAAATAATAATAATAATTAAATAATGAAATATAGTAAATGTAACATATAATTTCAGTGGCAAATCCCCCCCCCCCCCTAAATTTTTCTGCTTGCTGCAAATGTTCATGTTTTAGAATTTTTCAACTCTTTAGACCCTCAGAAGATATTTAACATTTAAAATAATCCTTTTACCATTACAAATCAAATTTATAGCCATAAAATTACCGGAAAGTGATGAAAATAGGGGGGTCCCTAAAAAACGGTAGACTGATAGAGTAAAATGGCTGTCATATTCGGATTCAGGAAGTCATTTTACATAAGAATTTGCAAAAATGGTGTTAGGTCCGATTTTTCATGGAGAGCAGAGATTTTATACGTCAAGTTCCGATGACCCAAAATCACTAACAAGGATGAAAAATCATTTTTAACCAGCACGATGTAATTGCTTATTAATTATATGATAGGTTTGTGTCATCAATGTATTTTGTTTATTACTTTCTTCTATATTCAGTAGGAGAAAGTAAAAATTCATAAAAATTCTCGACCTCGGGTTTTCAATGGATTTACACGTTCTGAAAGGTCTAGAACACGATTTGTCTATTTTTAGAAAATGCCTGTCTGTCAGTGTGTGTGTTATGACAAAATTTTGTGGTAACTAACTGTATCTCAGGAATTACAGCACATAATTTCATACAAATTGATACGTATTTGCATCTTGACATAAATTAGTGCTTATCAACTTTTGGTGATAAGTGTAATGTTTTTGGGGCACTAACGCCACATATTGTTTCTCCAACAGGTGACGTTGCCATCCCGCTTTTTTCTAAATTTTTAACATGGCGGTATGGGGCAAAATTTCGTATAAATGTGCCTAAAGAGAGTTATTTTTATAACTATCATAATAAATAATAATAATAATAATAATTATTATTATTATTCATAACAGTAATAGACAACTGAAATTTCATTTCCAATATCGATTTTTTTTTTTTTTTTTTTAAAGAAAAAAAAAAAAATATTTTATTAAGGTGAGATATTGAAATTAAAATTGACTTTTTTTGGATATTTCGTGTCGTACTTCTATTGAACATCAATATTTTCCATTCATCATGGAGGGTAATTTTAATAAATAATATTTTTAATGAATTATTTGTACTGAGTGAATTTGTATAAAAAAAAAATAGAAGAAAGTCTTGTGGTGACCACGTTATACTGGTTTTTTAAATTATTTTTTTGCCTGAATGGAAAAAAAAAATCTTTTTTTACATTTCAAAGCAGAGGTTTTTATCGATCAAAAATTAAATAAATTCTAGCGACTGAAATTCTATATGAGAGGAGTTCTTAAAATGAAGTTTGAGATCAAATTTGGCACAGACAAACATTAAATAATAGATATAAGGAACAAATTAGAATAACAAGTTCCATAATAAATGATATCAAACATTAAGGAAGGTTATCCAAGTACTGATATTATCAGAATTTGCTAAAGTTTGAAACCTTTTGAAAGTTATTTAGTTATTGTATGTTTAGTTTTGGTTTACTAAGGCTCAAAACATTACTTGGAACATTATGTTTACACGTCCATTTACACTTTATGTATACAATCATAATTTCTATCCGGAATGAAAATTACACAAAATCTACCTTAAAGGAACTGCTTTGGTATCTGGTAGATAAAGCATAGTTTTACAATTATTAAAACATCATATCAAATTATATACTGGCGTTTAACTTTAGTAAGAAAGATTTATTGGCCACCTTGTAAATGATATACATATTTGTGATTGAACATGGTTGTTTTTAATATTTTATAAGAAAAAATACTTCATCAAATATTTTTAGCAAATTTTGCAAGAACTAAACATATCTTGAAGATTTCAAAACATTTAATATGGTATTATCCTAAGATTATACAGACTTTATTTATCTTATGTCATTTTTTAATTGATTAATGGTTAATTTAATAAATCTTGTAAAAAAAAAAAAAAAAATGAATGCACACATTCTCTCTAAACATCCTATTTAAAAAGCAGCTCACGAGAAATACATAAAAAATCAGTGACCTTGACATTGATGTGCTAATAATGGTAAATCATACATCGATGTTGCTTTGACCTCTTTGACACATCATAATAGCCGAACAAACAGTTGTCACAGTGTCATCATATTACGTATTGTCACAGTGCTGTCTCTTGACGTTATATAGAAGGTCGTTCATATTTTATGGAAACGAATTTATAGTTCATCTTTCTCTTTTGTAATTTCAGATAAAAATTTGGTAACTTTAGAATAAACATCTGCTACCTTTATCTTTTGATTGGAATGTAAAAATAAAATATTTATTTTGAAAATAGCTTCTAAAGTTGATAGATGGCTTGAAGGTTATACGTAACTGTACTTTCTAAGGAGAAATATTTGTATCACCTAATTATAAAGCAGTGTAAGAATCGCGATCATTCCTTTTATAAAAAGGGTATTTATAATATATTAAATTTGAAAGAAAAAAAAATGTCTACGTGAAAGTAAAAATAAAAACATGACCGCGAAACCTCATCTTAAAACTGTTCGAACGCAGTTAAGTATCAATAAAGTGAAGTTTCAATCATAAAAGAAAGTCCGCCGACTCACAGATTCATTGAATCGAGACTAGGAATGTTTTCTGGCACTTCTGCAGCCTTATTCACCAAATTTTAACACTGATGTTAACGCGGGAATATGCTAGGTTATCTCAAAATCGGTATTCACCACACAAAATCAGCGATTTAACACTCGAGTTAACCCTCTTTTTTTAATACCCCTAAATTGGTGGGTTAACTCTGGTGTTAAATGAGCATGTTACAGTTACAGCGAAAACACTCTTGTTTACCTTTTTAATGCATTGCGTTCTTATTGACCAATCAGCGAGACTCTTACAGATAACTCTGGGGTCAACTAATCCACGGATGGTGAATACGAAATCTTTCTAACCCAGGGTTAAGGGAGTGTTAACTTTAACACAAGTGTTACGTGAACCATGGGTTAACACTGATTTGGTGAATAAGGCTGTAAGTAAAATCATTCATAAAAATTGGAAGTTAAAAAAAAATGTTTAAACCTAAAGTTCATCTGCTTTTACCAAAGCATATTGCTGAAAGAAAAGCAAATTGTAGAAAATTATAGAAAAAAAAAATACCTAGCTGCTGAAAAATGAAAGTTTGTAGTAACACTCGATGAGGAATAGGCATATTTAAGCGACTGTAATAAAAAAAAAATACAAATTTCCTATTGATCAGATGACGGAAATAGACCGTACAAAATGACTCCGTCCGTGTACAAAAAAAAGATCCCGAAGGGCTTTATGATAGTTGCAGTATTTTGTTACAACAGTAGATTAAAAATTAAAAGAGTCTCGATTAAAGCCAAAAATAATTCACTCTGCTACTGGCAAAAAATTTTAGTACCAATTTTTGAAAAAGAAATTCCAGCCTTATATGGAAAGGACATTCATAAATTTAAGCTTCATATGCACAAAGCCTCTAGTCTCCCGTCTAAATCAACTATCACTTATTTAGCAAAGAAAGAATCAGGAACAGGAATAAAATGTATTCCATTTAATACCTTTGAAATCACCTGACGCTTCTCCGATGGACTTTTGTGCCTTTGGTTTATTAAAACGAGCCTTAGGAAAACGCCATCAAAAAACATAGAACGGACAAACGGTACAAGAGGAATGAAATAAAATTGACATGACAGTATTAAAACAAAGTTTACTTTCATGGAAAATTCGAGCTAGAGCTATTGTCAAGAACCATGGCTAGCATATAGAAGCAAATAGAAGCAAAAAAATATGGCATTTATACATAAAACTATACTACTAAAATCTTCATCATAAAGTGTGTACTACCTTGTGCATTACATGACTACTTTGGTGTGCCACGATTCTGCAATAATTATTAATGAAAATTAAGATTTTATTTATTTTGAAATATTTTTTATTTTTTTAAATGTGTTTTTGATAAATGATTTATTATCTGATTGATTATGGGTGGCAAATTTACTTGAGCTAAAACAGTTAACTGAGAATTTGGATTCGTTTAACAATATTGCACAGTGAATTTTTGCATAGAAACAAAGCCAACAGCAACAAAGAATTAACAAATATATTTTTCTTTCTTAGTTTAAAATAATTTTTCTTAAAGTTTAAGCAAATGCAGCTTACTTAAATGAGTAACATGTATATTTGTAAATAAAAAATAAATAAAAAAATAAAAATAAATTTGAATTCTACTGTTGTTAAAATTAGTATGTTGTGGCTATCATCAACCTTTCTTCTGTATTTTCCAATACAAATTCATGCTGTTATTTAAAATTATTATATATTAACACTATTTTCCATGATAAACACAGACAGTTTTAACTTCAGAGAAGTATATTACCAAATTTTGAAAGGAAGTCAACTTTGTGCCATACAGATGACATCTAAATAAATGCCACTTTCAAGATTATTTTTATTTTGTTAAAAACGAAAACAATTCATAACTTTGTTTCCAATTACTATGTAAGTATGGTTAGGCCATTCGTTTTATTTGTAGCATTCATGAATTAATTTTGATAAAAACTCATGTTGAAAATTTACATCCCCGGGGGTATTTCAACACAAAGGCCAGAATAGCGATGTTTCTACATATACAGCAAAAATAAAGAAAGAAAGAAGAAAAAAGAAAAAGAAAATAATAAAAAGAAAAATAAAGAAAAAAGTACTGGTTGGTTATTACTATTAGAATATATTTTTATTTTTTCTGTTACAAATTCTGGTTAAAAATAATTCATTTTGTGTAGATTTATACGAAATTTTATCCTATGCTGCTAAAAATTACGATAAAATGGAACGACAACGCCTCTTGTTGAGCGATAAGCACCAAAAGATAACCATCACCAACTCTTGTCAATGCTCAACCAAACATAACTTTATATTGATTTCAGTCCATTGATTGGTGAGATAAAATGTACCACACATACACAAATTTTACAAAGACAGTCAAATCGTGTTCAGACCATCTTAAAACGTGTACTGGAAATCTAAGGATTTCACGAATTCAATACTTTCTTCTGTTGAATATAGAAGAAAGCAAAAATTCATTAATACGACTGAAATACAAATATAATAAAAACTGAAATAGTGAGAAAAGAAAACATGCTTATGGTTGCCAGTGGTGAGCTGCTTGAGCACCAATAATTCTAAATATTATATATTTTGAGCTATCTTAAACCAGAAAGACTAAATTAAATAACCTGCAAAATTAAAATAAAACTAATATAGTGTGACTATCGCAAAATTGTCTTTTGCATTTCCCTAAGTTCACGAAAATATAATAAATTAACTCAATAAATTCAGAAAATTTAGATTGAAAATTATTTTCCACGATGAATGCTGACAATATTTATCGAAAGGAAATTACAATACCAAATGTTGAAGAAAGTCTTTTTTTTTTTTTTTTTTTTTTTTTTTTTACCTCACAGACGATATTTTAAAAAATGCAATTTTTTTCTTTTGTTTGTTTTGTTTATATGAAAAAAAAAAATAAATAAATAAATAATTAAAAATAAATAGCTTTGTTTCAAAGATCATATGGTTCAACAACTTATTTGAAAGTTTTTGATGATTTTTAAAGAAAAATATTTTGTTGTTGTAAACTTACAAGGCCGAAGGATGCAGATTCCCCCCCCCCCTCCTTCCCAAGGTAAGGAAAGTGATGGTCCTACATATAAAAAATTTTCTCCTGGTTGATTATTACTATCATAAATAATTTTTTTTTAATTAAAAATAATTGTATAAAAAATATTCTCGTTGTGTTCGTTTGTTCGAAATTTTGATCTGTACTCTTATATTAAAAATTACAGTAAAAAGACGACAGCACAGCCTGTTATGTGATATTCACCAAAAGTTTGTGAACAATTAATAAAAAAATTAATAAATTTTGTTCTTGATTAAAGGCTGACACATATTTTTTACACACACACAATCAGGCATTATTTCAAAATAGTCAAAACACATTCAGGAACTCTTAAAACCGTCAAAAATCGGAAGTCAAAATTTTTTTGCGCATCCAATACTCTCTTCTAATGGACGTAGAAAGAAAGAATAAATGTAAAATAGAAAAAAAAAAAAAAAAAAAAGTTAATTAGAAAAATAGAGAAAATGTAAACATTTTTATATGACAAAACGTATGCTTAAAATGATGTGCCAAAAATAAGTTGAAAAAAAAAAAAAAGAAAAAAAAGTTGAGAATGTGATACTTTCTGAGAAAATTCTAATTTTCCCAGTTAGTTAAATGTCTAATAAAAATAAAAATACGGTTTAAAGGATTCAATAAATAATAACGATTATTATTATTATTATTATTATTTTAAGTAAATTAACATTCAATAGTCATCAATAACCATTTAAAAAAGCATGAGAAATTGAATGAGTGTAAAACTGCCAGTTTAGAATCAAAATTAAATATTTTTTTATTTCCAAAAAAATAACATTTTTAGGGTATTAACCTTGTTTCTATGTTAATACCCTAAAAATAAATTTAAAAGCCTATAATCAAATCTAGTAGTTTATAATCTGCTAATCTCTTATATATGTATTTTATTTCCATTTAGCTTGAGTATCATAGTTTAATTTCTTATTCGAAATTTTTATTCAATAGAATCTGGTGTTTTTATTTTAGAAGCTGCTTTATTATGACAAATGAGATGTTAAGAGGTGGTTTCTTCAGAATAAATGAGAATTCATAAATTTGTTTACCATACCAATCGGTCTCCCCTTCTGTGGAGAAATGGGCTACTCCTTGGGCAAAACGCCATAGAACCTAGGGCCCATTATCGTCCCCTCTTACCCGGTCGCCCCTGCTTTCTTCTTTCCCACCCCAAACATACGCGTCACAGGTAACCTGATACCAAGCCGTCAACGTGAATTTTTTCTCTTTTCTTATTTCCCTAACTTGCGAACGCATCGCACAAAGTTGGACCTCCTAAGTACGAAATTCAAAGTTCGCGAAACATGATGTACGGCTAGTTTTATTCCATACAATTGCGTACCTTGTTAATTTACCCCAAATAGCCGACAAAGAGGGTGCACTTCACCAAAAGATCTGCTTTTTTAGGATTTATGTATGTTTGGGTATATTTTTTTCTTCGAGTGATGTAATGCTTATTTAACATGCTGCAATTGCTACTCTTTTTTAATTAGTGCACAGTTTCTCATTAAGGCGAGTTTTCTTTTGGATTTGAGCTTTGTTGGAGTGTTCTTTGAAATCTAACAGAAAAAACAAAAACTGCTTTGAAAGATGTGACTTAAATTCAAATGCAGCACTTTTTATATGAAAAGTTTTCAGAAAAAATAATCTGTTTATTTTCCCACTTCCCTTTTTTTTAGTTATGATTTTTTTTTTTTTCTAAATCTTCGGAATATACAGGATGAGCTGAAAGTAATTTTTTTTTCACTTTTATGCCATATATCATTGCTCATCTATAAAAAAAAAAAAAAAAAAAAAAAAAGAACGAGTTGAAGATTTTTTTTTTTTTTTTTTTTTTTTTTTTGAAGTGAGTTCTATAAAATGAATTCGAATCCCCCCCCCTTACATTTGTTTAAATCTTAATAAAGAAAATTGTTGAAAGTGAGTTTAGATATTGTTCAGAGGACTGTGTAAATTAGTAAGATTTTTCATCTTTAATTGTTGTGATATTTTTCTTGCAGAGGAAAACGCGTGGCTTCTTTTAATTATCAGTAGCTCATATATTAATGGAATTTATATAGTTGCATTTTTTTTTTCTAAATCTTCGGAATATACAAGATGAGCTGAAAGTAATTTTTTTTTCACTTTTATGTCATATATCGTTGCTCATCTTAAAAAAAAAAAAAAAAAAAAAAAAAAAAAAAAAAAAAAGGTTTTTTTTTTTTGTTTTTTTTTTTTTTTTTTTTTAAGTGAGTTCTATAAAATGAATTCGACCCCCCCCCCCCTACATTTGTTTAAATCTTAATAAAGAAAATATTTTAAAGTGAGTTTAGATATTGTTCAGAGGACTGCGTAAATTAGTAAGATTTTCATCTTTAATTGTTGTTATATTTTTCTTACAGAGGAAAACGTGTGATTTCTTTTAATTATCAGTAGCTCATATATTCATGGAATTTATGTAGTTACATTTCCTTAATTTAAATTTCAATAGATGGATATCTACATTATAAAACAATTTCATAATAAAAAAAATAAAATAATTGACATTTAAAAGCAACAATATTTGACGAAATATATCAAAGAAAACAATGTGCATGCGAAATAAATAGTTCTAAATGATTTATTTAATAACGGCGAAACTTAGTTAAAATGAAAAAATTGGATATTCTAGAGAGAATGTATTTAATGCTTACTATATTTAAGAATTCGTTTGTAATAACTCAGTAAAAATCTCTCTTAGCGGGCCTTGTATATCAAGACATTTTTAGAAAAAATAAAATTCAATAATCTAAAACGTAAAATTACGCAAAGCGCATTGTTTACATTAACAACGACAATAATAACATCAATAAAATATTTAATTCTACTTAAAAGTGATTAAACTTTTCCTGATTTAACAAAAACTTTAACAGAGGGTTGTTTTTTTAAAGTAATCCACATATTGTAAGCAAATGAAATGGTTTTATGCAATATATTTAAACAGAATACCCGGCCATTGAGTTGAAAATTTACAAATGTATTTTTTTTTTTCTTTTAATAGTCTTTTGATAAAATTGTAACTCTAGTTCCGCTCATTTCCCCTTCGATAGTAATAGTGATGAAGATACATTACATCTATAGATGTACTGAAATAACTTTTTAAATTTAATATTACACTGTTACAGCTTAAATTGTCATAATTATTGTTATAACTACAGAGACCATTATGGCTATTTCGTTCAATAAAGTATAATAATAATAATAATAATAATAGTAATAATGCCCGAACAATCCATATGAGGTAAATATATTTGTATTCATGATTATTAAAATCTCACTTTGTAAAGGTTTTCTTTAGAAAGATATTCCTTTTACTTTTATTCCCGTGGTTATAAGCTTGACAGACATATGCCAGTTTTTTTTTCCTTGAACGTTGCTACTCGAAAAATCTATTGAAGTGATCATTTTTGAGGTCATTCTAAACCTGACCGAAGCATCCATCGTACAATAAGTACTTTGCCATTCTTGGCAATAGATACCGATTTCATCACTAAAATTTTCCACAGGAGCTACGATGCGATGGATTCAAACATTTTTCTCGGCGTGGAGATAGCTGTTCCATTATGCATGAGAAAGACTGAACCGAAGGAAGACATATCTATATCCGAATATATCAATCTATATCCGTAGACGAAAATGTACCTGTATGGCTCAAGCGCTGATCTGGAAAGTGCTTTACAATTCCTAAGGATCAAATAACTCTTCGTCCCCCCCTTTCCCTCAAGATACACAGTACGAGACCATGTAAATATACGAAACTTACAGAATGTAGAGATATCACAGTCGCATAAAACTTTTCTAAGCCAACATATTGATTGCATTTTCGGGATACTGATGAAAGGTTGGGAAGTTCGCTACAGAAGATATGTCGAGTGGTAAAGGGGGAAATTTTGTGAATATATTTGTGTCAAATTACGTAAGAGCATTGTTTTGGGTGTAAATTTGGTGTGAGACTTTAAAATGAATCACGAATGAAAACCTCTCTTTTTGCGCATATTTTACATTCGTAATTTTTTTTAATGAATAGTAGAAAAGGAGTTCTCGAAAAGAAACCATATACAAGCCTTAACTTATAACATTATAGAATGTGTGTGTGAGCGACTTACAAAATGAGATATCATATACCGAAAATCACATTAAAATTGTGATGGAAACTAAGCCTATATATAAACTAATTTATTGGTTCGTCTGGTTCTATAAATAAAATACTTTGGCCGCTTCGTTGGTGACTACATTTAAATGATTTTTTTTTTTTTTTTATGTGAATTACGATTTCTTATATCACATTATAACTAAAAACTAAAAAAAAATTCCACTGAAATCATTTAAAACTTCGTTTTGGGAGATTATATATATATAATTTTAGACGTTAGGGTTTCTCTAAACCATCCCGCTGCCTCCTGTTGTAATTTGCCGCTCAACCATTTCACACAGTTAGCGCTGATATAGGTAGACACTAGCAGTACCTTGTACTGCTTATCTTGTACTCACTTTAAGTTTTACGTTGATATATTTTAATTAATGAGAATAATTTTATTTAGATTGACAATTTGGAATCCGTGGGTTATTTAATATCTTTTAATACCTTCTGCGTCTTTCTAACTTCAGCATTTCGTGAAGAGTGAGCTGGACGTACACATAATTGGATATTCATATTAAGATGATTATAATTTGAGGTAAGTACTGTATGTCGTATGTAATCAAGAGACTTTCTAAGAACCATGAAGCACTTCGTTTAATTAAACATAAATGTTAGTGATATATATATATATATATATATATGCATGTTTAAATCAACTCTAATTTGTTATATCATTTAAAAGTAGAATTTAAGTGCTGAATTTCATGAACTAAAGAAAATAATAAATTAAAAATTAACATTATATACCAGCCTGTCAATTTAGACAATCATTTAAAAAAATCTCTGCCAAGTACCATAATGTAACATTCAGATGTCATTTGCTCATAAGATATGAATAAATATAATATCCACATATTACGTGTTTTATTTATTTCTCTCATACAATTCTAGTCATGAATATAAAGAATATTCTAAATTAAAACTAATTACTACACATTATTATATTTTTAATATTCAGAATTATTTTAAAATTTGAATACTCGAAAACTATCATAGTGGTGATTATATATACTTTCGAATATTTTCAAATTAGGAATAGTTTTTTTTTTTTTTTCTCTTATTTTCAAATATTATGCTTAGAATTAAAACAAATAATAATAAAATAAATAAATAAATAAATAAATACATTTTACGTAACAAGTAATTAATTGTTAAAAATCGCCGAATCTCTAATTTTAGAATAGAAAGTTTAAACGTTATTCAGGTTTATAAGAATTGTTCAATAACTTAAAAAGGCGTTAATTTGACAGTGGCTTTTTATAAATTTTATCATTTCTCTGGAAAAAAAAATTTCTTTAGTTGGGCCAATGAATAGAACGCCATTGAATATTGTCATAGGAAATAAAATTACGAATGGTTTTTCTATACACCAGTTTTCAAATAATAATAATAATAATAATATGCCTTTCATTTTGTTATTATCATATGTGATTAGAAATACATTGTGAAAAAAAAATAAGAAAAAAAAATAAGAAAAGAAAACATATATCTGTGTTCATATTATTAATGATGGCTTGCGCGACTGTTTAATACATATCTTTTATGTGCAGGCGATACATAAATAGTCCATCATTGTAAATTGAAAAAAGTAAATACGCATCTAATTTTATATGCTGATGTGAAAAAGTTTCTTTTAATGCCTTGTTTCATTTAGCTTCACTCACACGCATAGAATGTTATGATTACAAATTCTACAATTAATAAAATTGAAATAACCTTAAACATGCATTTAAAATATTCTGTGCAATCTACACTTAATTTAATTAACGTATATATGAAAAATTTTGTGCTATTAATTTATTTTTAATAAACTAATATTAAATAAAAAATACTTCAGTTGCCTATAATAAAAATCGTTTGGTTTATAGAATCAGTTGCTCATATGAAAGAAATTACGCTGTATAAACCGTAAATTATAATTATTTATTTATTTTCCAATTAAAACTTTTTCTAAAAATGTGATTTGAGAAAATATTCTTTATTGGAACGGCGCTTATGATTATGTATACAGGGTTCGCTTTTTTGCCTGGTTGTTATACCACTACAGTCATACAATAATTTCCCTGAATTAATCGCAAAAATACATTGAGGAAGATTGCTGTAAAAATAGTCGTTATGTAATATACGGACTGTCGGCATCCTGGTATAAGTCACATTTAATTCTGAAAAATTATTTGAAATATATTTTAGAGGAATTACGAAAGCAAAATAATAGTGATATGACGATATAATAATAATACAAGTTTTTTGCAAGAGCAAATTAACAAATAAAGATCAGTTAAGTGTTTTCAACACAGAATTCTTCTTCTTCTTCTTCTTCTTCTTTTTTTTTTTTTTTTTTTAACATTTACATAAGCACTATTAAAGGATAAAATAAGGTGTTTATAATATAAATACATTTTTTTCCTGATTGGTTTTTATGCTAATGAATATTGACTTTTTCATAATCACAGAGGCATGTTTTTTTCTAATGTCTATAATTCAACGTCCTTCAATAATTACCTAGACCCAAAATTTATCTGAAAGTAACTTAAGCTTTTTTTTCTAAGAAAACCTTCAGAAAATCCTGAATGTATCGGCTTTCTGTCTTAGAGGTCCTTTCATCGGTAAATCCATGGAATAGGCCATCGTTTCTTAGAAGATATGAGGAGGTAAGAAAAGAAGACTGTTCCCTGTGACAAAGTTTTTCTTTCTTTTATTTTTTAACTGTTTCTTCCTGGCTTTATATCACTCTCTCTCTTTCAAAATATAAGGCTCTCTCAGAGATAAGCGGGGATTGGCCTTTAAGATCGTTTTCCAACAGCACCTTTTCGGCTGGTGACCGTCCAAAATAGGAGCTTTCAGCTATGAAGGAAAACCACCAAGATTCGAAGTTTATTTTTCTTTGTTCGTTTTATGACTTAGTTTATTCAATCCAGATTGGGATAGAAATAATGTTGAGATTCCTATTTATTAACTTTACTGTTTTAATATAAATATATTTATTACAAATGAAAGTATTCCATTTTCTTTTTAATGATCAGGAAATCTAGAAAAGATTATTAGCTTACATAAAAAAAAAAAAAAAAAAAAAAAAAAAAACCTTTTAAACAAACTAAATAAATTATAAAACACAGCTTTAGGTAGAAATAATAGAACGATTTCTATGTATTAACATACTGTTTTAATATAATTACATTTATTACAGATGAAAGTATCTCGTTTTCTAATTAAATATTAGGAGAAATTACAAAGAATAATTCCTTAACTTTGAATAGAATTCTAAGTTTAAAAACAGAAATAGTAAAAATATTCTTAATAAGTTCGAAAATTTGAGCATTACTTGAATATCGAAAATATAAAAAATATAACCAGAAGAGGTAGAAGTTAAAATGTTACAATCAGACTATTTGACGAAATTCAACAAGAAAACTTGAGCTTATTATTGGAGAGATTTCGGAAAAACAAAAACACAATTTAACCGGGTGTTATTATTTATTATTATCTTACTTGTAACTTTCTGTCCTGTTTTTATTTATAGGCATACGATTTTAATTGCGTAAAACTAGTATTTAATCTAAATATTTGTCGACATTAGAAAGAAAGTGTATTTTAAGCAATGTGATGATAGTCTATTTTGTATGTAATTTATTATTTCACTCTATTTTTATTGTGTAACAATTACGTTCTTTTCTTATTATATTTAAAATCAAGCTTGATAATTGTACCAAATTTTTTAAAATGTAACAAAGCATATTTTAAATAATATATTACCTGACTGATTTATATCTAGAACTTAATTTATTCAGTAATATAATTAAAAATTAGTGGAAGTATTTAAGTTTTAATTGAGCTTATATAATTCTGATAAGCACCTTGACAAACCATCAAACTAAAAATTGAAAATACAAATATAAATTTTTAATTATGAAATTTTGGAGTACAAAAACATAAATAAAACAATAATGACTGTTATTTTAAATAATTTGAAGCCCTTAAAATTGATTTTGTTAACATGATGTTTACCTAATAAAAAATTCAAAATAAATTGAAATGCAAGAAAAATTTAGACAATGTGTGTGTAGTATGTGTAAGCTTTCTACTTAATCAAAATACTGTTCATGATTATGAGTTATGTTATAAAAATGCATCACCAAAATAAAATATATTTAACGGTTAATTTCATCAACATCTAAATTATACCTTATTTATCTTACGGCAAAACAATTATGTTATTGATTTTTTTTTTTTTTTTTTTTTTTTTTTTGTGCGCGTGTTTGTGTAAGTTTTAAATTTAATACAAATACTGCTAATGATTATTAATTTTATTATAAAGACGTATTACAAAGGTAAATTATCTATAGCAGTTAATTTCGTTATTATAAAAATTTGAAATTAATATTATTATGCTCCAACAGTTTTGAAATAATTGAATTAGAATATTTTTCGTTGAAAACGATTTTCAAAAAGAGAAAAACATAATTCTTTAATTGGAACATTTTTAATACAAAAATAAAATTCTATGTTCCTATTTTGAATATATATTTCTTTATTTATTTTGTTAACGTTATAACATTAGGTAAGAAAAACATCTGAGTGGAAAAAAAGACGAAATATCAAAATCAATAAATAATAATAATAAAAAATTACAAAAGTTCAGAAAAAAAAATAAAGAAAGAAAAAGTAAAAAAAAAAAAAAAAAGATTCATGGCATAAACATAAGTTTACATTTCAAAAATAAAATCCAATCTCTAAATGAATTTCTGCTTCAAGAAATTAAATTCACATTACTATGTTTTATTGAGAAAAAGGAACGTAGTATTTTTTTTTTTTTTTTTTTTAAACATCAAATATCAATACTTATTGATCAATATTAAACAGCGAGGAAATCGCAAGAGAATTAATATCTAACATATACTCTATAATATCGAAATGAAATACTGTGAAATAATATTAGAAATAACCCCAAAGTCAAATTTCGACGAGGGTTTTATGCATCGAAATTCTTTCTATTTTTCTTAGCATACATTGTGATTTGAAATGCATTACCCGAAATAAATCAATACAATATTTTTTTTTAATAACTGATTTATCAAACCAAAATTTCCAGATTTTGCTCATGCCGATGTTTAGGAAAATTTAATCATAAAATAATTAAATCCTCAAGCATTTCTTCTACTAAAATAAAGCAGAAAAGTTTCTATCCATATTAAAATCACCGGAGTAATTTTCATACATAAAAAAGTCTGTCTGAAAAGTTTTTAATCCAAAAACTTTTTATACTTCAAAATTGATTTCATTCCCTATGGACGAAATAATCTTAAAAATTTCAATCGAAGCGTAGGCAAATTTCTTATTTAATCTATTCAAAAACAACTTTGCCGTAACATTAGCTTCTTATTATCTTACGCTTGAAAAATGCTTAGAAATCATAAAATGGAGTATTTTTTCAACGAACTTTTTGTGTCATTTTTGTGTTTTATATCAGACATCTTGCACCAAATAATGATGAATATGTTTTCATGTCTATGTTTATTTTATTCTGTCTATATGTCTCTCTTTATTTAGCTATATTTAAATAAATACGCAAGAAAATTTGTGTAGGTTTACACCTGTTATTTATTTTTTAAGTTATTTTTTATGATAATTGCGAAATGTAGAATTCAAAATAATGTTCGTTTCAAAGGTAATAAATTATTTTATTAAATTTGCATTCAAATTCTGAACCACACATTTAAATTTTTTTTGAAAAACGTAATTTTATACTGCTTTTTTTTTTTTTTTTTTTTTTTTTTCAATGTGTTTAGTTCATTGACAATGGGATAATTGATATTATTATTTTTAAAATTTTAAATAATATCTTACTTACGTGCTAATATTGCTACGACTAACACATACAAGAATTTAAAAATACTAGCATTTGAATAAAAGTATGCATATATAACACGAAAATAAAGTTAACATCTAATTAAAATTAATTAAGTTATTATCTTTTTTAAATTTAAATTTAATATTAATGAAGAAAAAAGTAGCTATATTTTTTTCTGAAAATAGAAAATTAATCAGCAATTAAAGATTGATAAGTTTCAGTAAAATTTTAGCATATTCACACGTACATAAAAGTAAAATTAATTCTGAGCAACCGGCAGGTTTCTGATTCAAAGTTTTCTTAAGTGACTTGTCAAATTTGACGTAAGTGTTATTTTAAAGTGCTTTTTTTTTTTTTTTTTTCAATGTGTTTAGTTTATTGACAATGGATAATTGATATTATTATTTTTAAAATTTTAAATAATATCTTACTTACGTGCTAATATTGCTACGATTAACACATACAAGAATTTAAAAATACTAGCATTTGAATAAAAGTATACATATATAACACGAAAATAAAGTTAACATCTAATTAAAATTAATTTGGTTATTATCTTTTTTTAAATTTAAATTTAATATTAATGAAGAAAAAAGTAGCTATATTTTTTTCTGAAAATAGAAAATTAATCAGCAATTAAAGATTGATAAATTTCAGTAAAATTTTAGCATATTCACACGTACATAAAAGTAAAATTAATTCTGAGCAACCGGCAGGTTTCTGATTCAAAGTCTTCTTAAGTGACTTGTCAAATTTGACGTAAGTGTTACATGACCAGTGTTACGTAAGTGTTACATGTAAGTGCTATCATTATTTGAATTGTAAACAAATAATTTTCAGGAAAACTGATTTTTATGTATTATTATTATTATTATTATTTTAGAGAGAGTATTTACCCAGCTCTAAAAGTTAGTTCCTGTGACCTTTTAGACTACATTGTTTCTATGCTTTGTGACATAAATATATTTCTAATTTTTAATTGTCCTTCAAAACTTCTTTCTTGAAGATCTTAAAAAACTAGAGAAGCGAATTTCCTTATCATTTTACTACCACGTGTTGAATGTTATTATTTCTTTATATACATGAGAATTTCTCTAATCACAACAAATACAGAAAATACGCCTAGGGAATTGTTTACTGATATCGTATATTATAAAAGTAGAAAATTGAAACAAATGCTCTTAGAATAGATGAAATAGTTTTTAACGAAATGTTAAATCAGTTCTGTAGCATTACTTCTAAGGTTAATTTGCTTAAACAAATAAACTTTCAAATTTTATTTGTTTATAAAAAATATTATTTGAAACTTATAAAATAGATAAAAATAGAAAGCCGCACAAACATAATTACTCCATCCATATTTGAATAACGAGAACATTTCAAAACATTATCTATATTGGAATTACTATTTTATCTCTAGTAATAATCACATTCATTAAATTCGTCTTAATTAGAATATTTTATGGCAGAAAACAAATAACTACTTCTATTTGAGGTGGAAAATATTATCTTTTTATTACAATGTATAAAAATATTAGCATCTTTATATTTATTGTTTCACTTTTGATTACCTCCCATTTTCTTAAAAGAACAATTTTTCCGAAATATTATGACTGCCTCCACACTTTGCATTTTTGATTAAATGAAGCGTTTACTTTTGCAGCCTAAGGCTATGAAATACTTTGACTTTCGTCCAGAACACATTAATAGAAATAATTAATTTTTACCCTTTTCTAAACACCGTCTCTCTTTATTCTTTAATTGAAGAAGTAGCATATCGTCATTCTAGGAGGAAAAAAAAGACTGATAACAGCGTCTTAAATGCCGTTTAGCGAAACAGCAGTATCTGAAAGATCAAAAATGTCTTTCATTTGCACTTTTAAAATCTCTATAATTTCTATCATTAAGCAACTATGAAATGCTGCATTTCAACGAAGAAGGATTAGGAACAAAAACGTGGATCCAATTAACTTACACTTTAGGCAATTTCGGGAAGCTTGCGCTATGTTAATGACGGGCATAATTCTAGACGCCTTTATTAATAGTATTTACCATCGACGCGTCGCTTAAATGTCACAAAGATTAAGAGTCTAACGAAGAAACAAACACACACACATACACTAATTTCCACCTTCGAACAAAGCCAGTATTGGCTTGCCTTGCTCTAATCTTGTGGTTCTTCAGGGACCTTAAGAAACATTTCATAAACGATGAAGAAAGGTAATTGTCGATTTCGAGTCTTTTTTAAGATCTTTTTCTCTTCACCCCGAATTAGTTAAACTTTGCTCCCTTGAGTTTAAGCATTTATTTGAAAAGACTGCCGATAACGGACACTTTGTTTTGAAGTGTTTAGACGTGATGCTTATTTTTTTTTTTTTTTTTTTTTTTTTTTTTTTGTGTGTGTGTGTGTGAAATTTATGAATTCTTTTGTGTAATACAAATGAAGCAGTACAAATACTGAGTTTTAATAAATGTATTCCGTTTGAAATTATTGATAAATGGTATGAAATATTGCTTTAGGCAGTTTAAGAACAAAGTTTACAGTCAATAAATCTAAAAATATAGTACATATATATATATATATATATATATATATATATATATACATATATATAAATTTATTTTGTAAATAGACGTATTTTTCAAACATTTGTATGAGATTTTTTTTTTTTTTTTTTTTTTTTTTGTGTGTGTGTTTTTGTAAAATATGTTCTTAATTACTTAAAGAAGTATTTATCTTTATTAATAAATGATAAGAAATAATGCACTAGACAGTTAAACAAGTAGTACATGTCTATTTAGGAACAAAGTTTACAGTTAACTTTCCAATAAATATACAAATATAGAATTTCTTTAAAAAAAATTTGGAACTTTTTTTATAAATATTATTTTGTAAATAGACATATTTTTTAAGTGTTTAGACAACAGATATTATTTTTTCCTGTGTGTGTGTGTGTGTAAAATCTGCTCTTAATTACTTAAAGAAGTATTTATCTTTACTAATAAATGGTAAGAAATAATGCACTAGACAGTTAAACAAACAATATATGTGGATTTAGGAACAAAGTTTACCGTTAACTTTCCAATAAATATACAAACATAGAATTTCTTTTAAAATAAATTAGAACTTTTTTTAGAAATATTATTTTTTTAAGTGTTTAGACAACGGATATTTTTTTCTTATGTGTGTGTATGTGTAAAATCTGCTATTAATTACTTAATGAATTATTTATCTTTATTAATAAATGGCAAAAAATGTTGCGCTAGACAGTTAAACAAGTAGTATAACAACATAGTTTACAGTTATCTTTCCAATAAATATACAAATATAACATTTATTTATTTAAATAAAAAAAAAAAAAAAAAAAAACATTATATATATATATATATACAATATATATATATATATATACTAGCAGACCCGGCCACGCGTTGCTGTGGCTATGTTATACGTTGAATTATAATGTAGTAAAATATTCAATATATTAAAATTATTATTTACGAATAAAGACCATCCTTGATAACATCCTTGATCTTAGCAGACTTAGCCCGCTTCGCTGGTCCCTATTTTTAAATGATTCACTATAATTAAAGAATTCTCAAAATTGCATTAATTTTTAACATGTGAAAAAAAAAGAGAAAAAAAAAATCTGATCGGGAAAAATGTTCGACACTCATAATGAATCCATATATTATCGAAAGGAAAATGATATAAAATACAAAAAAATCTTCTCTCATTGGTGGAATAATCTGTTCGGACCCCCACTGCCTGCGGCAGTGTATACCTGCGCAAACCATGAAAATATGTACAATTTATTTGTAGGTGTCAAAAACCTGTATGCACCAATTTGAACGATCTAACTATATTTTTATTTTTTGCCCCTCTGCCCCCCTTCCCGCCCCTCCTAATAAATTTACAAATTCGAAAATATCCGCAATCGATTTGTTGGTATCAAAAATTCTATGCACCAATTTTGAATGATCTAACTCCATTTTTATATTTTGCTCCTCTGCCCCCCCCCCTTTCCCGCTCCTCTTAATAATTTTACAAATTCGAAAATATCTGCAATCGATTTGTACGTATCAAAAACTTCTATGTACCAATTTTTAGCGATGTAACTCTATTTTTATTTTTTTGCCCCTCCGCCCCCTTACCCGCCCCTCCTAATAACTTTACACTTTCGAAAATATCCTCATTCGATTTGCAGGCCTCTAAAACCTCTCTATACCAATTTTGAACAGTCTATCTGCATTTCTATTTTTTTTTTTTTTTTTTTTTTTTTTTTTGTTTGTTTGTGAAATCACGTTTTGGCCCCTCCCCCCCCCTTTTGGGAGGCGAATTTTGCAATAAAAACTATCCTATCTCTCAAGTTGGACCAAATTGCACACAGTGTCCAAATTTCTTAAAAATCGGCTCATTAGTTTAGGAGTTCATCGCGGACAAACATAATAAATTTTATATATAAAGATATATATATATATATATTATATTAAATTATAAAGTTTTGATCAATGAAGCACAAATAAGTAAAAAACAGGATTAATTTCACTGTATTATCTTCATTATAATATGAATTCAATTTACACTTCAGTCTAAGTAACACGTGGCCGGCTATGCTAACACCAAAAATTTAAAAAGTGGAAATAATTGAATTATACGAAATTTATTAATAGGTTAAAAAGTTGAAGATTCTTTGTGTAGATGGCAGCACCAAATATATTTCAGCTTTCATTTCAACCCAGTCGAAAGGTATCGACATCTGTGAAGTGGAAATAATTGAATTATACGAAATTTATTAATAGGTTAAAAAGTTGAAGATTCTTTGTGTAGATGGCAGCACCAAATATATTTCAGATTTCATTTCAACCCAGTCGAAAGGTATCGACATCTGTTAGAATCATTTGGAGTTAACAGATAATTGTGACTGTCAAATAATAACAGACAAATAATTAGCAATAAATTAAAATTGCGACTATAATTTGAGATTTAAACTATCCTATCTCTCAAGTTGGATCGAACTGCACATGGTGTGCGAATTTTATTATAATCGGTTAAGTGGTTTAGGAGTCCATTGAGGACAAACATTGTGACACGAGATTTATATATATTAAGATATTGGTAAACAGACAAATTTATATGAAATTTTTACTATTGTTATTACTATTTTATTTATTTATTTATTTATTTTTTCGAAATTTACTCTATTAAAGAAATAGGTATTTTTAATCAATTCATTGCCATTAAAATTGGTAATTGTATTTATGTGAGTTTGGACTTGAATTCGAGGTGTCGCTCTAGAGTAATTTTTATTAAGGCTCATTAGACCAGGATCTACAGCTTAACATGGATTTGAAAACACTACAAAAATCCATGTCTGATTCGAGATTCAAATCCGGAATCTGGCAACTGAAGGGTAGCGCTCTAGTTATTCAGCTATCCTTCGAGTAGCCAAAACGTTATCGCTGTAGGATGAAGGGTATTTTTATCTGAAAAACTGACAGTTTTAAATTTGAATTCCAATTATCACGTAATTGAGAGAATATTTCGTAAAATTCAAGTTTATGCGTATTATTTATTGAAAATGAAGCTTTTAATAACCAGTGTTGTCGATAAAAACATTATTATAAGGAAGTTTTTGAGAAATCTGCTTTTTTTTTTTTTTTTTTTTTTTAAATCTTATTTGCTTTCTCATGAAGTCAATTATTATTGCAGTTTAAATTAATAATTGATACAATATGCTCGGATAGATAGTTAAATTGTACAATTCTCATGATGAGATTAATAATTATTATATGTTTTGAAAAATTTAGATAATGTATTTTGAATTGGAATTAAAAATTGTTTTTAAACCAGTTCAATAAATCAAATATTATTTATAAGAAAAGCCATCTTAATCTAAATTACGAGGGAATATATATGTTTCTCTCTCTTTCTTTTCTTGTGTCTGTGTTTTAATAGAATTTATAAATATAGATAAATTTGTATTATTTGTATGTGTGTGTATTGTTGCGTGTTTTTAGCTGAAATGGTCTGAGTAAAACCTATGTAATGAGCATCTTTTCTCATTTAGAAAAAGAGAATTATTAAAAATATTAAATAAAGAAACTGTACATAGTTTAAATTGTACCGATCATTTTTACTTACAAAACACTTTAATGGTTTATTGAAGTAAAATAATATATATATATATATAGTATTGATTGTATAAATAACTTGTAAAATTAATTTATATCGTCATGCATATTTTCTGAGAAAAAAAAAAAAGAGAAGAATTTTTTTCTTCATATTTCAAATTGTAATATATGTTTTCACGAACTATTTAAAATAATAATAATATTCTGTTCGGTCAAGAACGCAATGAATAATCAAAAAAAAAAAAAAAAAGAAGTATAAAATTTTAACTGTGAAAAAGCATTTAGAAAGAAAATCTTCATTATTAGTGATTACATGTTCGCTACATTGAAATATAGCGAACATCATTCTGCCATTTTCATCATCATATTGATGATGAAAATGGCAGAATGTATAAAATACTTCTCCTTTTTTCAAATAGATACATGTATATTATTAAGGGGAAAATAAACTTTCAATCTACAAATAAAATTGGCTTTATTTAACAAGATGTTGAAAAAAAAAAAAAAAAAGAACGAAAGTAACATTATTTGAATCAAAGAAGTTATTCCGGCTTTTTACATGTTTTATTTAAAGTAATTTCTATCTACTGCATTGCATTTAAATATTTCAATAGTGTAAAATAAATTATGAGTGTTAAAAATTAATTCACTGTTTATATCATTCTCAAAAATTTTATCACAAAACTAATGAAGCATTGAAATTACCGAGGACAAAATTTTTGGTTTTGATCATTAAGCATAAAATTATGGAGTACCCAAACATGTAATGAATATCTTCCGGAAAGTTAAATCGTGTTAGTCGTAATAAAAAATTCCCCGATTTGATAATTTTTTTTCCCTGTGCGTCGTACTCATTTCCCTCCCCACCCTACAGAGGGAAAAACTACTGCCACTAAGAAACTAGGGAATCGGAAACATCGTGAAGAGAGAGTAAGGGACTTTTTGAGTACATGAATTAGCACTTTTGGCAGAGTCGATTACACAGATTTATACACAAAAATGGGTGTCAATCCCTCTTTCAGGGACTCTTCTTAGAATACTTCCCTCCCTCCTGAGTCGCTCTGCCGCATAAATCAATCCCTAATGTGCTCAAAAAAGTGAAAAGCACCAGGGACGAAAAAAGTCACTTTTTCCTGAGAAAAAAAAAGCAAAATAAAAAGTGCTCAGTGGTACACATTTGTGCTTATTATGAGTTTGAAAAAATAAAATATGTCCCAAATAAACTATTACAGATAGTTTTTTTCACCACGCTTATGGAAATTTTCTCCGGCCCATTGAGAAAAACATTAAGTCGCCACTTTTTTTTATTAATAAAAATTGGGTTTGAGCTGCGGAGTTTTTTATTTAGTTTTTCATGCCTGGCTTGACAATTTTAATTACCTTACAAGATGAAGTTTTTAGAAGCTAATAAATTACTCGAGTATTAAGGCTTTCTGGAGGAAAGCATCAAAAAAGCATTAAAAATGTTTAAAAAAATCATCTTTTAATCTCATTTCTAACAATATTGAGATCAAATATATGTATGAATAGTGTCTACTGAGAAGTTCCTGTATAATTAATGTTTACTTCCGTAGTTTAGGTTTTCTAAACGTAGAAAATTGTGGAATGATTTTTCCCCTTAAGCTTAATGAAAAAATAAAGTTTTATAATTGGCGTTAAAAATAACATTTGCGTTCCATTTAATGCTGTTTTTGCTTCATTTAATAATTCACTAAAAATGGTAATCAAATTGAAAAAACACCACTGGGAAAGATACAGTCATTAAAAAATACTTCTTTGCATGCTAGAGGTAGATATACACTTATCTTTTTTTTTTTAAGAGTAGATTATGATATTGGATAGAATAAGTATAGGTGCATACAAGTAAAGAAAAAAAAAAGTCCTAAGTTTCTCAATATTTATGTTTTAGTACTATAAAAAATATATTAAAATAATGCTTATTTAAAATTACTAGTAGCTCGTTTGCTTTATTAATTGAATATATATATATTTATATTTAAAATTTAGCTTTAAACATTACATTTTATTAATTTGCGTAAACATCTGCACTAAATTTCGAATTCCTTTAAAACTTAGTTGAATTAATATATAATATATATACATAAATAGTGTATTAAAATATAGACTTTTTAAGATTTAAGTTATTGGCTGTATGAAATGCTCATTTTGATCATATAAACTTGAAATAAAATAAACCAATGAAAATTAATTCTGCATTCTTATCATTCATTGAAAAATATTTTTCATGTTCATTGAAGCGTATTAGCTGTAATAATTCCAATATTTTAATCCATATGATTAAATTTTTAATATTTCAAAGGGAATAACTTTTTCATCCTTAGCATTTTCTGTAAGGGGGGGGGGGGGGGAAGTGCAGCTTGTGTTAAATGAATGTTAAAAAAAAAAAAAAAAAAAAAAAAAAATCTTCTCATATGCAGTTGTCAAGTTAAATATTTTTTATAAAAATCGTCCGTTTTTTATCTCTTTTATTTCCCTAGAAAAAAAAAATAATAATAATGTTATTTCTAAATAATAAGTAGAAATCACACCCACACATGGGGGGGGGGAGTCTGGCAGGTTTTATTAAAGTCGTTGATGCAAATGAACAAAAATAACTCAACAAAAACACTATATTCAATTTTAAAAAATAAACATCTCATTTTATTTTACATTTCTGGCAGGAATTATAACTCAGTTTTTCTTCAACTAGAAAGCTAAATATAGACAGCGAAAATTTTTCGCTGTCAAGACTTGCGTTCAAGATCTTAGTTCTTCCCATCCAGATTATCACAGCAAAAGGATATTATCTTTAAACGCTTTATCAGATTACAAACAAACAAAGGAAACGACGGCGTGGTGGCTAAACCAATTAGAAGCCGAGCCGTGCGTGAAGGGGAAGCCTAAATTACAGGTTCCAGAAGACTCCAGAAAAGATCAGCACCTGTGAATAATTAACATATTTGAAAAGGTGGCTCTCTCTTTCGGTCTTTCTGTTAGAAATCACGTCCCTTTGGAGAGAGTCTGCACTCCCAGTGAGGAAATGATTTGAAGGATGGAATGTGGAAGTCACTTATTTGTCAGATAGAAAATGTTTCCTTCGATTTTTAAATTATGATATTTCTAAGACGTAACTTGCACGGCTTCAAACTAAGTTTTCTAAGTTCCTTATTTAAAATTCATTAAAGCTTCACGAAATCACTAATTCTGGTATTACTATAATGGTTTTATTTTCTTCTATATTATTATTAAAAATTGGCGTAAATAATAGTGATAAAAAATAGTGATAAAAAATATATATATGTCGTATTCTGGTGAATATTTTATTTTAAAAATGTATTTTTATTTTTATTTATTAATTTTTTTAATTATTGTATAAGAAATCAGAAGTTGTAAGATTTTGTAATCTTTAAAATAAAGTTTTGTAAATATTGTACAAATTATCAAAGTAAAAACATTTTTGAATACTTTTAGAGAATGTTTCTCGTGAATACAAGTTTTATTAATAATTGAATTATTTTTAAATATTAACCTATAATGTTGAAATTTAGGCCAGTTAAATATATTTAAATTTATAGACTAGAAGAAACAAACTGAAACAAAAGTATCTGTGTCTAAATTAGTGAAGAGGAAAATGTATTGTTCCTAAAAAATTTCTGTGCATTTTTTGATGTAGATGACGAAGAGGTTATTCAATTTCTGTGTGTCGAACAGTTAAACCACGAGAGGTTCAAAACGTTTTCGATCAGTATGGTACAGAGAGAAATATGGATTTTCCTGAGAATTTCAAATTAAACGTTTTTTCTATTTTTTATAGTGATTATGACTACATTAATGATTAACTGTTCAGCTAACAGAAAACATTGACTGCCTATAAACACCATCAAAAGTTGTTTGACCCAAAACAGCTTTTTACCCCTAGTTCTTAAATGGATCTAATTAGAGAAGTATAAGTAGCATATTCGTAATGTCAAAAATGACACAAAACTTATATTTTGAATGGTTTAAAAACTTAAATTTTTCTTTTAGCACCATCCCAATTTGCACCATCTAGCGTCTGAACGCTTCGATATAGAAAACATTTAGTAAAATATTAGTTACTAAAGTCAAAAATTACTTGAAACGTAAGTGAATTTTGAAACACTTAGGAACATAAAGTTGTCCCCGGAACTAATCCAACAGCACACCAGGTTCTCTAAAAATAAAATATTTTTCTGTGTAAAATGATTTTAACTATGAAGCACACATCGTGAATATTTTGGATATGGTTTATTTTAAAAAGTTCCTGGCGGATATTTGAAGTCGAGATCTACCAACCACCACCTAAACAACACTTTAGTGCAGCTCAACATCGGTTTTTGTTTACTTTGATATAAACAAATAAAAATTTGGAGTCATATTTTGACCCAGAGGATACGATTTCGCAAAATTTGTATTCTATTCTATCTGAACATACTCTTTAATTTAAGCTTTAATTGATTAATATATATATATATATATATATATATATATATATATATATATATATATATAATTTGAATAATTTATTACCATTGTAACACTCAGCAGACAAAAGATAGATGAAGATACCAACATAAAATTAAATTTTAATTAAGATTTATTTCGAATAAAAATTTGCCATGGTATTAATTTAATTTGAGTACCAATGATTAGTAAAAACATGTTAAAGTACTTACTCAGAAGAGAAAGGACACTAACATAACACATAATCCTAACGATGAGATAATTTCCAAAAGCTATGAATTATTAGTAACAGTCAACATTTTAGAGAAAAGAGAGAGGATAAAATTACCAAAGAGTTCCGTTAAAAGGAAAATAAGAAAAGGGAATTCATGAATTGAAAATTGGAATTTTAAATACTGAAATATATATATATATATATATATATATCACAGATTCATATTTATTATACCAGTTTGTATTTTTGCAATTTAAGAATCGTCTTAAAGCCTACAAATATTGTTTTGCTGCTTTCTGAAGAAAACTCAGCAGCCCTCACTGTAAAAAAAAATTTCAGTATTTTACAACAAAAGGTGCTGGCACCGCGGCTGCCAGCACAGTTGCTGTAAAATTTACTAGCTGCTGTGATTTTTGGTGCTGTAAAATTTACTGCACTTTGCTGTGAATTTTACAAGATGCTGTTTTTAGTAGTGCTGTAAAATTAACTGCATTTTGCTGTGAATTTTACAAGATGCTGTTTTAAAAAGTGTTGTAAAATTTACAGCAAAGTGTAGTTAATTTTACAACACTTTTTAAAACAGCATCTTGTAAAATTCACAGCAAAGTGCAGTTAATTTTACAGCACTACTAAAAACAACATCTTGTAAAATTCACAGCAGAGTACAGTAAATTTTACAGCACCATAAAAAACAGCCGCTTGTAAATTTTACAGCAACTGTGTTGGCAGCCGCGGTGCCAGCACCTTTTGTTGTAAAATACCGATTTTTTTTTTTTTTTTTTTTTTTTTAACAGTGTAGGCAGTGATGCCAGATTGGGGATTTTCGAGGCTTCTGGGGACAATTTTTGGGACCAAATGTTTGTGGGGACTTTTTTGGGGAATTCTAAAATTTTTGGGGACAAATCTGGAGAGTTCTTCAACTTTCTGTCAATGTTGGCAACGTAATGATTTATCCCTACGACTAGAGACTTTCAATAGCTTTATTGTTATTTGGGGATTTTTTTCAAAAATTGTCTTCATTTGGGGAAAAATCTGAGCTTAAATCATAGAAAAATCTGCTTGATATATATATATATATATATATATATATATATATACATTTTTTTTTTTTGAAGAAATTTTTATTTTCCCAAAGAAATCAAGCTGGGGATTTTTTCGAAAAAAAAAATCCCTGATTTGGGAAAATTTGAAGACTTGTTTGGGGAAATAATTTTCGACCATCTGGCATCACTCAGTGTAGACAGGCGCCGCGCGCCATCAACGTTCAATTGCAATTAGTTGCTAATATGGGCTGTTATTTTGCTGCTAATCAATAAAATTTTTCGCATGTTTTCCAAAATTTCGCACTTTTTTTTTGACTGGATAAGTGTTAGTAGTAATACACACTAAGAATGAGATGTTTTTCAGCTTTAGAGGAAAAATGCGTTCATTCATTGTAATTGCGATTATTTTTTTTAAGTTAAAGAGTTAAATTTTAAGAGATAGAATTTATTATTATTATTATTATAAAATAGATTAAAAGCTATATGTATTGCGCAACTTATGATAATGAGATCTTAATTAGTTAAAGAGTTAAAGTTAATTTTTTTAACTGTAACGAAGCTCGTTTCTGTAAAGTTGTTGTTGGTAAGTATGTATCTAAATACAACAAAGATGAGATATTTTCTAACAATAATCACTACAGTAAGTGATCAAATTATTAGATTTTTTTTTACATTTTTTAGATTAAAAAAACAAAATACTAGACGAAGAGGTCTGAAACTTCATATATGCAAAGAACATTTAAAAGTTCATTGTTTCCACTGTTGATTTAGTCAAGAGAGGAATTAGAGGACCAACCACATATTGAAGAAGAGTGAAAATACTTTGATTCACTCTGTATCATAAAAAAACTACAAATGATTTATAACTTTAACACTTTATTGCACATACCATGTACAATATACATATATGTTTTGGTGCGGAAATTGCACAATTATTTAGGTGAGTATATATATATATATATACATATATTTTCAGAAATTACTAATTTTTTTGACAAGTTTTTTGCTTGTAACTAGAACAGATTTCCGTAAAATTTTACCAAACATACAAAAAAAATTGACAAAACATTAGAGAAACACTATTATGAAACATAAAATTAACACGTGTAATACTCGTTGAGATATGGGCATTTTTAGTAAATATCATTTTATTGCGCATGCGCGAATGATATAAAAAGTTTTACTGCATACGTGGAAAGCTAAATATATTGAGCAACTTTTGTCAAAAGCTCATTTGAATGGTTTAAAAATTAACCAAATTGTTGGCAAAAGAACGAGCTAGATTTTAGGTTTTTTCCAGAGTTGAAATTTCATAAAGGGTTTTTCACATACCATGCAGTTAATTTGATGATCCAATTATTTCAACCACATTGCGAAAGTTCTTGTTTGTATAAAACCTCTTATAGGCCTATAACTTTATCATTTTTTTTATTTATTTATTAAGATTTATGATATCATAAGGGGTTTTCCCAAAAAAGAACTTTTGCAACGTCATTAAAATAATAGGATCTTCAAATTAAATGCGGGGCATGGGTGAAACTCATTTTGAAATTTCAACTTTGAAAAATACCAAAGATCTAACTCGTTCTTTTGCCGACAATTTGATTAATATTTACTCTATTCAAATGAATTTTAGACAAAAATGTATCAATGTATATCTAGCTTTCAAACTGTGCAATAAAAATTTTTATATCTTTCGCGCATGCGCAGTAATATTTATTAAAATACTCATATCTCAACGCATATTACACGTATGGATTTTCTGTTTCAGAATATGTTTCTTTAATGTTTTGGCAATTTTTCAGCAATTTTTGTAAAATATTATGGAAATCCGTTCTAGTTATAATATTGTGCACAGTATGTATTAAAGTTACAAGTTATTTGTAGCTTTTTATGATACAGGGTGATCTCTATTTTTGAATTTTGGGTTGGTGCGCTAACTGCACTCTGGACTACATCGATAGTGGAAACAATGAGTTTTTAAATGTTCTTTGCATGCATGAGGTTTCAGGCCATTTTGTCTATTTTTTTATTTTTATTTTTTTTATTTTTTTCAAATAATTCGATCACCCACACTATATTAGTTAATCGAAAAAAAAAAAAAAAAAGTAAAAATACAATAAAGGTTTTCGTGATGGAAGCAGTGGTAGGAAAAAAAAAAGTGCTGAAAGTTATCCCTGATACATGCTTAAATTCTTATAAATGAGTAATTGATTTTGCATTAATATACTAATAGATAGATTTCCTATATAGTATAAGACATGAGCAAAAAGTACTTGCTTCTAAAGCAAAATAGAAATAGTTTGAAAGTTGAAAGATTGACTTCTACAATTTCTAAATTTAAAATCAGAGATTGACTGTAAATATTACGCTGGAAAGTTTTGATTTTAAATAACACAAATTTACACATAATTGACTATACTTGTGCTGGAAACAACAAATGTAGAAACTACTGAATTAAAAAAAAAAATCTTCAGTTTATTTTTGGACATTTGTAATTTAACGAATCTGCTGTAAATTCGTTTAGACTGGGCTGCCAGGTTCAAAACCAGGTCATGTCCATTGGCACAGACGTACAGAATTTTCTGTGTTTTTTCTCCAAAATTCACAGGAAAACTGCTATGGAGTGCTGCTATGCTTCCCTCTAACCTAGGTCCCAAGGGCAGACAAACAGCTTCAATTCTCACATTATAACCGAAATGTTTAAATTAGTCCACAAATAGATACAGAATAAAATATTGGAAAATTTTATTTGGTTCATTTGGTTATTATTTATACACAGAATTCCTTTTTTAGAAAAAAAAAGAAATATATATATATAGTAGGTTTTTTTTTTTTTTTTTTTAATGAATTGATCACACTAAGGCCGCCATTATGAAACCTGAATCCATTGCTTTTTGACACGCTTAAAAAAAAAAAAAAAAAAAAAAATCCTTTTTATTCGTAAATACAAGAAATAGTAAGTATTTCTTTTTCATGCACTAAAATATCTCACAGCATTTTTTTTTTTTTTTTTTTTTTTTATGTAAACGTAAAGACTAATAATTTTTGATAAAAGTGTGTGAAAGTGTTTTTTAGGACAGCCTGTACCTAAAAATAGGACAATAATTTAGGACAGTCGGAAATATAAGGAAAACAGACCATATATATATATATATATACTTATATAATTGCTTTACCAGTACAAAGTGTAGAATATTACCTCAATAAATTTGTATATCCATTATTCTTGAATGTAAAACCTTTTAAGTAATAATATGTTGAAAATGTAATGAATAAATCTTTAAAAATCGTCATTTTGAAAATTAAAAAATATATATCAAACGGTAATTTAAACTAACGATAAAGACACATATGTATTTATTGGGCTTTTAAATAATATATCGTCTTTAATTTGAATTAAAATATTCAAAAGAATTTATATAAACACCACTTATGCATGGTGTCCTATTTTTAGGACGATGGTGAAATATGGGTTAAACACTTTCACACACTTTTATAAAAAATTATTAGTCTTTACGTTTACATTTAAGGAAAAAAAAAAAAAATGCTGTGAGATATTTTAGTGCATGAAAAAGAAATACTTGCCTATTTCTTGTATTGACGAATAAAAAGGATTTTTTTTTTTTTTCAAGCGTGTCAAAAAGCAATGGATTCAGGTTTCATAATGGCATGGCCTTAGTGTGATCAATTCATTAAAAAAAAAAAAAAAAAAAAAAAAAAAAAAAAAAAAAAAATACCTACTGTGTGTGTGTGTATTGTATATATATATATATATATATTTTTTTTTTTTTTTTTCTAAAAAAGGAATTCTGTGTATAAATAATAACCAAATGAACCTAATAAAAATTTCCAATATTTTATTCTGTATCTATTTGTGGACTAATTTAAACATTTCGGTTATAATGTGAGAATGGCAAGTTTTTTCCTTTTGTGTGTATACACAGACATTGAAAAACATTTTTTGAATGCTTGGTAGGATATGGGTTAAACGGAAAAAAACAGGAGGGGGGGCGGAGATTTCTTTTTGTCAGCCAAAATACTCTTAAAAGTGATTACAGAAATTCTAAATGATTTTGAAGGGTTCATATTTAATTGCAGTTTTATTTTTAATCGTAGCTATGACTGCTAAAAATGCCATATTGTTTATTAACTAATGCTTAGAACAAGAAAATGCTACCCCCTCCTTTTTTTTAATGTATATAATGTTATTATTGCGTAAAAATAAATAAATAAACAAGGGAATAAATAAAAAGCAAAAAATGAAAGAAAAGGAAGAAATAATATTTAAAGTTAAGATTTTTTTTTAAATCTTAAAACGTAAAAAAAATTAAAATGTAAAAATCTCTAGCACCAAGTTTATATATGTCTCCTATTAAACATACAATAACACGCATTAAAATTTATGATAGACAGTTATAAATTTATAGTAATTCGCTTGCACTTTGAGACAGATGAAAAAAATAAAAGCAAGCCTTTCATTCAATATCTACAGTAGATAAAACATAAAAGTCATATTTGTGGTATGATCATCTGGTTCCTTTTCAACTTTCATCCAGTATTTGTTTATCTTACTCAGCGAGAATTCCTCATTTCCGTTTTGACATGCTTAGTTTTATAATCTGCGTTAAAAGATGTTATTTTTCTTTTTTTTTTTTTAAATGGACATACATGTATATAGATACAGCATAATTAATTATCCGCAAAGTTGAGAGCCATGGTTTTCGTACATAAACCGCAAAAAGGCTGAATATGAAATTGAAATGACATAAAATGCATTCTAGCTTAAAAACTTGAATGTATCGTATATAAAACATAATACAAACAATGAAAATATTCATAAAAAGTAAAATTATTTGTACAGTCGATCCTCATTAACGTGAATCTCATGGGGGATAAAAAAAATTTTCATGTTATCAGTAGTTCATGTTATCAGTAACTAAATCTTCATTTTGACGGGGATTGTGGAAACAGTTCATGTTAAAAGTAATTCACGTCAACGAGGTTTGACTGTACTTCATATACTATAGGATATAAAAAACACAAAGAAAAAAGTGTACTTAAGATGAAGCCATGGTTCAATTTGTAATCTAATTTATACACTAAATTAAACAGTACCGCAGACATGCAAACATTTAATTTATTCCACAGCATTGTGAATAACCGCCATATTTTCACACCACTTTATTTGTAGAAAATGTTCTTCAATATTTAATTACGAATGAATATTAAAGAAAGTACCTCCAGAAAAACTGGTGTGAAAAAAAAAAAAAAAAAAAAAAAAAAGCGGTCACATCAATGTTTTGAAATAAATTGAAATGTTGACGTGTTTGGTAGCGTATTCTACTGGAGAACAAATAAAGCAAAAACCACATAATTCTTTACATTTACTTTTTTTTTTTTTTTTTTTTTTTTTAAGCTATCATTTGTATCTGTTTATTTTTGATGATAAAAAAAAAAAAAAGCTTTCTTCTGATTTCGCCCATTTCCCGCGCCACGAATTATCCGCAACGTATGTAATCCGTTTGCGGATAATCTAGAGTTTACCGTATATATATATGGATTATTACGGATAAATCGAAATGCAGTAGTCGGTCGATACAGGTTTTTTTTTTTTTCTTTTGAGCGCATTTTAAACACAAATTATATTGTATGGGGGGGGGGGGGGGGGTAGAAAGGTAAATCCTTTTCTTTTAGCAATTTTTCTATAAGTAAACTAATCGTGTTCTGGACATCCGAAAACATTTAAATACATGGAAAAACGGAGATCGAAAATTTTTACGAATCCAATATTTTTTTATTTATTATTATTATTATTTTCATTTGGTCAAAATATTTAAAAGGTGTAATAAATAAATCAATAAAAATAAAAATAGCACATTCCTTAAATATGAAATTGCGTTCTTTAGCAGCGGTTACATATATTAATGTTTTAAAATTTCTTTTATACTATTTCTATTTGGTGCCAAAGGGAAAAAGAAAAAAAATTTTTTCTTTTACTCTATTTTGTCCGAAAGAAATAGATCTCTCGTTCTAATAGCTTATTTCATGACAAAAATTCAGGGCTGGAAATTTACGTCTTTCTTCAAGATATTTTCAAAATCTGAATGGCAATTTTTATCATAAAATAAACCAAAAAATTATCGTTACTGAATAATGGCTGGAAAATGTCCTGAAAAAAAGGAAGGTGTTTCGAATTCTACAGAAATTAAAAATTCTGGAAACAGTAAACGTAAGATAATTTTAAAAAGCAGATAAATATAATATAAAATCTAATTTCAATAGGTATATCTGTTATAGCAGATATCGATTTTGAAAATAAATAAATAAATACATAAAATAAAATAAATTCAATAAATAAAAAAGAGAGGAAAATCTTCCGGGATTCAAAAACCCCACTATCGGATCACAGTTAATTAACAGCAGCGCTACCTGTCGGCCGATATACACATAAATTTAAACTAGCGTAGTTATCTGGCCAAATTTTTCAAAGGTCGTTTGCATGGTGAGCAAACATCCAGGTTCAGATTATAAAACGGGCATAGAATGCAACTGGCGCCAAATTTCGGCTGATTGTCGAAATTTGCTACAGGCAGAATTTTCAAAAGTGTTTGCAGGGTGAGTGAACAGGCGGTCGTAGATTTTGAAACAGGAAAACAACGTCGAAGACGTCACCTAGCAGGAGTTTAATACGGTGAGTTTTCTGAAGGATCGCAAACCCACTCGCCGAAGGCGAATTTGTAAGCTATACTGAAACAAAAGAACTTTCATCCTGATTTAGTTAAATTAATTATTTAAATTTTTTTATAATTCTACCTCTATTTAAATTGGTATTAAAATTCTTAAAATAAAGAAAATTTTAGAATATAAAATTAGAATTTTGTTTAAAATGACCTAATGAAATCTTCAAATTAAGCTCTGAGGATCTCTGCACAAATTAAGTTTAATATGAAATTGAATATGTCAAGAAACATTCAAAGTCAAGGTCATTGAATATAACCCTAAAACGGTCCCAATTTTTAGACTGATTCGGCTCCAGAAATATACCTCTTTTAATTTTCAAAATAAACTATGTGCATCATACTGTCATGCAAACATTCTTTGCTGTTAAAAAAAAAGTCAAATATTATCTCAAATACTGTGTTTTTATACTTGTTATATTATTTATCAAGACTTGAAGTCAAAGGGAATACATTTCAAGTTCAAGTTAAGAAAATCTTCTTTTAACCCTAACACTAGCATGTACATAAATACTCTATCACTAGAGGTACCTAAAATTGACGCGATCATGTAAAAGTCGTTTTATTTGCTTATATTACATTAATATTTTTTTTAAAATATGTTTAATTATTTGCTGTTTTACCCAATATTACTAATTTTTCATTATCTGAATAATTATTTCGAACCTCTTAAACTCAAATAAGTGTATCGATAGTAGGAACGTGCGGAAAAAAACCATTAAATGAAGACTGCACGTAAAAATTACGTAACACTAGTGTTCTAGGGTTAAAAATTAATTTGTAATCATAAACATATTGAATTTGTTATAATTAATTACTTAATAAATAATTAATATTTTTTGTTGATTTTCATGAGTGCAAGTTTATACATGTTCATATAAAAAAGTGCATTTAGAACTTTCTTGGCCAGCATATAACTTGATAAATGTAATTGTATGAAAAATCTTTAAAAGGACTATACTGAATGATTAATAAGAAACATTTTTTTTTTAATTAATTGTAAATCGTTAAGACAAAAGGTGTCATGAATAGATTAGACATGCTACAATATGTTTACAACTAATGCGTTTTAACGAAATATTAATTAATCAGTACAAAATATTAATATAAAAATTAATAACTAACCTTTCTGATGAAGGGACATTGCTCATTCCATGATCTTCTAGTCGTTCATTCATCGTTCATCTGCATCTTAGTTCAGAGACGCAGATGTTTTGTTTCCACAAGCAGATGTTCCTGTCTAAAGTCCACAGGAAGTCGATTTTTACAGCATTTAGTGCTTGAATTTTTTTCACAGCATAAATACTTGAAAATAAACCGCAGAAAGTGCAGGAAAAATTACAACATTTTTTTACAGTGCTTCATGAACCTTAGTATTTCTGTTTATCTAATCGCTCTTAATAAAGTAAATATAAAGTTCAATAAAAATATATATCACTATAATAATTATCGCGTAAATATATCTAAAAAAGTTTGAAAATATTTCTAAAACATTTAAGATGTACACATTACCCCCAAAAGTTTAGGTACATATTTTCTAGTTTTCTTCTTTTGCACATATTTTTTAAACAAATGAACATATTAATATAAAAATTGGGTGGCATATTCGTTATCAAACCATTAATCGAATTTTAGATAAATAAGTAATAAATTAAAATAAGTAATAAATTTAAACTGATATAACTTTAATTTTTCTCAAATGTAAATATTGGAAGAAAACTTTTAAACAATTTTACGAAAGAAAACTAAATGAAAAAGGGTGCCAAAGTGTGAGAAAGGATGCATTACAAAAAAGTGAAGGTACACATGCCTCCAAATTTGAGATTTTTCTTCCTATATTTTCTTTTCTTTTTCTTCTATAAGGATCTTTTTGGAAAAACACAATTATTAAATTGTAAACTTTGACCATCGCGAAAATAATAAAAAGATTAATAAAAAAATTTAAAACGAACATTTCATCCAGTTTTCCTGTTCATATATATATATATATATATATTAAAGTTATTCACATACAAAAAAAAAAAAAAAAGAAAGAAAAGAAAAAGAAACGGTAAAACAGAAGCGTACATGTAGTTAAAAAAAAAAAAAAAAAAAAAAATTAGTTTTAACCGAACATTTAGATGAATATACACCTTCGCTTATCTTTAATGCACCTTTGTCAAACTTTCTCATTCACTTTTCTTTGTTAAAATTGTTTAAATTTTCTATTTCTTCCGATGCTTAATTTTGCGAAAAGTTGAAGTTATATAAGTTTAAAAATTATTATTTATGTTATGGTTATATAAAATTCGATTAAAGATTTAATGACAAATATGCCACCCAAATAAGTTAAAACTTTGAATATATAATTTTGCGTTCTAAGTAAAGATTTTTAAGAATTACAACTGTCATTTAGCATTAAAATATATGATATTTAATTTTTCTATCTTAAAATTTAGAACTATTTCTTTTTTTAATTTTCTTAAACATACATATTTTTCTTATGCTGAAAACTGCCTATTTATAATAAACTGGGTAAAATCTATTTCCTTTACCTCAATGAGGTACTTCTCGCAATTATTTTATAAACTTAAATTTCTTTTTGTACATATATTCCCTATTCAAACTTTCAGAAGTATTTCAAAACGAGTAAATTCATATTTTATTGCACATTTTAATATCCAGCATCGTGAAAATACTCATACTACTACAGAACCCAAAAAGAACTGTTTCTAACTCACTATATAACTCAATTCAATTTGTATGAGTTCCCTTCTTTTGACTTGAGAGAAAGATGTGTAAAAGAAATGGACCTAAGGATGGGCAATCCTTGGGTGATGAGGTGTTGAACTGAAAGAACTCCTGCCTTGAAAAGAGTTAAGAGTAGTCATAGAGTTAAAAGGCACACATTAGACGCTATCTCCTATTTATTTCCAGGCACTCAAACCATAACGATTTTCAGTCTCTCATCGTATACTGCAGCATTCCGTAAAAGTTGAACTTGGTTTAAAGCGACGAATTCCAGTGTTATCTTTAGAAAAAGAGAATGTTCTTCTGAAAAAAGTCCCTCCATTGTGCTTAAGTGTTTATTGCTCATTTCTATTCGGGTACTGATGATCTATAGGCACTATTTTCGAAATAAATTGCGTTCAGCTAATGATGCGTTAAGACGGTGTAACAAATAAATAAGTAAATAAGTCGACGAGATAGCTTTCTCAACCTGTTTTATGGAATGTATGTATTAAAATGTCAATGAAGGATAGAGATATTAAATTTATAAATTTCGTAATTTAATTTCAAGGAGAAATTGGGCTGCTTAAAACTAATAAGAAAAATTCACGAATGAAACAAATCCAATAAAAATACTTTTTAATGGAATACATTGTTTATTTTTGTAAAAGTGTCAAGGGATGGGGAGGCTTTCACTAAAGACTTAAATTCAAAATAACTTCATATTTCACTTGTAAAACGTATCTTCTTTTTCATTCAAAAATATGATATATTTTGTCCAGAAATAAATTATACAGCGATATAAAACAGGGTTCTGTACAAATAATACGTATCGTATTACACAGATGTGTACAATGTCATGTTCAGGAAATAGTCAAATGGTAAATAATAATCACTTAACAATTAATAAATCTGATTTTATCCTATGTAAAAACATTTTTTTTTCAATCATATTGGCTAGAGTTGAGCTATATTAGCAGCAGTAGCAACTTATTATAAATCATGGACAATTTTTAAATCAAAATATCTGTTTTCCTTCACAGTAAGTGGCTTAAAGTTTCAATATAATCTTAATGATTTACAAATTAGATAGTTAAAATTAGTGTTTCAAAAATTCTCAAATAAATGCTGAAGTATGTAGTACTGTTAATGCAAAATAATCAAGGCTTCAACTTAAAATCTGAGTGAGATGCGAAAGATGAGAGAGGGGAGGGAAAAAAGAGAACGAGACTGTTTGAAAAAAGTGAAGAGGTGATAAAGAAAGAGTATTTGCAAATGTACTTACTAGTACTGGGATACAATAATGTTCTAGTAGTTAACTTATTTTTATCTTTATTTTTATACAGTTTCGTTAAATACTGAGATGACTTAGATGATACTGCTTCGAAATTATTTATATCATTTTATTCTACAACTATTTTCAAATACAGGTATCATTTTCCTAGGGTTTTTGTTGGTGTTTTTGGGATAATCAGCAACCAATTGAATATATCTATATTTTACAAATCAATTTCAGTGAATCTTGAAAATAGTTTAAGACTAAATCCCACCTAGAGAGAGAGAGATCCCACAAGTATTTTTAGCATTGACTTATCCATATTCTATTATATTTGGTTTTCTTTATGAACGTATTCAACACAAAATACCTTTCAATTATACGGATGTTAAATAACGAATAATTGTAATCATAACACGAACGTATGTAATATAATTTTTATAGTAATATATTACAGCACTTAAAAAATGTGTATATATTTTAACTAAAGCAACATACGTCGTATTCGATTATATGAACACTCTGAAATATCCCATCACACTATCTTAAAATTTTATTCTTGCTGCGTAAGAATTTATTACTGTTGATCAAAAGTGACTTTTTTATTTCTTTAAGTGTCCTCATCAAAACTCCATTTTGCCGTTCGGTTAATAATAAAAACAAGGTTCATGTTTTAAAGATGATATTAAACTTTCCAGTTTGATTTAATAAACAAACTTTACATGTTATTTTAAAGAGAAATATATTTACCTTCTGTTTTGTTAATGTCAGCGAACATAATTCTTACGCTAATTCTACATTACAGAAGAAGATTTATATAGTTATTTCTAGAATAAGGAAATGTTTACAATAAAGTGACAGCATCTCTTGCTCAAATGGAGTGTTTATTGCTGATCCCCAGTCGGTAATTCATCATACACATCATCCTATAAACAAATAACATTCAGCTGAAGACGTGAAAAATCAATAAAAACAGAGAAAATATTTGTCGACTTGTTTTCATGCTCTGAAGAAAAGAGCATTGCAAGAACATATTAAGAAAGGATGTAAATATAGCTGAAGGCATATCTGATATTTGAAATATTGAAACGATAACAAGCCGCTTTTGTTTCGTACGGAATTAAAATTTCCAAAATACTTTTTGAGAGTTTTCTATTTTAGTTAAATAGAACGAAGAGAGTTAAAAGTAACACGATCTTTTTTTTTTAATATTTTGTATTCTTTAGCATTTATAAGAAGTATACAAATTTATAATAAAACACAAATAAAATTATTTCCAGGCAATTAAAATACTCTAAACAAGTGATCGCAAAACTAACAAAACTTTATTGAATTGAATTTAACTTATTATTTCGTTAAAGTTGTATAAATTTTAGCTTTTTGTTATTTCTACACTTATATTTAAATTCGTGAACAATTCTGATGCCATCTGATACACAGTGAACTCAAATTTTAATTAACTTCGCACAAAAATTTTTATTGAAAATGAAACTTTTTATCCATTTTTTAAGGAATATATAACTTAACGTTTTTATGTATCTTTAATAGCTGTGATTTCAGGGAATTCTAATGTATCATTTGCTTTTAGGATTTCCTTAAAAATATGATTGAATTCCTAAATAGTATTGCTCTTTTCTCGGTATCAATATTAAGCCACGCATGTTTACATTATATTTGTTTTAACAATTATGTAGATAATTTCTTTCTTGTTGCGATTTCTATTTTAAAACGTAAAAAGAATTCGTGAATAAAATATATATTTATATAAAAAGATTAACTTAAAACATGCATCAACTTTTCATTTCTTTGAAAACTTCTTTTTGTGTAACATTTAAAGATTCAAATTGGGTTTAAAAAAGGTTCAAATTTGAATAAGAAAACTTTGACAGAGTTTTACTTTAAAATTAATTTAACGACTAATTTAAAGATTAACAAGAATCATAACCGATATTTATAACACAAGTCCGCGAATTATACTTTTCGACTTTTTTTTTTTTTTTTTTTTTACTGTGTTTGGTGTCTCTGATGTGTTTTGATATGCTGAATTCAGAAATGCTTGTGTTTTTGTTCTACCTCGTAAGGATTATTTTCGAAATAATGATGAAGATCGGAAGGATTAACGCAGTGGCTATGCCAAACTTACATATGTTATTGTAATAATCTACAGTCTATTTGCTTACTGAGATCTTTACAAGTTTAAATTTTTCAAACTAGAACCAGAACAAATATGTATTTTCCAATTCAAATAGTCTGAATTCTGTTTTAACAATTTGGCCCGTCAGAAATGATTTAACAATCCACGTATCCTTTCGAATAGGGAAATAGATCTACCTAACTGCTTATTTAGTAAACGACATAATTACAAGCAAAGTTTAAGGGCTGACGCGTTCCCGAGCATTATAAGCGTCCAAGGACAGTGCTTTATTTATTCATAAATGGCCAGGGCTGAATGGCGCGCATAATCTGGGGGAAGATTCACGCCGTACGGCGCGCATATATAAATTAAGCACATGTTATTAGCGTTGGAATAACATTCGCCAATGTAATATTAGCAACTGAATTTCCGTTTTCTTAACAAGCAGACCAAAGCTTCCTGCAGTATCGCTAGTCGGCAGTTATGCAAACATGGGTGAGAGATAATTTATATAGCGCGTTTAGAATGACTATGTGTCTTTAGTTAAATGCTCTCTAGTGCAATTCATATACTACTCCAGCTGCTTGATTAACTCGAGTTCGTAATGGATGGAATAAAGAGATTTATTATACTTATTTTTGTTTATCTAAAGATAAATTAAAAAAAAAAAATACCCGAATACAGAATAGTTATATTTATAAAACAAATCTAATAATCATTGTAGATAATATATAAATAAATTTACTTTTCCTATTTACCAGTCATAATAATTGTTGATAATATAATACTGCACAGTAGACAAATATACAATTATTTTCATTTGAAAAAATAACAAAATGGTTATATATACGTTTCTTTTCCTTTACTGTAACAAAAATATGAGACATCAGTTTAGTTAAAATATATGTTATATTGTAAATTGAAAATTCAGTTAATTTTGAAAAATCAGTTATATAAATGCTTGGGCCAATAGATGTTCAGTAAGCAAAAAAAAAAAAAAAAAAAAAAAAAAAAAAAAAAAAAAGACACACTTTTTTACCTTAAAACAGGAAATATCTTTAAAAAATAACTAATTTAAAATAGTTATATTACAAACTTATATATATATATATTATTTTTTCTGACAATATTTCAAAAAATCTAGAGAAATTCCTTAAATAAAGTGTTTTATACATAAAAAGTTTCTAAAAATGCACTTTTAAAGTTGATTTATATTACATAAGATTATATATTAAATTTTATACATTTTAAATAATTATTAAAACGGGATGTTAACAATTTAAGAACATTTTATTAAATGTGTCCAAAATGCCTATGCATCAAAGAAGTAATGGAAAGTATTTTTAACTTGTGAAATTAATTTTCAATTACTATTAAATAATGTCTAATAAAAATAATAATAAATTTCTTTTAATGATTATAATACAAATGATATCAATTATTCCAAATAAGATGTTTTTTTTTTTTTTTTTTTTTTTTTTTTTTTGTAAAAATTTACATTTAAAGAAATATTGATTATTTTTTAGATATTTCAAGATTCAAATTTTGTTGTTGTTCAGTTTCTAGGCAATTCAAAATATAGTTGGAAAAAGTCAAAGTAGGACACATGAAGTTTTATTATTTATTTAATTATTTTAATATTTTTTTTAATTATAATTCATCACACTTTTCGTTATAAATTTTCAAAATATAAAGGAAGTTCTTAATTTTCTTCATTTGAAAAAGTAGCTTTTTCAAAGTTCTTTAGTTATAAACAAGATTAGACTCACAAAAATTCTCCACTAAAACGTAAGAAATGATATTAACTGCACAATTCTATCTAATATTTTATTCAACATATATTTTAACTTTTAATTTTGTCGATTTAAGATATTTAATGGAAATAATATATTATCATTGACACTCAAGATCTTCACATTTTTAGATAAAATAAAATAAAAAATAAACAATTTAGTGATCTATTAAATTTATGAGTGAAAGATGTCATATAAATTATTCATAACTTTGCAATTTCACACATTTTTTTTTTTTTCTTTCATCTAATCGTTATAATGTGCATATGCATGTAATATTTTATTTATGAAAACTCTGTATAATTAAAAAGTTTTTCAATTATTTTTCGCGTATCATTTATTTATAGGTTACATGAAATTGTTGTACGTTCAGCGTAAGCATTATCTCACCCATTCAGATCCCAAAATGGAAAAATGGCACTTGCGTGATAATGTTCAATTATGATTGATCTTAATTTTCAGCTGCGTTAAATTTTCATCAAGCACATAACACGTTACTCATAGCCCTTCAAATTGACTGATGACTGAAAACCCCTCGTACATCGTGCATGCATTCTGATTTAACCATTAATAGAGAATTTCAGAACCGCATTAGAAGGATGCATACGCGTTTACATAAATAATTGAAACTTTGTTGGAGCCTGAGTCACTGGATTCACCTGTCAACCTCCCCTCTGGGTCTATGATCCCTCGGAAATCCCTCATTCCCTACTGTCAACAATGTTAAGAGAGGAACAGCTTCTGTTTTATTAAGCCTAAACTCTACCGCTATGAGGAAGGTGAAGTTGCCGAGAGAAGGCTGAAAGCCTCCGCGAAAGATACGAAGAATGTATCGTTGACTTCCCTCCCCAATTTGTTTGTAATTTTTAATGTTGTGTAATAGAATATTGAATATTCTAAAATTAAAAATATTTATTTAAAATAGCCGTTAAAAATGCAATTTCACGTAACGTGTTTCGTTTATACAATGATCGACATTTATGAGAAGCTGGTGCAGATTTATCTAAATAAGCGTGGAGGCATTTTTCAGTTATTTGCAATGTGGATGAATATTATTTTATAAAATTCGTCTGTTGAAATTATAAATTGGATACATTTTAATCATAATGATTTTGGACATAATAAAATTTTCATTGCATAAATTCATTTGTGCGTAAGTTTCATGCATAAGTTTATCCGTTTAGATTCAATTTCCCCATGCGTTTATTTCATTTTTCAGTAGTTCATTAGTATGAAAATAAAAGACGGTGTTAATCCATGATAATTTAACTGAAATCTAAAGTTATTTTATTTCCGTAGTAATGATTTAAAAAGTAATAAAACAGAAGGGAAAAAATTATACTTTTATTTATTTATTTATTTGTTGGCCTTAATTTGTAGTATGACAAGTGAACTCGGTTATACCGAATTTGAATGTAACACAAACTCGGCTATAACGAGCAAGAATAAAAATCAGCGATTGCTCGAATAAAAGGAAAATACTATAACAATTTGGTTGTAACGTGGAAGACTCGATATAATGAGTATTACATCTGACTAATATGGATATAATATAGCTTTTTATTTACTAATTTACAATACGTTACCGATTTTTTTTTTTTTTTTTTTTTTTTTTTTTTTTTTTTTTTTGCATACACATTACTTATAATAAACATACCATTGCTACATGTGTTCTACATTTTTAGTGAAGTTAAATGTAACATGTATATTTTAACTTCTTCGATTTCTTTTTCAAAAACTGACTTTAAAATAAAAATATTTTACCCTTTTAGAGTTAAAGGAATTTGATTGGGTTTGGAGAGTCGCTCTATACTCCCCCCCCCCCACATTTTATGTCTCTTTAAACCAGAACTTACGGGTTTAAATTAAATTCGCAATCGCTACGAACATGCATGCCAAAACCTAGATTCAAAAGCCAGAATACTTACTATTCAGGTACCAAACAGGCTAAAATTTGACTTGAAAAAATTACCTTACTAAAAAAGTTACATAAAAATTACAATGAAAAAATTTTTAAATGATTTTTGTATGCAATTTAAAATGATAAAATATATTTAAAAAAATACTAAACATGCTTTTTTTTTTCAAATTTGAAGAATTAAATTAAAGAAATACGAAAATATCTTATGGGTAAAATACAATAATTTAATTTCACACAGTTAATCTTACTTTTATTAAAACGAACATATGTCAGGAACTTTTATACTCGTAATTATTGGATAGTTTCATAATAATCTGTAGTTCAATTTTTAAAACTTTTGTAGTAAGTATAACTAAAAAACATTAAAATTCAAAAATTGTAAATATTTTGAAAAAATAAATAAATAAAATGCTCCATTCTATGTGTTTATTAACCTTTCGGTCAACTTTATATTATTTTAGATTAACAATATATGATAAACAAATTTTGGTATTATTAGTCACTATTGGATTATTTGATTACTTTTGGTCATTATTAGGTTGGTTAATATGTTAAATTTTTAAAATTACTTTTATTTTTGTATGCGGAAATTTTCTGCAAATTTTTAACATTTAAAACTCAAAATAATTTTAAAAGAATTAACACACCAATCAATCAACAAAGTAATATTGAAATATTTTTATAAAGTGTTGTTAAACCATAATAATGTGAAATTGGGGGGAAAAGATAAAATCTACTTAGCATGGACAATAAAAAAAAAATTACTTTCTTAAATTTAAATAGTTTTCGAGAAATTTTAATCCATTTAATATTATTATAATTCAATACAAATGTACTCAAAATTTCATAAATATAAAGCAATAACTTATAAAAATGATTTATAACATGTCTACTATTCCCTTAATAAAGCTCATAAGTAAAATGTAAATAATTTTTAGAATGTTTTCTGAAAAAAAAAAAAAAAAAAAAACATTAAAATATAAATTAGATTTTTATGTTATTATCTAATAATTACAAAGCTGACATTTGACATAATACAGGTACGTTTAACTGTGTTAAATATAATTATTCCTTTTTATCTTTGAAATATTTTCATATTTCTTTAATTTTTAACTTAAAATGTAGACGAATTCACATTTTCTCCATCCTCTTAAACGTTCTTCAACCTCTAAACAACTACTTGAAAATCGGAATTTATAGAAATTCTTTATAAATAACAAAATTGTTAAGATTATATAAGATTTGTTACGATTTTAATCAATTATAACACCCTTTTCCAACAATGACAAGCTGGGTGTGTAAATTAAATGTCGCCATGTTCAAAATTGGCTGCTCTACCCTTAAGCAACAACTTGAACAATTTGATTCGGACCTATTAAATTATTCTCTCCGTGGACAGCTAGAGACGATACTTGCTGTCCATGCAGTATACCTAAAGCTCTTTGTTACCAGTTACTGAGTTGTTTCAAAATTACATATTAAATAGATACAAATATTACGTGTGAGTAAATATACAAATTATTTAGTAAAGAGATGGTGGATGTAGCATTATATATTTCTGAAACGAAAGTGCTTTTGTAAACCTTTTAAGTGCGAATAAATTAAATGGACATGATAATTTATTTATCCATCGTTACTTTTCATTTAATATTTTGCACCTTTTTAATCTGCAATTCTAAGTATCAAAATAAAAGATTTTTTCTTTCTTCTTTTTTTAAATGTATATTTAGTAGTCAACTAAATATGAATAGAGCGAGGTAAATCATGAAAATCATTAATAATATCAGTAATTTATGTGCAAATTGATAATTTTTCTAATGACAAATAAAGTATTAGCCAAACTATCAAGGATTTTTTTTTTTTAACTTTGACATCTTCTTTTTTTCGAAAAAAAGTTCTGAATGAAGTGACCTTGAACTTCAGACATTCAAAAAACGTTTACAAACTCACATTTTCCCCTATCGACTTAATCACGAGTACAATTAGGAAACCAACCACAATTTCAAGAAAAACAGAAATATTTTGGATTATCCTGCATCATAGAATGCTACAAATGACTTATAATTTTCACACATAGTTTCACATACTATGTGTAATATTTGTATGTTTTTTTTTTCTTTTTTTAATGAGAATCGCACGATTATTTAGACAGGTATATATATACTTTTTCTTTTTTTATTATTATTAATTTTTTTGGTAAGTTTTTGCATATAACAAGAATGGATTTCAACTAAATTTTACAAAACTTTCAGAAAACTTCACAAATTATTAGAAAATCATTATTCTGAATCATAAAATGCACATTTTCGCTGAGATATGAGTACTTGTAGCAAATATTTTCTTTTTATTGCGCATGCGCGAAAGGTAGAAATTTTTTTTTATTACATAGGTTGAGAATTTGATATATAGGGCAACTTATGTCAAAAGTTCGTTTGAATAGAGTAAAAATCAAGCAAATTATCGGGAAAAAAAGAAAGCTAGATTTTAGATATTTTTCAGAGTTGAAATTTCATAAGAGGTTTTTCACATACCACGTATTTAATATAACTTTATTTATTTATTACGATTCGGTAAATTCAAAAGGGGTTTTTCACAAATAAACACTTTTGCATATAAAGACATGTATGGATATAAGACGTATGATATTTCTTATGGTCTTACAATGTTGACATCCATTGTTTCGTCATAATCACATTAGAGACATCCACTCTAGATCGGTCCAAAGAATTTAGTCACGCTATAATTTATGCCACTTGGAATCTTTCCTAGCGTCCCTGTGATTTCACATTGACAACCTGTTATATTAAGGTAATTAAAAAAATTACTTTATTATTATTATTATTATTATTATTAATTGTAAATTTGCTTTGAAGTGACAAATTAAAGGAAAAAAAAAACTAAAGAAACCGCATTTTCTCCTTCTTCTTTTTATTGTTAAAAATTGAAAATCTGAGAGAGACAGCTCGCAATTTTTTGAGCTGTTATAGCCTACCTGAAAAAGTTAAACATATATATATATAATATATAATTATTAATATTTAAACTTTTTTTAGTTACTTAAGCAACTCTACGTCCTAGAATTTCTTTGGCCACCAATAAATAAATTAATTAATTAAATTAAATATTTAATATATCTCAATGTAAATTTTTAACCTAGCTTCTTCTTCTTATTATTATTATTATAGGGTGAAAAGGAAAAAGAATTTGGTGTTATCCAAGACGGGCACTTATCAATATGGCATTATGTAAATTTTGCAAATTATTATTAATTCCATCTTCAGCCGGCGAAACAAGCCTAATATTTTAAATATCTGCAAATTTTTGCGATTTTTCTGAAATCTTTTACCGCAATTTATATTAACAAAACACATTTGGTGGTAGTGTTAATATATAGTATACATATATAGATGGATAGATATAGATAGATAGACAGATAGATATATTTGGAAAATAATTTCTTTTTTTCCTTGGTCACTCATCTATAATTTCTGCATTGTGCACGTCTGTGCCTAAATTTTGTAATTTATTTTTCTATTTTAAAGTTATATTTAAAATTTTTAGATTTCCGAGTTATTTTCATGAATGAAATATATTATTTTTTAAACATATTTTTTAAAAATTCACCATGACCCAAAATTAATTTTGTGAATATAAATCGGGGGAGGGGAGGGAGGGGTTACAGAAAAAATCGCAGAGATTTCATATTTTGTGTTTTTGCGTAGGTTGAATATTATACTAAAATAATAATAATAATAATAATAAATTGTGAAAATTTTTACAGGGCTTTCGATAAGACAAATTTCATATTTTCGATTCCACCAAATGCACAACATTAGCTTTTTTTTTTTTTTTTTTTTTTTTTTTTTTCGAATATCGAAAAAATATTAAACAGTTTGTTATTGGATGTAAGTTTTAATAAAACAGAAAAATTTCGTGTTACATTCCGCACAATTAGTCTAAAAGCTGCTTAAAAATAAATGTTTTCCATTAAAAAAAACACCAAAGAAATTTATAATAGCTATTTATATTTTTCATGTTTAAGAATTAATGAAAAAAAAAAACTCATATTCAATTTTGAATGTTATTGATTTATTGTCGTTTGAGCGGCATTAGAGCTGATTATTTAAATTCTTTTAGACAGTGGTATTACACTAGTGGGCTAAAACCAGTAAGGAAAGTAATATTACTCTGAAAAGTATTTTAAAGACTTTTAGTGGAAATATACATACATGACTTAACAAAAATGTCATATTTTGTAAGATGTAATGTTTAGAATAAGAGTGAAATTTATTACTGTTTTAAAATAGGACAGTTTTATTGAGCTTCGCATCACAGATTCTGTTAAATACTGTTGAAACTGAACTTCTTTTTTCAATTGTTCACACTCAAATAAAATTTAGATTTCAAAGAAGTAACAAGGCCCAAGATGGTTCAATTAATTACTTATCCGTGTATAAATTGAAATGTCAACCATCATCAATATATATATATGTACATACACATATAATATAATCATTGAATGCTTTTTATTTCAAAAATGAATATAAGAATAAAAGAAATATATTTACCTTCGTACAGAATATCCATTATGTAAAAAATTATAATATCCACTGAAAAATAAATAGTTTGAGTAAAAGGTAATGCTCAATTACATGACAAAGAAACTCATGCAGAGCATTTAATTTTGATCACAAAATTTATGCACAGTTTCTTACGTGTGAAGAATATTGGACAAATACAAATTATACATAGTCTTTAAAAATCTAAATTACTACATCTCATTGTATCAAGAAAAAAAAATGTTTTAAATATTTAAAAGATAGTAAAGAAATCTTTTGAATTATCAAATTCAACATGAAATTCAACTACCAATTTCACTATAAAAATATTCATTGTCGTTACATTAACAGAATAAATTATTAAGTTAGTAATTTACATTTAAATAAGGATGTAACAATTGATTTAGATCTATTTTCTAGGTACGATGTTGGATTAGAACATAGTCCCTCAAAATCTAAAGCAATAACAAAATTCATACTTGTAAACCTGTGTATATTTTTTCAGTTGAAAAATATCAGTTACAATATACAACGGAAACCTGCTGTTTTCAGGAAATACACTGTTATTAATCTTAATGAAACTTTACAGATACTGTACATAATTAATAAAAAGAAAGGTATTGGCGTATAAAAGTTATTTACGAAAATATTTTCAGCTATAACGAAGCACATAATGTTAAGCAATGTACAGCATTTCGTGCTTTAAATTATATTCAAGAATGGCTGCGTTTAAAGTAATTTAGGTAATACATATAATGAAATTTCATAACTTCGTTAAAACATTTTAAATGTTCATATTTAAGTAATTAAAGTCTGCATAAGAAAATATTTATGTAATTGTTGAATATGAATTCATACAAAATAAATAGTACAACATATTTAAATATTGTTTAGCGTGTGCATATTTTCCCTCTAGAATTTTTTAAAGGTGGGCGAAACGCTGAACAGGTGCAAACCCCGTGATTAGGAAAGTTATGAGTAGTAATTTTTATAGATTATATATTTGTATTCGCAAATTTTTTTTTCAATTTGAAATTTATTTAAAAAAAAAAAAAAAAAAAAAAAAAAAAAAAAAAAAAAAAACGTACAAAGTATGACTGCATTATTTTTGCATCTATTGCTTTAACATATGAAGGAAATAATGTCACAAAATATTAAAGACATTCCCAATCACTTTCGACAAATTTAAAATTTCTACATTCAATAATTCCTTTTCCTTTTCTAAAGCTATTTGTGAGGTTTTTCTGAAATTGTAAGAAGTTTAATTTGTAAAATTTAATTTATACTATAAAATATGATTATATACTATAAATAAAATACTATTTATAATTGTTTGATTTATACTATAAATAAAATGATTAATTTTAATTATTTATTTTAATCTATTTATTAATCTATTGTTAATCACAATTGCAGAATCTGCAGTCACAAGAAACAATTATCTTTTTAATCGTAAATATCATAAATAAATAAAATATCTCAGTGAAGTATATTTTTTCAATTCAACAGTATACTTGCTTTGTATAAAATGTAAAAGTAAATATTCGAAAATAAGGGTGATTTCTTATCCTGTACGCAATTTCTTAGAAAATCTTGTAAGAAAAGAAATTTACAAATTAGCTGAAGCCTATTGCAAATGAGTTAAAAATATATGCCCTCTCCCATCTTTAAAAAAGGTAAAATTAAGAAATACCCTAAAAAAAAGCGCAAAAGAAAATGAAATGCGCAGATTTGCTCATTAACAATAAAAGCTTATTACAAATGCCGCATAACATAAAACACAGAATTTATTAAAATACCGCACTTTAAAAAATAATGCTTTGAAAAATAAAAGAGAAAAATACTTTAGAAATAAAAGAGAATATGCGATAAATGGTGGAAACATATCAAAATGCATGAAATAAAATTGCGAGCGGCACATTTGTGAATGGTAAGAGGAGTGCGTAGAACGGCAACTTCAAAGACCTCCTCGCAGAAATCGCGATGCCTTCCTTTCCAGTTCAAATGTAATTCAGGGAAAACCAATTAAATTGGTAGTACGGCTGGCAAAAGCTCAGAGCATCGAACCTCTGATTGATCGAATTTCACTTTAGATCTAGTAAAGGTATATTTTGCCCATCAGCACAAAGCCTAAAGTAATCCTACTAGCCTGTCGCAGATTGTAGCGTTCCCTCGAGTCTTTTGGTCATCACCCTTGGGGTAGCCAACGGTCAGATCACTAAAATTCTTGACCACTCGTCCCTCTGAATGAAGGCAGGCCGCGCAATCAACAATCTCATCCTTCCCTACTCGTCTACACAACCATCTATTAATGCTTACAGCCGTATTTTATTTTTGTTTTAGAGGTAAGAAAGCGTATTGTTTTTTCCGCAGGCGGTAAATAACTATGAGGCATCCAAACTTAATGTTTTCCGGTATGGTTTTTCCTCGTTGTCTTTGAGTGCAGGCGATAAATTCTAATCAACAAAAGTGCTTTGCCTTCACATATAATTTTATTTATTTGAACTGCTACTATCGTAGATCCGAAGGTGGAGCTTAATTACTTTAAGGTGTTACATCGCACAAGATGAAAATACATTTTATCATGGTTTTTAGAATTTATGGAATATTGCTCTGTTCCGAAAATTGAATTCTTTTAGTACTAAGAAAACCGTGTTTTTGAAGAACAATATCGCGGTGAGAATTTTGCTTTTCTTTGCAAAAAAGTTTTAAACAATTTAATGGTGAAGCAGGTTAGATATTTATTAAAAATAAATTTATATTTTTATTCTTTTTTTTTTTTTTAATTCAGGAGATTTGTTGATTTTTCAAGATATTTTATAAAGACATTGTTGCTAACTTTTCGGTTCGTTTTTAAGAAATAACTACTACTATTTTCTTATAGCATTCTCCAATACAACTGACCGTAGGTAAATAGTAGAAAATAGTTACTAAAAATTCTGTTAAAATTTAGTTGTCTTTTACCTTCTGAGAAAGCCAGAAAAACTACCAAATACATGAAGATTAAATTTTAATGCATGCTTTTGTAACGGTTTATCAAATAATAATAATAAGAAGAAGAAAGATAAGAAATCTATTTAACTTTTAACAGTTTTCAATATAGTGCCATCAATAAATTTAAAGATAAAAAAAATGCACTTTTAAAAATTTTTGTTTAAATTTATCTTATTTTCTATATAAATTTTGTTATTATTTTGTTATATTTCATATTCTAGGATTAAGCTTCGGAACGGAATATAATTTTAACACACTTTAATCGTGTGTTCTTGCCAAATTGGCAATTATCTCACACTAGAAATAATTACTACTAATAATAATATAATTTACTAATCAACATATAGTGTCGAAGATTCAGGTTTTTTTTTTTTTTTTTTTTTTTTTTTTTACCGTAAAACTGTACAAATGATTTTTCAAGTGAATCCATGTAAGAATAGATACGTTTTAAAATTATGAGCGAATTATTTAAAAAATTGCATACTTAGTAAAACAATTAAAAGATTTGGGTTGCGTACATCCTACATACCATTTACTATCTATAAAAGACACATTATAATATAATAATATAGCCACATCTTCTAAAAGAATTATAAATACTTCCCTTTTCATTTATTATTTCACATAGTACTTTAGTAACAGCACTGTATAATTTAAAATGTTTATTGTATGTTTAAAAATTGTTAGGTTAATTTCCGTTCTGATATTTGATCATTGCCATTTGCTTGCCCATTGCGCAGCACTAGTGCGACGTAAAAACCAACCAACCGACCGTTCTGATATTTATGATTTTCTTCAAAATTAGCATAAATACGGTCTAGTATTTCTTAAAAAATTCCCTACGGAAAGCATTCTTTCGAAGCCTCGGCCCTAGCGCTGACAACTGGCCTGAAACCAGATACAATTGTACCACACCATTGCCGAAATGATATTTTATGCATTATGTTCATGGTTATGTATTCATTATGTTCATGTTTATGTATTCCTTATGTCCATCTTATGTGATACGAAAGATAAGGCAAATTTTGAAATATAGCTTACAAATGAACAAATATTTAAATAATAATAACAAATATATTTTTTTCCCTTTCATTTACCCATGTACTCACTCAATACTTGCGCCTATTTTTGTATTTGCAGAACAGCTGTCATTAAGCTTTTAAATATCACGAATTGCCAACAGTATATTTTGTCCAAGGTAGTCTTAGACATTCAAAATTAAAGACTGTTACATGAAAATATTGGTATTAAAAGAAACTGGCGGTAGCATCCCTTTATTTGTTGAGCATAAAAAAAGAAAAAAAAATACGCATACATACAAAAAATAATAAAAAATAAAAATCACAGCATTCAAAAAATTCATTTTGTATTTTACCCTAGTGCCCTATCTCATGCAACTAAAGCATTTCTATCTGACCATTTTTTTTCATATCACATATTGACTTTATAACTTCTTAAACCGATCATTCATAGCTATTACATTTCCTAAATGTAACTGCACGAGCAACCTGCTCAGAATAATTCATCAGAACTTTACTGTTTTGCCAATTATCCAGCTATTCTGTCACGAAGCATTGATTAAATTACCAAACAAAATTACAAACTTCAATTTTCCGTTCACCATATGCCGGTCGGCCTCCACCCAATTAGTGTAACAGGTCTGCAAGTGCATATCGAGAGCCTTTTTGCGGACAATCCCGTCTGTGCTTCAATGACTGAATTGGGGGAGATGGTATTAGGAAAAAAAGTGCCCCTTACTCTACGAACTATTGAAATCGGGCGTGTGTTATTGTCGGGGTGGAACAACATGATGGGTGAGGGGGGCACACTATGCCCCGGCACGCCCTGCCAGTACAAACCATGCTTTATGGATGGATAAACCCCCAGTTTGTCCCATCTGTCGATGTAAACCTCTCGTGCCTACTAAAACACGATTTTATGTCACGATTCAAGTATTTTTATATTGACAAAGATAAACTTTCAAGAATAAAAACTAATGTGCTATTTTAACACTTTTTACGAAGTTTTTCTTTAAACTCTAGCAGAAAGAAGGAAAAACCTTTATTTTAAAATAATATTTTTTTTTTTTTTTTTTTTTTTTTTTTTTCAGTTTTATTATTATTATTCACTCTCTCATTTAAATTTAAAACAGTGTTAATTTAATTATTAAAGATATTTTTTTAGGAAAAAAGAAAATAGTGACTGATATTTCATCTAAAATCCATATTAAGGAAAAGGAACCAGGATAATAAGAAAATTTCGTATTTTTCAAAGGTTTGGTTCATTTTACAATCTTTTCACTCACGGTCATTTTTGTCCACTAGAAGTACGATTTTATAAAGGAATTTTAGGATAACATTTAATACAGAGCGAAAATCAAACACTTAAACTTATTGCAAATACACTGTAAATTCCGCGTTTTCATTTTTTATAATAAACTTATAAATTTGTAAACCTATTCCTACAACTTTTAATAGTAAATGGAAAACTAATTACTTATTACTGTCTCGTTAATTACATGGATTTTTTACACTTTCGTATTCTTCACATCCTTTTTTTATCTTTTTTTTATTACATTTATAATTATTTTATTTTTCCAATATATCGATTTCGTTCTCCTTCAGAATTGGAAAATCTTATTACATTAAGACTTTTTTTTATTTTTAAGGCAGTTTATTAAAGAACGTTTAAAGAACTGAGTGCTTTATACATAGAACTAATACAAATTATGAATGAATTGCACATTTCAAAAACTGCTAAGATTAAAAATATTTCTGAAGATTATACTTAAAAAACTGCTTAAATAAAGAGCTAATTCAGATTTTTATGAAATATTTTTTAAAAATGTAAGTTTCTGCATGAGCAAAGAGTACATTTTCTTAAACCACTAGTGGAGAGTGTTGTAAAAACGCGAAAAAAAAAAGAGGAAACGATTTGGTTTGATAGGTGCTTTATTTTATATATTCATCTGTTAAAGAAAAGTTTAAAACTTTTGTATAATTCTACACATTTAATATTCTAAATAAATATCCTTAAAACTATATTAATTAAAAAAAAAAAAAAAAAAAAAAAAAATTCTTTTAGAGAAATATTATTGGAATTTTTATAATCTAAAAACTGTAAAATATCATATACATTTAGAAGATTTAATTAAAAAAATACATGAAAAGTGTAAAATAATTTTATTTAAAATTATATATGGATGTTTAAATTGTTTTTTCAGTACAAGTACAAAAGTGAGGTACATTAAGTTCTAATGTTTTTCGTTTAATTCATACAGTTTAAAGCTGCTAACTGTTCAGCTTTTGTACATCATTATTTTATCTAGCTTATAACTACTTAATTACAAAGTTTCAGCTTTTAAATAAATCTTTTCTTCTTCTTTTAGAATAGTAATATTAAAAAAAAAAATAGGGGAAGAGATAGCAGCTATGAATCTTGAGTCTGACTTTCAGTCAACATGTGCCGTACCCACGAATGGATGATTTTAGTGATTTGAAACGAGTTTAATAAGTAGGTCTGGTCTTAAAGGTCTAGGGTAGGTAGGTCTAGTCTAGGTCTAGTGCATAAAAATGACTTCATACAACAAACCAAACCAAACCTATAATTTTGTAAAATATACTGCGTTTTAATTACATATTTACAGTAACTTATTTACAAAACTTTTAATATTATATACATATGATTGTGATTGTTTTATTTTATTTTATTTTATTTTATTTTATTTTAGATCTGTGTCGCAATTTTTAACCTATTTATTTTTATTTCTTTTATTTTTCATTTTTTGTTTATTTCATTTTCTTTCTCTATTTATTTGAGAATTCAAGTCAGATACAGTATGGCATATTGTAACTTTCGCTTTTCTCCAAAGATTGGCGTGAATTAGGGGAATTCCTAACCAAAATCATTCTCCCTAAAAGCTTGTCACGCATCCCCCAAACCTACCGTATTCTCTCATTACACGGATTAAAGTCAGACAGAAAGGTCCGAACCCAAATAAAATAAAAACACGTAGGTTAGAGGGGGATGCCGTTTGCATGAGCTTCTGTGGTTAGTAGGGTACGGAACATGTACGAAAATGTTTGCATTATAAGGATGGGACGAAATAATGTCCTCGTACCGAGGACATCTGTGCTTTCAACTTATGCGGTAGTAGATTGACTGCTACTGGGTATAAAATGCTGACTTACGATAGTAAAATTGGAGTGAAGAGGGGATTCTCTTGGCAAACATGGGGTTCGGACATGTTTGATGAAGCTATATGGGTTTTATGGTGTTATAGGGTAAGGTGTAATGTACAATGTAAAGGTTGACTTTGCCCTTTTCATTGCTTTTAGATGTAGCAGGGGTGAGCTAGAAAGGTCCATAAATGAAGTATTTCGAAAAGTTGTACTAGTGATGCAATTTGCATTATCCCAGTGAACAAAGAGGAGGAATAAAGGACTTCGAATGGTGAATGAGTATAAAATAATTTATAAATGATTTTCTTTATTTTTAGTTTTCTTTTTTAAGTGATGCAGAATATTTCGTTGTTAAGCTCATGTGATAAAGCAGATGTAGTCGTGTTCATGAAGATATTCACATAAGCAAAAGAAGTTTTGGAAAAAAATACATTTTTAACAGAACTGAAATCCCAATAAGTACCGAGAATGTTATAAAAAAGAGAAAAAAAGTGAAGATACGTATCATGAGATAAGTTGAATAATAATTAATCAGCATGTATTAATTAATCACTTATTAATCACTTATAATAAAATAAAATAAAATAAAATTGGGGGGGGGGGAGCGAAAACTGCTTTCTTTTATTTTTTAAAGCAGTATTAAATTTTTAAAAAAATGGCGTTTGTCCATTATTTTTAATATTTAACTATCAAATGATTTATCAAATGATAGGCAAAAATAACATATATATATATATATATATATATATATATATATATATATATATATATATATATATATATCGCAATACTGGTTGTTTTAAAGCATTGGTACTTTTATTGTTTCCTTAATAATTTTTCTTATAAGCAATTTAGTGCAGGCAGAAATGCTACTAATGAAATGAAATGAATAATTTTCGGAATCTGACAGATTAATTGTGGTATGTTATTCACAGTAACATATTACATTAATATTTTATTAGAACTTTGCTGAAAATTTTTTGAATGAGGTCAAGCTAAAAATTGTCCTTTAAAAAATTTATAATGTACAATATTTCAAGTGGATTATTTATTTATTTATTTATTGTTTTAAGAAAATGGTTCGAAATTAAACCTTCAAATTCTTTTTCGATTCGAATTATTATTATTATTATTATTGCTTTTCGCAAAAGAAGATAAATAATAGCTGATACATCCCTAAAAAAAAATACATAATACTCAGAACTTGAATATAATTTATAGGTACAACATTGATTTTATTATGCGCATATAATTACATAAGTGAAAATATAACAGAAATGAATGTATGTTAAAGAATTAAAAAGTCGAAATGAAAAAACTGGCCACATGCCACAGTCTTGTACTTGTGCCTGTATATCCTCGAGATCCCTTTTAGGATCTTGCATCCCAACAATACCTCTGGGAACACCAGGCTCCGGCTGGGATTGGCTGCACCGTGCATCATGGGTCAAGAGTTAGTCCACAGCAGATCGTGTTTATCTCTACACGAACCTTTTCCATTATTCATATTTAATTTTCATTGCTCGCCGAGTCGGTAGTGACCACCTAAGGTACGGCCCGATTCTTTAAATATTGAAAACCAGCTGCGCAGGGGGAGGGAGAGAAGCGCTCGGCTGTCAGCCCCGAAGATGCTTCAAAACGACAAATTCCTCCGCCTTGTTTTGGAGGGGTTTTTCTTTTTTCTTGTGTTTTCCATTTTTTAGAATTTTTTTTTCTTTCAAGGATACGAATAGTTTCTGTTAGGCAAAAAAAAAAAAAAAAAAATAGAAATATAAGAGTTTTACGCATAAGATTTTGTTTGAATGAAATGCCTTTTTGATATTACATTTTGAGTTATTTATATTAGGTTACGGAAAATCTTCAATTCAGTCTTAAGTTATGAAAGAAATAAGGGATAGGGATTTGAATTTAAGCAGTAAAATTCTTTTTATTGCTTAACGGATTAGTACTCGTCAAGTGGCAAAAAGACTTTAAACATTAACTTGCTCTCTTGAAGTATGAATGAATATTCCAGTAAATATTAAATTTATTTTTATACGGTCTCTTTGAATAAAATTAAAAATTTATTTTTAAGTAATAGTTGTTGCAGACAATTTAATAGAATTATTACTTACAATAATATTAACATAACAATATTACTGTAAGGTGAGTAATAATAAAAATATATGCCGCTTCTATTTGTCTTATGAAACACTTATGTTACAAATTATGCAACAATTTTGTTACACTTATGTTAATTATGAAACACATATGTTAATTCTTGTTTATTTACTATCTGAAATTTCATTTAAAAGTTAAAACCATGGCGTTATAACGGAATACGAAAATGAGTCAACAAATACCTAATACATGAAACGCGATTATTATTTTTTATTATTATTATTATTTTTTTTTTTTTTTTTTTTTTTAAGTTTAAACTAAATATTATTTATCCTTATGAAAGTATACCCTGTTTTAAGATTTATTTTTACAATAAATATTTATTTTACTTGCATACAACTTTCTTTCTTTCACGTTTAAAACACACATACATACAAATACATCACAATTACCTGCTTAAAATTCTTTTATTGAATTACAAAAAGAACATATCTAATCATATAGCTGGAGGAAATTTTAAAAATGTTTATGAAAAATTATGGAAAAGAAAATAGGAAGATTTAAGCCATAAGGAAAAGGACAAGAAACCAATAATCATCTGTGATGAATTTAATAATAAGAAGAAGCTATTTAAGTTATTAATTTAATAAACATATAAATATGGAAACACATATTTTTTCTCTACCATTATAAGTGAAATTAAAATTAAATGCATTTTAATTCCCAAACTGAAATAACCGTTAAGCTTCAAATGACGACAAGATAAATTGTTGTGTGTGTGCGACCATGCACTTTGCCTACTCCTTTTTACACCGAAGAAAATTCAGTGAAATTTTCGTCTCAAAGACCTGACACGTTTGTATAAGGGAAGACACACAGTTATTTTTTAAGCCAATTTTACTTTTTATTTTCTATGCAGAAATCTTAAAACTCAGTTTTTGTTTTAACTTTTGAAACTATCTTGAATGCTATTTAAATATAATGATGTCAAAACAGAAGGTTTTTCCTGCATAATTTCTAACTGCTCTTCTCTTAACCCTTTGCGGAGCATTGTTCTCGCTGCAAGTCCACAATTATTAAGTTCCAACTTCAAAAACTCAACCTGGAAATTTTTTAGAAACATTTTACTTTTATGACATAGCAAAAAAGTCGTCAATTTCTTTTATTTTAATTTTGTTCGTGAATTCCGGTGGCAGTGTAATTTAAATGATCCCGATTACTTTGCGACGCAAAGCGTTAAATATGTGTGTGTAGGGGAGCTCCTTTAAATTAGTTTACTACAGATAACTAAAGTCTTACTAAAGGAAGATTTTATTACTATTTCCCAATTATATAGTTTATGTATAAGGAAAAGAGATCATTGAACAAATAACCAGAAAATTCATTAAAAAAGTCTGAAATACAAAAAGAATAAACAAAAATATAGAAAAATACGAACTATCCAATATTTGAAAACAAACAAATATATAAAATATTTCTAGATTATTGTCATATTTTAAAAGTTTTACACATTTTCTTTAGTAATTTATTTAATGAACTTTGCATTTAATACAGCTGAATGAGTTGGTTAAAAAAAAAAAAAAAAAAAAAAAAAAAAAAAGATCAAATCTTTTTTTAGTAGCTTCATAAATAAACTCTGTTATCGATCCGTTAATTGAAAATTCTCTTACCGGTTCGTTACATAAAAATATCAAATGCGACATGTGATGCAGAAAAAAAAAATAATAATAAAATAAATAAAGATTTTAATCCGTAATGCTTCTTTAAAACATATAAAATAATTTCTAAAAATCTAGCATATTTCTGAATAGGGTAAATGAAACGGTGTATTAAATGATTATCCTTATTAAAATAATTAAAGTCCCCAGAGTTTAAAATAAAATTGAATTCGTATATTCTACATTTACTTTGCTAATACCTAATTAAGGTAACTTATCGTTTTCCAGCATATTGTAAAATTTAAACCGTCAATTATCATTTATTTTTAAAAAGATTTTCCAATCAATCATTTCAAGAAGAATATAAATAATAAGCTTTTTAGTCAGTTATTTTGTCTTATAATGCATTATTTGCACAGTTCTATTAATACTTTTTTACTAATTTTTATGTGTTTACGCTTACTGATTTATATATCCTATAGGAGAAGAATTAAATCTGAATTATGAATATATATATATAAGGCTATTTAAATATTTTAGGGTTCTTGTACGAGCTCTTGGAAAACTAAAAAACCGAAAACCAATACACATTTATAGATTTAAGCCTATTTAATTAAAAATATATTTAATAATAAGAAATAACCCTCTAGCCTGGAAAACGGATTGGTTAAAATTTTCATACGTTTTTAGATTAAAATATTTTTAACTAAGTTATGCATAAAATTTAGTACAAATATTCAAGATTTTCTTCGATGAAATATGTATAAAAAAAAAAAGAAAAAGAGCCTGAGAAGAGTGACTGAGCCTAAAGTAATATTAAAAATAGTTACAAAAATTTGGATTTTAATATAGAACTTAATTAAATCGTATTTTTTTAAAACAAAGGGGAAAAATCATATCTTTAAAACTTATTTTATTTTTTTGTTTTGGAATTATTTTTTCTTTTCTTTTTTGATCTGTTACTCTTCTATAAATATATATTTATTTTATTAACTCTATAGTAAATCACGTGGAATACAATTTTAAATGCATGTGATCTATATGTTCTAACACTATAATCCGAGAATATCTGCAGAAAACAATAAGATTTTTTGGAATTATTAAAAATAATAAAATTCGCAATCAAAATAAGGTCAACAAGATGTCTTTCATTGAAATTAAATAGTCCAGTTCTGTTAACCAAGCTATATACTGAACTGGTTATATAGTAGCGTGTGTATATACTAGTCTGCATATGTATACCGTGACATAAAAATATATATGATTGGAATCTACGATATACAAACTTATAAATAAATATATACTTAAGTATCCATAATTTATTGCAATGTTCATATATATATGAATGAACTTTCATATTGAGACCATTCTACACTGCAAAAAAACTGTGTAAACGAATTGAAATGTTTATCCACAGTAAGCCTACAATAATTCTTAGTTAAAAATAAGTAATCAAGATTATCAATCTTTATTGTGCATTTTTATCTGTTCTTAATATTTAATTTCCCAATAAAATTTAAAAATGAATGTTTTTACTTTAAAAAATCATACTAAGCCACAAATTTATTCTTCCCAATAATTAATTAAATAAATATTAATTATTAAAATGAATATATAAAATAGATTTTTTAACATTTCCTTTTATTTTCCTTTGTAATTTTCTATAAGACTCAAGATAAATGATTACCAGTAGTTCTCTGATGAAATTTTTCACGATGCGCAAAATGTCACACTCGTCAGAAAAAAAAAACTAATTTTCAAATAACAAATAGTAGAATTGTTATGCTATTACTTTACAATGTAATTTAGAAAGGAAATGTATTATATTATATTGAAGCAATAGTAAAATAATTTCGCTATTTAATTTAAATAATATTAATTTTTAACCTTTTGTGACGGGTAGGATATTTCACAGACGGATTCGTATACATATAATTTTTAATACATTACTTTGCAGAAAAAAAAAAAAAAAAATATTAATGAAAATATTATTGACTTATAATGTCTTATTTCCAATAAAGTAAACTCCCTTTATTACTAATAAAAGTTCTGAAATTTCTTGGCACATATCGTTAAAAGGAATGTTTAGTCCATTTATCCAAACTATCAACATATAAATAGGGTAATTACGAGTGTAGAAAACTGGAATATTTTATCTTCGGCGCCTTTTCCATTGCGGCAACCAAAAGGAGAACAGATTTAATACAGACCTAAATGCAGACATAGTCCCTTGGCAAATGACCGAGCTGATAGGGACTTTCTGGAAGAGTGTGGACAGTATGTTGACCTAACAACCAAAAAAGATCGATCCTCTGAGACATACCCACAGCCTTTCAGATGGCTGTAGATAGTGCTCTTATTGGACAGCAGTCGCAATTGCAAAAGATTGGCTCCAGCAAATGTAGAAAATGAAATTGCAGCTCAATAGTCTTCCAGTCTTAGAAATGAGAACCCCTTAAAAGGGTTATTTGTGTGTTTTATTAAGCATATTTATTTTTCTTTATCAGACAAATTGCAGAATATTTTCAGTTGCCTATTTGCCAAACAACGTTTGTCTATCCCATGCTTATATGTCTCAGTTGTTACTTCCATTTATGCTGCCTTTAGTACAAAAATTTAGTGAAAATTTTATAAAAACGATATGTAATAATCTAACTCTTTATTCTAATTTTTTTTTTTTTTTTTTTTAATATTAAATTAAGTGAGTGAAAAAAAATAAATAATAAATAATAAAAACTATGGTGTTTGATGTTAGAAATTTTTTTTGATACACATACATATTTTCTGAGGGAGTTAAAATATAAAAAAATGTAAATTGTATCAACATTCGCGCTTTTCCAATTTGTATTGACCAAACGAAGATATTTTTTTAAATATAAACTATTAAAACACCGCACTATTAAAACTATTATACACTAAATACTTATCTTTACATGGTGCTAACAAGAGTTATAGATGTTGTCCGTAATTATATTGAGAAAAAACACATCACAATTGAAAATACCAGATTCAGAACAATTGCAGAACAAACATTTACAATTTATTATTATTGTTTCTTTAGAATTAAGTACATTCATTAATTCATTATTTGTATTATTATTTAGCTTTTTTATATTAGTAATTTGTTCTTACAAAAATATATAAAATGTTTAGTTCATGCTACCTTTTGACAACATTTTTATTATCGTTCAAAAAAAATCTCCTCTTCATAACTCAAATGACTCCCAACTTCTCATCATCCATAACTTCTTAAAAACATTAAATTTAAAAATAAATGAAGCAGTCAAATATGAAGGAAAGTAAATGAAGCAGTCTCCTTTTTAAGAAAAGAGTCTATTGCATCTCAATTACAACACCCATTTCAAATTTTGCTTATAGTCTCATACATTTAAATCTTGTAAAATCGACAAATAAACAAAGCAAAAAATTCGATATTTTATATTTTGAATATTTCTGAAATACTTGATTTAGATGAATTTTTGACAAGGAAGTCGTACTTCCCTCTTTTAATTTACTTTCCCTCTTATAATTAAACTGAAGATTCATTTTTAATCAAATTGACATTTGCATCAAAATCATTACATAAAATTTAATGTGAAGCAGATATTTTTATATTTTAATCAATTTTGCTTTGACCAAAATATTTATTTGCATAATTCAGGCTATATAAGATGAAATACATAAATTCAAATTCGATTTTTTTTTCAACAAATTCAAATATCCTTAAACAACTCAATTTATTTATGTTTCTTAAAAATATAATTTATTTCATTAATTTCATAAACTATAATTTGAGAAGTGTTCTAATTCAAACAGGCAAAGTTTTGGTTTTAAACCACAGCTGGAGGCATAGAATCTCATCGACAAGATTGACGTTCATTCCTGTCAGTTTATTAAAAATACTTTTCATTTCATTGCTATTTACACAGTCCAATATTAAAATTAAAATTTGAATGAAAAGCACAATGTATTAATACAGCTCAATATTTCATGCTGTAATTGTAAACTAAAAAATTCAATTATTTTTTTTAAATGAAGTTACAGATAATACATAACAACTGTTACATCAATATCGCTGCATTTTTGTTGTGTTGGATATTTATTTATGTTAGTGCTTTTAATATTTCATAAGGTGTGTTTCTGTGTGCATTAATGCTGCGTCATGTATTTAAAAAATAGAGATTAATTCCTATAAGCTTCTACAGCTTTTTTTAAAAATTAATTAAAATTTACAGATATATACACTGAAGAAAAAAAAGAAAGAAAAAAAAAAAAAAAAACTGATATAAGTCTGCGTATGCAAATAGCAGAGTTTCACTGTGCTAAATTATACATAAAAATATTCCCGTTTTAAAAATAGCGATTCGTTTCACTTGAATCATTACTTTAATTAATTTTGAAAGAAAGTTCGCTGTTTTTCATTAGAACCGTTTAGCCACATTATTATGAGCCAGTACTCTCCATTTATGAAATTACATTAACAAAATTGTAATACAACCAAATTTTGTTATTTTAATCGTGTTGAACAAGATAGTTGCATGACATTCTACTCAGTGCTCAACATGAAAATTTAATCTTTGTGATCGTTGTATTCGCATATATATCGGCCATTCCGTAAAATGTCACGCCTCTGACAAAATTTTAAAATTAATTTTAGAATATTAAATAGTAGAATTGTTTTGCTATTGCTTTAGGAGATGGAATAGGAAGTAAAAATATTATATTAAAGAAATATATTAAAACAGTTGTATTGTTTAATTTTCTAATTAAAAAAAAAAAAAAAAAAAAAAAAAAGACGTATATGACAATCAGTGTTGCCAGATCTGGTGGATTTTTTATTCACTAGTCACCAATAACTTTTAATTGTATCGTTTGCCTAATCACTTCGAAGATTGATAGTCTATTATGTATATCAAATATCACATCTCAAAATTATTGGTGATTGTTGAATAAAAAATCCGCCAGATCTGGCAACATTGCCACTAAAATATAAACACATTATATATTTTCATATATACTGAACAAACAAAAGCAAATGTAGGAATCCTAATTTATTAAACACTTTAAGAAAGTAAAAGTTAAAAAGAAAAAAAAAAAAAAATCGAAGATCTTCCATTAAAATATATCATTACCTTACAGTATTATTAACTTATTCACTTTTCATAATATTTTTGGGGGAAATTAAATATTTGCTTCTCTATACACACATACGCTGATGTATTGTCTTCGTAATTTTCCCAATATTTAATTCTTATTTTTATTATTAATACAATTTTTCCGAAATATATATTTCCATTTCCAAAATTACTAAAACCATAAATCAAGATACATGAACCGAATAAAAACAGAAAAAAAAAAAAAAAAAAAAATAGCAGTTTCGAAATTTTTCTTTTTAAAATTCATAAACAGATTTTCGTTTCTTATGAGAAACATAAAATTAAACAAAACAGCAAAATCGCGAAAAAATGCGAAAGAGAAATTTGTCTAGTGATAACCAAAATAAATACGATGCGCTTCAGTAGAAACAGAACAGTGAGGTGTTAACAAATTCAAACAATTTTTTAACTTGAAATCGTTTCTCTGTATGGAAAACTTATTGGCAAAATAGCAGAAACAGTCCAGATTTCCCTGAGGTATCATATTTTATCCGCTTGTAGTATCGAACTAGAAAGCAAACAAGTACACATGCAGCTTTACACGGCAGCTTCTCTAAGGCTCCAGGAAACCAACATACACTATCTTGGTGGTTCAGAAACGAATTTAAAGTCCCTTCCCTCCACCTCGTGTGGTCACGCTTCACGGACACGGCCCGGGCCAGGAGTTTGGCCCACAAAGATACCGATTCCAGTCCCAAAGGGCACCAGAGATTGACACACCCCGTGCTAGGGAGGGCTAGATTCTAAACAGGGGAATTCCAATCTAACTTTGGCTTCTTTACGAGTGTGACGTTCTCTTTTTACAATAGTTTCCTCTAATTGCTATCGAACGTTGACTAAAATTCATTTGTTGAGGTGAAGGAGTCACGGTCTTTGCACATGAGAGGGGACACTCTTATCGGTTGCTCCCAGAGACTGGCGCCCCGCCATTTTATATGCAGCTGAAGATGTTCTAGCCTCATTAAGGTATTTTATGGGAAAGTAATGTTGCCCGCACACTGGCCCTTTTGATGCTCCTTTTACCGAAAGCTCTTTTTGCTTTCTGGAGTATAGCGGAAGAGTCACTAATTTACTAAAACAAAGATAGGTTGTTAGGAAATCATCCTTTATCTGTACAATGATCTGATAAAGAAAAGCATAATTAACGTAAAACACTTTTTAGTGTCAAGCAGGATAAATTGATAAGAAAAGTGAAGAGCAGCAATATCAAATATTTATTCGATGAAGGTTACGGAAACTTTAGAAGGTTCTAAAAAGAAGTGATTAAAAAAAAAAATAATAATAGACAGAGATAATAGAATATGGCTATTCTTCTTATATTTTTTCTCTCATTCAATATGCGCGCATGCATGTTCAAAAATAACATTTATAAATTAAAAAAAATGTTTCTTCTTTAAATACACAAATAAAAATATTCTGTAATTTTATATTGCTTTGAATTTGTCTTTATATAAGTCTGTAATTTTTTTAAATTGTATTTTATAAACCATAATTTACGAAAGAAGAATTTCAAGAATAAAATCTTCCTAAGAATTTATGAGGTAATATTATTTATATGAAAAGAGTTATATTAATTATATCTCCACTATTAATCATTATTAATAACCTTATTAAAAATTTTAAATTAACTTATAAACTATGTTATATTTATTAGCTTATTTCTTCTCAAAATTTGTGACGATTGCATTACGCTACAAAAAAAAAAAAAACTTTTTTCGAGCCCGGTACCATTTCTGCTGATTCTTATGTAAAATAACCTCCTGAATCCGAATATGACCCCCATTTTGCCCCATCACCCCCCGTTTTCTCGGGACGTCACCTACTTTCCCAATTGTTATCACTGTTCGGTAATTTTACGGCCATGAATTTGGTTTGGAGAATGGAAAATAATTATTTTAACTCTTAAAAAAAAAACCAATATAATGTATAATAAGTGGTTATAATAATTGATTAATAAAATATAATAAATGCAACTTATAATTTAGGTGGCATATCCCCCCCCCCACCTAAATCTTCCCCCTGCTGAAAATGTTCATGTTATAGAATTTTTCACCTCTTTAGGCTCTCAGAAGGTATTTAACAGTTAAAATATTTCTTTCCCCCACTATAAATCAAATTATAGACATAAAATTACCAAAAAGTGGTAAAATAGGGAGGCTTCCCCAAAAAAACAGTGGATGATACACTGTTAAAAATTTCAACAGAAAACTCTGTGTAATCTATTATCTTAAGTCTTACGTAAAATTACTGAGAAAAATAAACGGAGATGTTAAAAAACTTATTTTATACATTCAATTTAATAAGTAATATTAATTTAATTCATTATTGGTGGGAATATATTTTGAACTTGGAATGCTTTTTCTAAAGTAGAAACAGTCATTTTTAATTTTAATTAAAAAATTAAATAATAAAATTAGGTAAAAATACAGAATAGAGATTGAGAATCTCGATTATTCACTTTTAACTAAGAATAACTGTAAATTTACAGATACTCTGGATAAATATTTACATTAAATTTACAGAAATTTTTAACAGTGATGGCAAAATGGCCGTCATATTCAGATTCAGGAGGTCATTTTACATAAGAATTTGCAAAAATGTTGTTGGGGCAATTTTCATGCTAAGCAGTGTTATTAGAACGTCTTAAAAATTTTATGAAATTGAAATAAATATACATTTCTTTAATATTTTATTAAATCATTATTGTTATTATTATTACTGGCTTTTATTAGAGCATATATCATTTCTAGGGTAGAATAATAATGAATTAAAACATAAGTTATATGAAATTATTTATATTATTTATATTGTCAGTATCAATCGTTACTAATATCGTTATGAAAAATTTTAAATTAGAATATAAAGTATGTTATTTGTGTGTGTATATATATATATATATATATATGATATTTTTTTTTTTTTCATGAGCCTTTGTAACAGTTCTTAGAACTTTTAAAAACTGTATTCTTTATTTTAATCAAGTGCAATTTTTAAAAGTTCTAAGAACTGTTACAAAGGCTCATGAAAAAAATAATAATACAGATTGTTTTAATTTGTTATTATAATTATAAATATTATAATCATTTTTTATAATATAATGATAATGTAATATCAGTTACGTTGGTTGATGGGTTAGATTTTACGTCGCACTAGTGCTGTGGTATGGGCAATTGGCTACTAATATCAGTTACAAAATATTTTTGTCATTTATATCATCACTATTAATCATTATTAATATCTTTATAACAATTTTTTAATTAATATTTAACATATATTATCTGTTTTTATTATTATTATTTAATATCAGTTACATAATATTTCTATTACTTTTATCATCACTATTAAACATTACTAATATAATTATTGGAATTTTTAAATTAACAAGTAAAATGTGTTGTTTATGTTATTTTACTTTTCATGAAAATTTGTTTCTTAGCACAACCCGTAAAGGGAGAGCGAATTCTTGCCTGTAAAACTCGTTTCTTTTACGAGAGACTAATAGAAAGGGGAAAAAAACATTTCAAAACGGAATACAATCGGCAGCAAAATTATTGAAGCACTAGCAATAATTCCTACTTAAAAGATGTACGCCTAATAATGTTTTGCTAAGAAAATATTCGTCTAGTCATGATCTTAGCCTTATACTGTTTATAAAAAAAATTGATGATAAAAATTAACAATCAAATTAAAAAAATATATGTATGAAAAGCGTGGATGTGTGCTTCACTAATTTTTCTGCCGACTGTATATATTTTTTTAATTTTTTTAATTGCTGGGTGTAGTGATTCAGACGTTAAGGACAATTGACTACACGAGAAGTCTAAGTCTGGGTGAAATAACGTTAGTAAGGGTCTTTCTAAGTTTATTATTTTAACAGTTGGAAAGCGCAAAATTAAAAAAAAAAAAAAACGTTGTCTCACAAATTTAAATATTTTGAGTAAGTACTTAAAATTTTTATAAAGAGCAAAAAATATAAAGTGTTTTATTTTTATTAAATTAATAATCATAATTGTAATAATTATAATAATTATTAGTATTATTAGTAGTAGTAGCAGTAATAGTATTTGGAGTAGCGTTATTTTTTTATATTTAACAGTAGTACATTAATAATATAAGTCGCATAATATTAATTATATTAGTTACATCATCAATATCATTATATCCAGTCTATTACAATGATCCATTTTTAGCACCAATTACCTATAATTGTATAAATTATTTATATTGTCACTAATTATTGTTATTAATATCCTTTAAAAATAAATTAGCATCTAGAATATATTATAGATATGAGTTTCCTTTTCATGAAAGTTTGTAACAACTCTTAGTACGACCTGTAAAGGGAAGTAGAATTTGCGCCTATAAAAGACGTTTTTTTATGAGAGACTAACCGAACGGGGAATAAAAAAAATGACAGCAGAATTTACCTTTTATTTTAGTTTTTAAGAGTTCGATGTGGTTTTGTAGGTGTTAATCCGGATTTACTACACGAGGGGTACTAGGCTTGAGTGAAATGCCCGGGGTCTTCCTAAGGAGTGCTTTTAATAATTGGGAAAAGCATAATAAAACAGAAAGCCATCACACAAATTTAAATATTTTGAGCAGGTATTTTGCATAAAAAAAATATAAAAACTGCATTATTAATATTATTAGTAGTAGTAGTACTAGTGGTAGTAGTACTAGTGGTAGTAGTAGTAGTAGTAGTAGTAGTAGTAGTAGTAGTAGAAGCAGTATTAGTTTTTGTAGTAGCCTTTTTATTAACACTTTCCAACAAGGTTGAAAAGTGTTAATGAGTTCGGTTTGTCTGTCTGTCTGTCCGCACTCTAATTTCCGTAAATATTTATGGAATTTCTTGAAACTGATATATGTCATTCAAGTTCACTATCGGATGTTCCCTATTGAAAATGCAGTTTATACCTCTACTGGTTTGTGTACAGGGATACTCGAAAGTATTTCAAAGCATTGTGTTCTATGAGAGGTATTTCTATAAAGCATATTTTCATATCTTTACTTTACATATTTCTTAATGATACGTTGGCGGATAATATCAATTACATAATATTTGTATTGTTTATATCATCACTATTAATCATTATTAATAACTTTATTACAATTTTTAAATGAACATGTAAAATATGTTATCTGTTATTATTATTATTATTATCATCATTATTTAGTATCAGTTACATAATATTTGTATTATTTTTATCATCACTATTAAACATTATTAATAAGGTTATTGCAATTTTTTAATTAACAAGTAAAATATGTTATTTTACTTTTCAGGAAAATTTCTTTCTTAGTACAACGCGTAAAGCAATAGCGGATTGTTGCCTGTAAAACTCGTTTTATTTTTATTTATTTTATTTTATTTTATTTTTTCTTTTAAGAGACAAACAGAACGGGGAAACAAACATTTCAAAACGGAATGTATATTTTCTTAATTTTTTAATTGTTGGGTTTAGTGATACAGAGGCTAAGGCCAATTGATTGCACGAAAAGTCTAGGTCTGGGTGAAATGACCTCAGTAAGTCATATTTTAACGAAGAGAATATTTTAACAGTTCGAATACTCAAAATAAAAAACATTGTCCTACAAATTTAAATATTTTGAGTAAGTATATAAAAAATTTTTAAAAAGGGAAAAATGTAGATTATTTTAATTTTTATTAAATTATTATTATTATTATTATTATTATTATTAGTAGTAGTAGTAGTAGTAGTAGTAGTAGTAATAGCATTTGGAGTAGATTTTTTTATATTTAATAATAGTACAGAAATAATATTATTCGCATAATTTTTTTTTATATTAGTTACATCATCAATATCGTTATCATCAATGATCCATTTTTAGCATCAATTACATATTATTGCATAAATTATTTATATCGTCACTAAATATTGTTTATCAATATACTTTACAAATGAGTTAGAGTGTAAAATATATTATAGATATGAGTTTACTTTTTACGAAAATTTGTAACAATTCTTAGTACGACCTGTAAAGGAAAGTAGAATTTGTGCCTATAAAAGACGTTTCTTTTGTGGGAGACTAACCGAAAGGGGAATCAAACAATTGAAAGCTAAATTTACCTTTTATTTTAGTTTTTAAGTGTTCTTTGTTATTTTGTAGGTATTAATTCGAATTGACAGCACGAGAGGTACTAGGCCTGAGTAAAGTGGCCGGGGTCTTCTTATTGAGTGCTTTTAATAATTGGGAAAAACAGAATAAACAGAAAGTCGTAACACAAACTTAAATAATTTGAGCAAGAATTTTGCATGAAAAAAATTCTTAAGATAAATATCGCATTATTATTATTTGTAGTAGTAGTAATAGTAGTATTAGTAGTTGTAGTAGTAGCAGCAGCAGTATTAGTATTTGTAACAGCCTTTTTTAAAGATATATAATAATAGTAAATACATAAAATTAGTTACAGGGGGAAAAACATTTCATTTTGAATTAGCATGTAAAATATGTTAGTTATATTAGTTTACTTTTCATTGAAATTTGTAAAAATTCTTACCCCAACGCGCAAAGCAAGATGAAATTTCTGCCTGTAAAACACGTTTCTTTTATCGAAGACTAATAATACGGAGAAGAAAAGTTTCAAAGCAGAATTTACCTTCTCTCAGCTTTAACAGTTGCAAAAAGTAAAATAACAGCAATTTGCATACTTAAATATTTTGAGCAGTTATTTGAACTATTTCTTTTATTTAGGTAATATAAAGTTAAACTGTTTTAAATTTTCATTAATTTATCAAATTATTGGTAGTAATAGTAATAAAATTATTTGCTAGAATATCTATTTTTTCTATATAATAACAGTACATTGATAAAATTAGTTCCATGATTAATGTTTATATTATTTATATTGTCACATCTTCAAGCATTGTTACTAAAGCCCTTATCAAAACTTATAACTTCACATGAAAATTTTGTCATATGTTTCAGGAAATTTTATAATAATTCTTAGAACAAACCGCAAAACGAAATAAAAAAATTTCCTGTAAAAAACTTTTTTTTTTTTTTTTTTTTTTTCGTTTTTAATCAGAAACTAACGGAACGGGGAAAAAAACATTTACACAGAATCTACTTTTTTTTTTTTTTTTTTTTTTTTTTTAAACTTTTAACAATGATAAAACCGCAAAATAATAGAATGTTTCTTACATACGTGCTACTTTGAATTAAAAATTTATTACAATAAATGTAGAATTTTCAGTTTTTTTTTTTTTTATTCATATGTTAATTTGTTATTATCATTATTATTATTTGCGAGAGTAGCTATTTTTTCTGATATATATTAATAGTAGTACATTAATGATAATGTTTGCACTATTTATAGCACCACTATCACAATAATTGAAATATAGAAACAAATTCATATAGGACATCGATCTCATTGTAAAATTTATATTGTTTACATAATTACCTTCAACCAATTGTATTCAAATTCTTATTAAAACATTTTAAATGAACACGTAAAACGCGTTATTGGTATCAGCTTACGTTTCATGAACATCTGTAACAATTTGTAGGAGGCCCAATAAAGCAAGGCGGTAATTGTGCCTGAAAAATTCGTTTCTTTTATGAGAGACTAGCAGAACGGGGAAACAAACATTGCAAGGCAGAGTTTAAATTTTTACCCGCTTTCAAATGTTGGGAAAAACAAAATAATAGAATTTGTCTCACAAACTTATATATTTTGAGCAGTTATTTTGAACTAAAAAAAATTATTAAAATATTATAAATATAAATTGTTTCAATATTTTAAAAAACTTTATTAAGCTATTATAAAATAATAACATAAATAAATAAGCTATTTTAAATTATAAGATGCATAGCTGAGAATATTTCTTTCTTACAAAACACATTTTGCACCACTAATTTTGAATGATACTTTTCTTTTTATTTAATAGGAGTAACATTTACCATTATGCATGATAGATGTAAGTAGTTAAGGCGATAATGATAAGAAAGTCTCTGTAAAGAGAAGTTCACTTAGCGTCTTATGCAGACATACAAAAATTAAATTGTTTTGCGTGTTTAAAATAAACCATATTTTTATAAATTAAGTTAATTTTAAATAATAATAATATTGATTATTAAAGTTTAATGACTTAATTATCATAGATAATTCAGACAAATTAACATAAACTAATTAAATAAGGAGTAAAAAGGAAGTAGTTTATTAATTTAACGAAGTAAGAACTGCTGACTATTGTTAATTAACACAATATATATATATATATATATATAGATATAGATATGCCTTTAAAAGAAAATAATTATAATATTTTTGTTCCTCACAGCAAGACAGCAAAGCCTTTTCTCTTACCTTATTTTCTTTAAAATATCATTGAATTTATAACCACTGAGTTACAGAAAACACTCTAAAAGTTCATAAATACTTTGAATATCCAGAAGAGAAAAATAAGTGTTAGAAAAATAAAAGAAGTAGTAAATTTAGTTTACGCATCTTATTTTTAAAGGATATTTCTTTTATATATATAATTAAACTATATTTTTCAAAGTTAATTAGTTTAAATTAATATTATCAAAATAATTGATTTTGCATAGGTATTTAAAAAATGTATTGTACTATACTGATTAGATAAATTACTAAAACTTAGTTATTTTGTTAACTTAAAAAAGTTATGATTCCAACATAGTTTCCAATAAACGGAAGAAAAGTACATACGTGTAAAACATGTTTCATTTATTAGTGATTGTTAATGCAGAAAAGCAAGCATTTTCAGCGTGCTTACTTTCTACAAAATATAATTTTAAACACAGAGTAACGTAAATTATGTCTTAAGTACCTAATTATTTTAAAGTGTATGAGAGTGAAAAATGCTTTATTAAAATACAATAAATAAGTTGTTTTGAAGCATTAGGTTTATTAACGGGATTTGTTTTCGGTTGATTGAACATTTTTTGACGATGTAATATGTTTTTATTAAGTGCATTTATTTGATTACTATAGGTAAGTTTTTTCTAACTCTTTATTTAAACAAAACATTTAAACATCGCCATATTTTTTTTCTTTTTTGAAGTTATCAAAATAATTATTATTCCTGGTGCAGTCTTCCATGCACTAAAGACAAAAATTACCATTTAAACAAATATCGTTTAACCGTAATTGTACGTAAAGATAAAAAAAAGAAAAAAAGAAATCCGTTAGGGAAAAAAAAATTACATACTATTAAACATCATTCAGAGTTTTATATTATTATTTTTAAGAGGTCTACATATATTTCAAATACAAAACATAAATTTAAATACACTTTAAAATAAGTGTATATATATATATTAAAAGAATTTAAGATAGATGAATACTTTAAGTAATTTACATTTTCTGAATAAGGTTTGTAACCACTATTTTTAAATAGAAATTTCCTATATAATGACTTAATATATTAAAGATTATTAATTAAATATAATAGTACAAACACTGTAAAAAATAGGTTCTTAAAAGTAAGTATATATTGTCTCAAAATAGCCCCGAAACAATATATACTTAAATTTGAAAACCCATGTACTCGTTTTTGAGTATATTAACATGCTCAAAAATGGGGTTGACCAATAAGAATCCCAATATCGACATATTTGACATGCCATCAAAAATGAGTACATGGGATTTCAAATTTAAGTATATATTGTTTCGGGGGTATTTTGAGACAATATATACTTATTTTTAAGATCTATTTTTTACACTGAAGTTTCTTATAAAATTCGAGTGAATTCGCAACTATTTTATAATGTTTAAAAAACACTCATGGTACTCAAATTGAAAAACACCTTATATATATATATATATATATATATATATATATATATATATTTAAGTTGTAAGATAAAAGTTATCACATTGTTATATTTTTCATAAAATAATTTCTATTAATACGTTGCTCAAAACAAAACCAATCATATAAATCAATGAAAGAAATGAGTTAAATCCTGTCTGAGAAAATAATGTTTCAATTGTCAGTTATTATCTATGCAATTAAAAATAAATTAATGAATTAAATAAAATTGTTTACGTTCTCCAAAATGTTATCCGAAATAATAAAACTTGAAGGGAAAAAAAAAAATGCTTAATAAATATTAAGTTGTGTCTTAACTGCACATGGAAACTTTCCTTAAATTGTAGCATTGTTTTAAAACGAATAAGTTTTTTTTTTATTTATATAGTGTATGTTTTATTTGTATATTGTGTAAGTTATTAATTTCAGCACTGAAAAAAATATCACGTGAAAGTGATAATTTCTCAAACACGTTTTTAAATACTAGGGGGAAAAATGTATCTCAAAATAAATTCAATATCAGAATATGTGAATGTGAAATTATATTTCGAAATTTTCCTTCTGCTTCTGGAAATTTTAATCAAAATTTATTTATCATAATTAAACTATAAGATACAATAGCTAAAGCTTTTAATTGTAAAATACAACAAAATTTTATAAAATTAACGCTCAAAGAAACGTCCAGTTTATTGTATTACTCGAACATTATACTGTGGTGCTTGCTCTTTTGATAAACGAAAATTGTTATGTAAGAAATGGTTTCCAATATATTATGAAATATAGTATATTCCATAATACGTGTAACACATTTCCTAAAAATTCTTTTAGAATATCTTTTTACTATTATGTATTTTTCGGTGGTTATTTTTAATATAATATGCAAGAATTAATTTTTATATTAGCACGGACTTTATAGGATCTGGAATACATTAAAAAATTGTTTACTGTTAATTGTTTGTTGTAAAAATAAAAATAAAAATAAAATAAAAAAGAGAGAGAGAGTTCAATATTCCTTAAAAATTGCATTCTATTTGCAGACGCTTGAAAGTTATTTGTGAAATTTTTATATTTATGCTTTGTTACTTCTTTTTAATGCATGCAAATTTTTAGAAAAATATTTTTACATAGTGATATAATTTACTTTTTATTCTTTAAAAATATTTTGAAGGAAATATTTCATTTTTCCGAGAAAATTTAAAATTAATTTCAGTTCTTTTTCCTGTCTGTACGCAATCTTATTTCCACAAACAAATTTAAAATTCTAAATCACATATTTTAATTGTTTTTAATGATTATGTCATAAATTATATGTAATTAATACTATTTACTATCACTGGAATGTGTAGAAAGCGCATAATACACTATTAATAGCGCATATGAAAATGCTTCTCTAACAATTTTTCGTAATGAAACTCAGTACGTTTGCATGGCTCTATAAATGAATAATAATATTAATTTCATTTTCTATAGGTAATATATTTTATTTAATTAGAAAAAATATTGATTTTGTATGTTTAGCATAGTGAAAAGCTATTCAAATGTGCTTGTGTAAAAAAAAAAAAAAATCCCTTAATTCCTTACACCATAAAGTTTCTGAATTATTTTGTCAGTATGTCAACGCAAACAAGGGCTGTTACACATAAGATATTTCCAGGAAGCATTCTATAGTAAATCTTATAAACCTGGATAGTATTTATTAGGGTTATGGTACTCTAAAAATATATGTTCGAAAGTGAGACTCAGACAGAAATATAGACGAATTAAAATCATAAAGACTGTTACATTTTGATGAAAAGTATTAAAAAATTCCTTCAAACTATTCTTTGAGAATGAAAAAAAAAGTTATGATGACTAATTCTTCTTCTTAAATCATTCGTTAAATGTTGAATTGTATTAAAAAATAATTGATATAGTTATGAAATAATGAAACAAGCAAATTAAAAATTTACAATTATTCTAATAATTTTCACACGTCTATATTTTCATATTCCGAAAGCAGAAGTTATTTTTTATTTTTTATTTTCATGTTTTTGAGCAATTCAATTGATACTTTCATAGGTCTTTTAAAAAATTCTCTATTAATTTAATTTCTATCACATGCTTTGTATTTAGCTTTAAAATTAAACTATTCAGAAATTAAAAATATAATATCTAAGAAAAAAGTACATCTTATACCTCTTAAAAAAGAAAGATAAAATGCAAGACGAAAGAAAAAAAAAAAGACGCGTTTCTTAAACTAATTTTAATATCATGAATTCATAAATTGGAGTTTAATTAATTATTGCTAAATCTAAATTCATAAAATTAAAAATTCGAAAAATACTCTTTAGTATATGAATCATCACGAAAAAGTTTTACATTAGTTAGAACTTAAAATTGTATAATAATACTTGCACATAAACTCTTATCACTTAAGAAAAGCCACAATACAATTTGGGAATACCTCTAGTTTTTTTTTTCCAACATCAACTTCGTATCTAACGCAAATTTCGCTGTTTTTAACCGAAAGAAATGAAGAAAGGAAAAACACAACTTTCTTTCATTCGCATCCGACTATTTGCCTCCAAAAGTCGCATACATGACAACATTCTACTGGGACAATAAGTGAGTGTGAAGACGAATCGCTAGGGAATGACTTAGGCGTTCTCAAACAACAATCTCAGAAACAGCATACCAAGTGTGTGTAAAAGAATATCGACTCTCGACAGCAATGCCTTGCAGTCAACAGAAATCCCGTCAACGAAAAAGCAAATTTTCATTCAAAGCTTCAAGGCTATTAACGATTACAAAAGCACGCATGAAAAAACTTTCACTACTTTTTCTAATGAGAGCATAAAATAAATTTTTACTTTACGTTGAATTTTGTCTTTTTTATATCAATCTGAATGCACGGACAAAAATCAAAACTTTTATTCGGAGTAATTTAATGATGCATACTGTACAAGGAAAACAAATGTGATATTTCGCGCTCGTATATGTTGACAAAATTATACCTCTTGTTGTTACTGAAACTCCGCGAAGGATCAAAATTGTAATGGCATGCTTCCGGACCACTTCTACGGGTATTCCCAGACCGTCGCCAATTACCCGTTGGGCAGCACTAGTGCGACGTAAAATCCAACCAACTAACCAACCATATATGTTGCATATATCGCTCTTCCTCAGTATCAATATATATAGAAGCACACCAATTAATTAAAAAAAAAAAAAAACATAATCCATGAAAATAAAAAATAGAAGAATAAAAGTAAAAAAAAAAAAAAAAAGAGCACGATGTAAAAAATAATCTATAAATAAATAATTAATTAAATGGCGAGAAATGGTATTTTAAAAAATCGACATCAAAAGAAACTATGTAAAAGTTTAAAAATCTTTAAAGTTACATCGAACGCACAGTTAAGTTTAATATATTTCTACTATTTTACTCTACTTAATTTTGCATAAGAAGGAAATAAGATTTTAATATCCATCTGTATAATGTCTCCTACTATTTCTCAGTAGTTTAAAATTTAATAACTGTCACAAAAAAAAAAAAAAAAAAAAAAAAAAAAGATTTATACTTAGAATGTTTGATACAAATTTGAATTGATTACTAAGAAGTTAAATAATTAATTATTAAAAATAATTTATTATTATTTTAGAATTTTTTAATAAGTAATATCTATCTATCTATCTCTATATATATATATATATATATATATATATATATATATATATATTGTATTTTTAAGATATTCATAATATATTAATTTAGTCTCATATAGTTTTTTTTTTTTTTTTTTTTTTTTCTTAAACAAAGGTTCAGCATTCAATATATTGAACAAATGTTCATTCCATACACAAATGTTCAGTTACTGCTAAATAAAATTTCATAATAAAATAAAATAAAATAAAATATGTTTTGATTGTAAGGAATTTCTCCCGTATTATTTCTTTTTCCTTTCCTTTCCTTTTATTATTATTATTATTATTATTATTATTATTATTTTCGAAATGTAAAAATATAATTATAAAAGGAATTCAGCGAAAATCTTTCACATTTAACTTTTATAAAAAGTGTGCGCCAGTTTATAAACATAAGACTAGATCAATATCATACTTCATTCGTTTTTCCTTCAAATGTACAGTTAATCGAATAATGTTAAGAAAGAAGAAAGAAATTACATCGTTAAAAAAAAGGAAAGGAAAGAAAAGAAAAAGAAAAAAATCTGTTTAATAAATATAAATTAACTGTAACTTTCCAACAGAAAATTTATTTTTTCTAAAACTACAGAAATTTGTTTAAAATTACACCTGAATTTGTCTAAAACTTTTTTTCCTTAAACAGATAAAACTTATTATATTATTAAATATTAATACAGATTTCATCTGTTAGTCACATAATTTTTCTGTTTTGCATAAGAAGTTTTGATATGAAAGCAGGATTGAGAAACTTTAAGTAGCAAGACAAATTGGCTGTGAAATACGTAACACCGTTGCCTGCAATGCGGTGTGCTCTGGTTCGAACCTCGTTAGGAGAACTGAAAACTATGAGGAGCTAAACTATGAGAAGTTTTACTCATATTTTTATTTTTATTCAATCAATGTCCAGTGGTAATGCAGTGTTTTCGCTGATTGTACATAAACATTGATAAAACCCCTTAACATCTTTCTTTCTTTTTTCTTTTTTTCTTTGTCTTTTTTTTTTTTTTTTTTTGAGAAGAACTTAAATTCTGTTCATTCTATCTCTCGCAGCGTTTTGAATTCACATGATACTATTTGTTTCGGGTTTTCATATAAGTTGCTGAATACCTTTGGCTATTAAATTATGCAAATGAAATTTTTATAAATTTCACGCATGCGTAGTTACAAATTATTTTGTAAAAATGCTCATATTTCGTAAGGTATTTAACATTTTTGCATTCTGATTGCTGTATGCTGTGTCTAATGTAATATGCCATATTTTCGAAAATGGCTTTGCACGGGGTCTAATACTCTACGTGTTATAATTAAAAATGTGGAAATTGTTTTTTCAATTTATTATATCTCCATAAATATATGTGGTAGCCTCATAAAATTTTATACAGATAATAAGAAAATTCTTCATAATCACATGCTACAGCCAAAACGCATTTAAAGCGTCGCCTTTTACAGGGTGATCAAAACATTTTGATTTTTGTTTAATTTTTTACTGGTCCCCTTTTCCTGTTTAGGACACAACTTTTACTGAAAAATATGAGGTATAACATGTTCTTTACACAGCCAAAGTTTCAAAGTGTTTACTACTTAAAGTACTTTTCTAGATATTTGACTCGAAAGTGTCCAAATACTTATTGGTAGGTAGTGTATTTCAACCATTTTTTAAACATTAAAATAGAATTTAAAAACTTTTCTCAGACGTTTCTAAATTATTCCGGAGCTTTCTTAGTTCCCCCTTTTCTCACTCTACTTTTCTTTTAGAGAAATTTTCTTCTTAATTAATCGTAATTAATTATTGGAGCAATTAATATAGAAAAAAAGTTGTATAAAAATAATAATTTTAAAAAGCTGATACTGACAATGCTCTACACTGTAAGAAACATTTCCTATTTGCTGCCAAAAATTCTCTGAAATTTGAGAAATTACACATCAATTACGTTATCAGAACGTATTTTCTCAAATTACAGAGATTTTCTGGCAGCAAATAGGACATATTTTTTAAAGTGTAGAATAAATTAGAAATGTTAGCACGTTTCAAAATGTTTAAATATGTCTTACACAATGGTAACCGAAAACGGTAATCCTCGCTTAGTTAAATAACGAGGCCATGTTTAGTTGTTCCTCTTAAACAATATATATATATATATATATATATATATATATATATATATATATATACATAAAAAATAGCGAGGTCTACGTTCGAGGGCTCCTTGTTTAAGTATCGCCAGCGTATACAGGTGTCAGCGGTATTTTATGCACCAAACGTTGAGGATAAATATTAAATTATTTTTATACGAATGCGTAAAATACTTTTGTTAAATGATGCAGCATTTTAGTTTAAAATGTTATATAGTAAATATATATTCAGTAATAACATACGAATATACTTGTAACAAATTAACTCGAAGATAACTTTTTTTTTTTTTTTTTAAGAGATCTTGAATAATCAGATAAAAATCTAAATAACACGCAGTTATTACTTATATTATATTAATGATAATGTATCTGTCCGAAGTAAAAATATTTTTCTTTCGAGAATTTAATTTAAATATTTATAAATTAATGTTTTTCTAAATTCGCAAGTGAAAAAAAAAAAAAAAAAAAAAAAGTAACATTATATCTATTTTTCATTATTATACGTAGTGAAGATTTTGAAATTTACATTAAAAATAAAAATTTATTACAATGAATATAAAACCTAATTATTTAACTATATAAATCTAATAATTTCAATTAATCTTTGCTGTGGTATTTGCAAGCTAAGCTACGAATATTTTAGTCTATATAAAAGTATAATGTTGTTACTTCTATTCAGTTATATGTTTTAGTGTGTCTACAAACTGTAAGGGGCAATCAAAAGGTTTAGGGATAGGGAGACGAGGGTGCTAGTCTTTTGATATAACGAGCTGGCACGCAATGATGGGTGTCGATTTGCCATATGATAAAAACTGTCTGGCACGCGACCCATTATCGTTCTAGTGGTGAGGGTTGGATTATCATTCTGGGGTTACCATCTTTGCATATTTATCTAAATACTGGCCCTTATAAGGATACAAAATAAAAACATATGTTTCATTTTTATATCTAAATAAATAATTTCCTTTATGAATCCTTTGTAAGAGTAACATAAACAAATATTGAAAAAAGAAAACATATTAGCTCTTTAAAAGGAGCTATTATAAAATGTCCTAATAGTCATACAACAAAAGTCTCTATTTCGTAACATATATATTTTAAATAAAGTATTTTAAAGGGGAGTGCATTAAAAACAAGGAATTCAAGTTAAAATTAAATTTCTTTCAAATTACATTGAAATTTACTGAAATAAAGATAATCTCAAAGGAATTTGAACCCTTTTGAGTGCTATGCATATTTTTTTTATTTAATAAATTTTCACTAACTGAAATAGATCTTAAATTACAAAAATAAAATAAAATAAAGTAAAAATAAAAATAAAATAAAAAATAAAAACTTAAGAAGAGATTATTATCTTTTTTTAAATTTTGGAATGTGATTTTGAAAACTTATGGCAATATGTGTACGTAATATGTGTATTCATTAAAAATGTAATAAATTAAAATTATTGTTATACAAATATAATAACAGAAATGTAAATAATGATAACAAAACTTAAATAAAAGTTAGTTTTTAACACTTAAATATTTAGAAAAATAAAATGACGCTATATAAATATATCTAAAATTATCCAGTTTTTATTTATATATATATATATATATATATATATATATATATATATATATATATATATATATATATATATATATATGGGTAATTTTCTTCCGCTACTCTCTCTCTCTCTCTCTCTTAAAAAAAAAACCTGTGATTTAAAAGTTTTGGTGAAATATAATATATATATATATATATTTCAATAATTAATTCATGTGTGATCTCTCGCATCAATTTATAACAATGCAGTGATATATACATACATACATATATATATATATATATATATATATAGAAAGTCAATTTTTTGCAATTATCAGAAAAAAATACGATTTTTTTTTTTTTTTTTTTTTTTTTTGTTAAAAGATTAAAAAAATCGATAACTTTGTTTCAAATTATCATAGATCTACAGTTTAACCATTCGTTTTAAATGTATTGACGAGATCTTTCCCCACTGGGATGTACTCTTCCCCCAGGGGGGACGCGATGCTCCCACATGCACATTTTCTTCCCTTGTTAACTACTACTATTATCAATAATTCATATTAATTTTACAATCAGATGTTTGATATTAACTCTCATTATGTACATTTATACGAAATTCTATCCTATACTGCCATGTTAACAATTTAGAAAATGCGATCACAGTGCCACCTGTTGAGCAATTGTTCCACAAATGTAACCAGCACCAGTTTATGTCAGGGTCTAACTAAATACCAAGTTTAGTTATATTTCGTGCATTTGTGTGAGATACAGCGTCCACAAAATTTGTGATACACATACACACAGACCGACAGACAGACTGTCAGGCATTTTCTTAAAAAGAGTCAAATCGTGTTTAGGGCATCCCAAAACGTGTAATTCCATCGAAAACTCGAGTTCGAAAATTTTTACGAATCCAATACTTTCTCTATATATACATATAGAAGAAAGTAAAAAAATAATAAACAGTTTTTGTGTACATAAGTCTTCGATCAGTATGCACGATTCATTCTCGAGTTTGTATGTGTGTGTGTCAAATGGTTTTTAATCAATACGTAAATTAAAAACTTTGTGATTACTCATATAATATCCCTAAAAGGCTCTTCATAAAATAAGTAATTCATCCTGATTAATAAACATAGAAAATTTAAACTTACAAAAATTTTAAATGAACTAGAAAAAAGAAGCAAAAATATTGTGAAAATTTGTTTAAATATGTCTTTTTGGTTTTCATCGAACAAATAAATGTAGCAAAAATAAATACCAACTAAATATAAGAATAAATAAATGCCAAAGTGAGTTAGGCGTTAACTATTATTTATTTCACTTCTGAGTTTTGTTACAGTATTGAACATAAATTTAGTAAAAAATTAATATGTGCTTTTTTTTTTAATTCTCTCCTCATCTATCACCGTTTTAAAGTAAAGGGAGAAGTAACAGCTTTAAAATAATATATACCTTTTATGAATGCTATCGAAACTCGAATCACTTTAAACAGAGATCCATTATTTTGATAGTAAATTTCGAAGAGGGGTATCCGTTATTAGTTATTGATAAAATCATATTTCCGATACTTTTTATGCAGCTGAATAGCCGTCGTTTTATGATGTTGTACTAACCCCCTTCTGGCTTCTAATGAGCAACGCAGTTTGAGGGGGAGGACTACCAAATAGGTTTTCTGGGTACCGAGAGGTGCTCTATACGGGGAGAGTAACTAGATCTAGTTGAGCAAGCCAGCTGCTCCTCTGAAAGAAGACTCCTTTGTCCAGGGATCAGTCAGGTTACCAAATTTCAGAGAGTCCTGCTGATTTATCAGCGATTACGTGGGGAGGCGGATCAGCCCTTAGGATTTCTTGGACGAGTGACAGAAATAATAAAATATAATAATAACAATAACTGAGCTTAGATAGAATTATTTTTTATTTCCTAGTATGGAAATTTAATTTTCAATATCATGATAAAATAATAATGATAACTGAGATTTCAGTTCAAGAATTTCATTATAATAACTTTAGTATGAAGCAATTGGTTTTTAGCAAATATGATATTTTTGATTAACAGCATTACATCTAATTTAAATTTCTTGAATTTTCAAAAAATAAATAAATAAATAAAATAAATAAATATAAATATAGATAAATAAACAAATAGATAAATAAAAATAAATAAAAATAAAAATGTTTTGCACATTATTTAGATATTTCATTATGGTTTAAAATGGCAATTCAATTTACTTAATAAAAAAAAAGCTAAACATGTGACTGTGATACGTTTAAAATAGCTAAAGTTACTGATCGTACAGTAAACAAAACAACAACAACAACAAAAAAAAAAATAAATAAATAAATAAATAATAATAATAATTCGTCAATTTATCCATATTACACATTAATAAATAAAAAAAAAAAATGTAACAAAAAAAGAAAAAAATATGTAAAAGAGAATTTACGAGAAATATCATTTCAGTATGTCATATGATGCTGTAAAAAAAAAAAAAAAAAAAAAAAAAGTATTTTTATTTTTATTTATTTATTTATTTATTTTTAAATAAAGTATGAAAAACGGCTGTATCATAGAATTTCTTTAAGTATCAATAAAATACGATACAATAAAATAAAAAATAAAATAAAATAAATAAAACAAAAAATATAAAAATAAATAAAGAGATAACTTACAAAAGGAAATTACTGTTTTTGAAAAAAAAAAAAAATGTATTTATTTATATTTTTGTCATCACCTATTAACCTTTTATGATTCAAGACGTTTTAAACTATAAAATTCACACGACTATTGCTATTTACTATGAAAGGATACATGATTTAACGCACATTTTTTATATGCCTATAAAACATACATCGTTTCTCATTAAATATCCCGAAGAAACCTTTTTCTCTCAGTGAATTATGTAACTTAAATTTCGTTTGTCTAACTAAATGCATTTTTATATCAAACAAATTAAAACTATTCCATTGAACCTTCATTATTTTTACTACGCATCTGAAGATTAAGCAGACTACTTTATCCAATTGCGTACATATACACATATTTAAAAATGTATGATAGTTCCTTCAAAAATAAAGGTACTAAATAAATAATGCTTTCTTTTTAAAAATTGACACATTCAGAATATTAAAGATTCATAGTACGATCTATAAAACATGATAAAAAATAGTACCTGTAAAACATGTTACGTTTTCTACTGAGTGTTAATGCAGGAAAACACTAAAACTCTCTGAAGGATAAAGAATATAATTTATAATGAGTTGGCGGATGTGAATTTGCAAATATTTTGCATATGATGAACAAAATAAAAAATACAACATTTTTTGTAACATAACGCAAATTAATTATTTTAATTAGCAATTCTTATACACATATAAGGAGAAAAAGGTTATTTTCAGATTTTACTTAAACACAAGATTAGTTTATTCATGAATTTTTAATGCATATTTCGTAGTTCCTAACTTTTCCGATTTTCTTAGACCACTAATTTCGAATTCTCTTGTAGCATTTTTATACGATTAAATAATTTCACGATTACTATTAATGATACAAAAATCAAGGAATTTAACTTTTTTGTATTTTTTAACATTAAAATAGAAACTTTAACGTTACATTAAAACATAGTTTCCTTTATGGATGATTAGTAAAGAGAAAAATAATAATATTGCACAGAAGGTTAGGTTATTGGGATTTTTTACACTTTCTTTTTTTTTTCTTTCCTAAACATTAAAATATATTTTTTATATTTTATGCCCCTTATGATTGATCTTAATATAATGTACAGCTTATCCAAAGTTGTTAATAAAGTGAAATTAAGAAGTTTAATCAGTGTGAAATAATTTTAGAGCAAGTGTATTATCCTCAATATTGAGAATTATTTTCACATACATTTATTTATTTATTTATTTATTCATTTAAAAGCTTTTTGAGCATTCACTTTTCGAATAATCTTATTGTTTGTTTAAAATAATTTCAGTGCATAACATTAATTTCATTCACATAAAATGCACTTTGTAATTTACAGAGCTTCCACATTTCCGGATTCTTTTTTAATACCACTATTTCTGGAAAGTTATCCTCGACTTATTCAGTTACAGAATTTTCGTTTCTAAATAAAGCTAATAATTCAACTGAAATTCACTGGTATTAAAAAATACTGAGGGTTAGAAACTTTGAAACTATATCAAAATTAGGTTATTCGTCCAAAAAATATTATTTATTTTTAAAATATTATAGTTCCAAACTATTTTTCTGATAAAAATATGACAGTGAAAAACGCAAATTTAATAATGTTTGAAAAATCATTTTATTTATTTATTTCTCCAAAATTAAACTTTATGAAGTGGGAAAGCAAAAACTAATTGATATACAATTGATTATTTAACAAGGAATATCACTATTTAAACAGCATTAAACACTTTAAAAAGTATGTACTCCTCATATCGCGGTAGAAACGGTTACAGTAGGGCGCACAATACATTGTAAATACTTATTTCAAGTACTGTACATGTTGAGAGTACTCAAAAAACCACGAATATCCCTCTTAGAAAAGTGTTTCCCTACTTACCAGCTGTCGAGCTAGAAAGCTATAGGTTTATTGTGCTTCAACTATTTCCCATAGAAACTTTTTTTTCATCTATATATATTCAAGTACTGCAGTTGCGAAGAAAATCATTAGGCGTGGTAGCAGAAATAGGGTTGGTAGGCTTATCTGCACAGAGGATTAAAGTCTGCACGTGCCTCTTTTGAGATGGTCTTCTACTTTATTCTTGATGATTGTAATGATAATGTCAACGCTAGAGAACAGGCTTTTTCATCAGTTATCCCCTCCACCCACACGCTTTTCAGCCATATTAATAAGGGTGATATTTCCCAGATTCGGGGTCTGTTGAAACCATAAAACTTGACAATAGAAAAGATATTTCATATCATAAAGTACTGAGGTCTCCAAAGGGCATATGATAGAAATGTCACAAGAGTGAAGCAAAAGTATTTGTTGAACGTTCTAAACTTTTTTCTTTTCTTAAAAAAAAGCTGAATTGAGGTATTGTGTGAAACACTTTGCTTTGAGTGATAAATAATTAAACTACATTTTTAATGAAAAAAAGGGTTTTATCATTTTCACAGTATCAGTTCTGTAATGTAATTTTTCAGATCATGAATAAAATAGAAAATTTGCATCTAATTAATTTTTCTAGTAGAGTATAGTTTCTAATCACGCGAATAGCTTAAACATAAAATTAACTGAATTAATCTTTTTTTTTTTTTTTTTTTTTTTTTTTTTTGTAAGTCCAAATTATTTAATGACGCATGAAGTCGAGAAATTCAGGCAAACTTTTTGAATGAAATATGAAATAACAAATATACCCCTATTTAGAAAATTCAAAATATTCTCAATTTTAACATACAACAAGTATTTTTACATATCTGCTAATGATTAAAAATAAAATCTATTTATATTTCCATTCAGTATTGTTATTTTTTTAATACGATTTTTATGTTTCTATCTTAGCTATCCTTAAACTATCATTTTAAATTGTTAACCAAATGTGATCTTTTTATTTTTAATTATGAACAAAATTACATGCATTGCTGTTATTTTCTATCTTTTTCATAAAATATTTTGTACCTAATTTTTAAAAATAACATTTTGTTATAACATTGAAATATCATATAATTTCAAGGATGCCCCGGTCTCCACTATTAATTTTTAATATCAAATTTTCGCGTAAAATAAACCTGTAAAGCCCATACAGCACCTCTTATCGGCAAAACTTCGTTAGGATGTCTACAGAAAAATAAACATACCTAAGATATTCCCAGAATGTTCTGAAAAAAAACTTGTACTTTTTGGTAATTTAAAAAAAGAAGTTTAGTCTTTTATAATAGAGACGGTAGTTTATATAGAAAAAAAAAAAAAAAAAAAAAAAAAAAAAAAAAAAAAAACGGGTAAATAGTTACAATAATTCTAATGTTTCTTTAATTTACAATAATTCTAATGTAATTTTAATGATCTTAAAATAAATAAATAAATAAATAAAATAATAGATGTTCTGGAAAAGATGAAACAGTTGACACCTATAAAATTAGAAAAGTAATAACAATACTGAAGCTACCACATGAAAAATAATACGACTTCAATATGTATTTTAACGTAAGTATGTAAAAACCTCTGTGAACGTAAATAGATAATTTCAGACTCATCGGGAAAAAAAAATCTACAAAATTTGAAAAGTTGTTTTTGCAATCCTTTTTAGATTAATCCTTTTTAGATCCCTACAATAATTTAATATTATGCATAAAAATAACTAATCAAAAATTTATAATAATAATAATAATAATAATAATAATAAAGGAAGAAAAGAAAAGAAATTTCCACGAGCACTCGACATGAGATCGATTTTGTTGGAATTTCAAACAGGGTAAATTTTAGCTCATCAATAATATCTTTTATTTCTTTTACTAATAAGTTTAAATCATACAGAAGAAAAACCTTTAAATGTATATGCACTTTTGAACACTGAAATAAATTAAAAATCTCTTACCTGTCAATTATCACGGGATCGGAAGGGGTTTCATTCCTATTACCACAGCTTTTTTTGTCACAACACCGACTAAAAGAAAATAAAAGACTTTTAATAATCCATTAAGTTTGTAAATACATTCTAAAACACATAATATATATATATATATATATATATATATATATATATATATATATATATATATATATATATATATATTGGAGTTAAACAGAATTTTTCAATTCAATTTTACTGTTGCCTTTAATAGGGAAAAGAATTCACTGATCACATTAAGCTCTTTTGGTAGGTTGTCAGCTTTCTGTATATGAAACTGTTCATTTTTGCTTTAACTGGACAATCAGATGCCGATTCTTTTGTTGGTTTAAATAATTTTGAATATAATTGCAAATAGCATTAAAATATGTACAGTATTTTGTCACCTTGGAGATTTTTTAAAAAGGAAAAAATAGAGGAGGAAGGTTACAGTAAATTAAAAGCTTTTTTGCGAATTTATAGTAAAATGTAGGGTTTTTTAGTATTCCCACATATACACATACAGTTATGAAATGTAAATGTTTAAACACATTTTCATAAATAATATTAGCATCTATGTTTCTATGTTTTATCTTTTATGAATTAATTTAAGCTTTACTATTCCGCTAATATTAAAAGAATCTTTTTCAGGAAATATTCTCGAACGAGGCATTTAAATATATAAAAATATCAATTTTTCGTATTGCATTATTAATATATATATATTTATAAAATTTAGGGAATTTTATATGCTTTATTAAATATTTTACTACTTGATAAATCTCAGTTATTTTCAAAGATTGGTTAAAGACTACTGTTTGGTTTAAAAGTCTGATGTCGTAAAATTTGTAGGAAGTCATAACACTTTGTACGCTAATTTAAAAAATGGAAAACAAACCTAAACAATCGTTTATAGCCATATGTTTTTAAGTATTTGTGATAATAAGCAATCGTAGGCAATGAGCAATATTTTCTGCTAAGATATTTCTAATCTTAATCTCGTGTAAATCAGGTCCTCATTAAAATGCCTACCGAAGCGTCAAACCTGGAATTGTAAATATACTCGGAATTTCAGGTAGAGTAGTTTTGCCTGCTTTTCCTTTAAAATTGAAGTAATTACCCGCTGACTGCGTTTCTTTTTCCTTGCAATCTATTTACGAAGCTAGGAAGTCAATTTTCCCTTTTTGATTGGCCTTATTATATTCAACATTCCGAAAGCCTCACCCCACCCTGTTAGATTACAAGAGTCTAATCCAACATATAATGTTGCAACTCATTAAATTTACCGTAAACAAAATTCCTGCTCTGTAAACCGAGGGGGTTGTCCCATTTCTCATTTCATCTTACGCGGGTTTTCCCCAACCCAATCGTCAACCTGTAGAGCTTAAAAGAATAATCCACTTGCATGTCTTTTCATTTGGATTCTTTTCGAAAGGCATTTATTTCAGATTGCAAACATCTATGTTTTTAAAAACGATTAAAACTGAAATCGTTCTTTCCGATAAAGGAACAGATAACTTAATCCAGAGAATGACATTATTTGCAAAGAAAATTTGAAACGCTTATTGAATTGCTTTTTGGGGTAAGAGAGGGATGTCAAGAGGCTTTAGGGCAATAAGTGCGGTAGCAGAAGATTAAAATGATTACATTTTCTTAAAGCATGATGTATTCGAATGGGTTTTAAATTTCTTGTTATTGTAATAATCTTAATTACCGTAATTATTAACCTTTTATTTAAATTGGATTGGTATCGGCGTTAATAGTATGCTTAGTTTGTTGATCTTAATAAGATTGAATAGCATGTATAATATTTCACAATACTTATCACAAAAATTTATTTATTCAGTTTACAAATATTTTAAATGTGCATTTAGATACAAAAAGAAAAAAAAAAAACAGTTGCAGATTTCAAGTTTGTATAAAATACAATTTATTAAGAATATAAAAATAGCCTATTTTTAACAACTAAAAGTATTTTAAGCTCTAGTAATAAGGACTATGTTAAGAAAATTTGTCTAACTGAATAAGGAGTAACAAATGCAGTAAGCATTCGTAAGATAAATTTTGGTTTGAGAAAACTGCTTATCTAATTTTTTATCCAAGTGAAAAAAAATCCTCTAAATTTGATTGAAATAATTATAACACTTTAAATAAAAGCGTCCATTAAAAGAACGTTTAGTAAATAATTACATTTTTGTTGTTTATATTAAAATACATTTTTGAACACCATTTGAAATCTTATTAAAAAAAAATTCTACATCTTAAAATTATTTGTTAAATTCCGAGAGAGAAATACGCAGTAATGTAATTAATCTTTATTTTTCTTTCTTAAAAAAAAAAAAAAAAAAAAAAACTATATTATATTATAGTACTTAAATAATTTAAATGACAGAGAACAATATTAAGAAAAAAAATTATTTGAATCAATTGATTCAAAATTTTTTAAATTTAAATATTGCACTTAAACTGCATTTAGGGAAATGCCATTAAAAATGCATGTGAGCGAATTTTGACAATTAGTGATTCTAGAAAAAAAAAAAAAAATCTATACGTAGAAGAATAAAAGCGAATTAATCTTAAGTTACCGAACATTCCCAGAACCAAAAAGAGTTCTCAACACTGATTCATAATCATCATGATTAAAAAATGAATTAAAATATACAATATGGAATTATATATTTCTTTGCATTTTCTGAAAAGAGAATAAGATTTTTTTTTTTTTTTCCATCTCCGAGATAAAACATATTTTATTCATGGTAATCACTCAAATATTAACATCGGCTTGTCGAAAAAGAAAGTAAATTAATATAAAAAAAGCAATAGATGAAAATTTTCTCGATTCCCGCGGATTTATAATCATGGAAATCTACAGAAACTTCCGCCTCACACACTCACTCTCACTCTCTCTCTTTGCTTCATCTATATTTTTATCGTATCTCTTGAAGTAACACTCTCTTTAATTATATGTATTCACGAGTCAATTAAAATGTAGCTCGGTCTGAAGATTCCCCCAATTTGTTACTAAAGGCAAGCCGGCGAAAAAATTCTTTCGAAATCCAAAAAGAAATTCTGCAAATGAAACGTAATTAGAGATATTTCTTTCATATGTTTAGACTCGAATCTGGCAACATGAGCTCACTTTTTCTTGCCTAATCTGATTACAATGCGGTATTGCTTAGAACTAAATTCAGTGAAAAAAAAAAAAATCTGCGATGCTTCTATATTCGTTTCATAAAAGAAATTTCGTGAGATAGAATGAATTTAACAATGTAGTTTTTAGATTTGTATTGCTTGGGCTTCACAATACCCGTTTTTCATTTTCGTGTTTTCCTTTAAGGCAATCTTTCTCTTTCTCATTCTCTCTTAAAAAGAAAAAATAAAATAAAATAAAAACGTTTCATAAGAAAAATACCGAGTGTTTCAAGAGAAAGATAAAAGAAGATTTTAAAATGCCTTTCTTAGCTTCAATGGCTTTTTTTTTTTTTTTTTTTTTTTTTAAACAAAAAATAAAATAACAAGCGATTACCGAAAGAATTGTTTATCTTAAAAAATATATCGAGACTTCAATTGTAGGTATTAAATACTGTTTGTAGTTAATTTTCTGTGAAACATATACTCGAAAGATGATTGTAAAGAATTCTGAAATAATGTAGTAGAATTGTAGATTTAAGAAAACATGAAGTAGTAGAATGTGTGAATGTGTCGCGTCATATTAACTAATTAATGATTAAATTACTAAAAAAGTCATTTTTCAGTGAAAGTATATTGCTTAACTGTATTTTTAATTACATAATAAATGTTCTTATCGGTTTAATAATTACAACCGAATAAAATTATGGATGACTGGAAATGATTCTGAAATAATTTAGCAGAATTCAAGAATTATGAAAACAGAATGTCAACGTAACATAATGATCGATTTCTGATTAAATTCCTAAATGGATCATATTCCAGAAAGACAGTCTTGCACGTTTAGGTTTTAGCAATTATGTAATAACAATTGTTACAATTAACAAATGATATCCAAATGAAGATGAAGAATATTTAATAGAACGAAGTATTTTAAGGTGAAAGTCTGGCAAATTAGTCACGAAAAACTGTTTTAAGAATCATGGTATAATATTTTTAATTTGTACTTTAAAACGCAGAAAATATCTTTGTACAAAGCATTTTGAAGGAGTAAATGTAGCTTTTATGATTGTCTGATCATTCTTTATCAAATTATATGATCCATTAGCATAAATAAATCTTTGATTAAACAGTCATTTAAACGGACAGTGAAACATTGTATATGTATGAAAATTGCTATTATTTATCTTAAAAAAATCTGGACAATTATTCGACGTCATATGTTGTTATGATCAGATCATCATGAGAAACAATATTTTCTTTTGAAACGTATTTTATGAAACAGGTTTAGAATTATTCACAACATGCTTTAAACTTAAAATTTTTTACTTAGAAATTTAAAAATAAAAAGCAGAAACAAAATTGCCAGTTTTTCTTAAAAATCTGCTAATTAAAAGTTTTGAGACACAAACTACTAAAGTTACATACTGATTACATTGTATGATAGTAAACCGATTTTACTTTTTTATTTAAAAAATCATCCATTACACATTTATCTGTCTGTTAAGCTAATTTGATTTTTTTAATCTACAAAGTCAAATCGTCGTCCTTATTGAAATAATTAATATCACTATGTTTTAATAGTACTTTCCACTATATTTAATTATATAATTATTACAATATAAAATATTATTATTGAAAATATTCGTACTAAATATCTCCCGTTTTCCACCCCCTGCCCCTCCCCCCCGTTGGGACTCGTTAAATTTGGTCGATATGCTTTATGTAATTAATGATGAGATATAAAGCGCCCCTTAAAGGTATTTACATATATATATATATATATATATGTGTGTGTGTGTGTGTTTATTTATTTATTTATATAAAGTGAAGAATTTAATTTTGTAAATAAAAACAAAAGGTTGTAAAAATCACTTAAGCTGAGATTGGGGAAAAAATTAACTGTAATTTTTAAATACATGACTTGTTCACGGTTTCTCCATTTTAAACACTTTTTTTTTTTTTTTTGTGACAAAGTAATCCTATACGTTTAAAAAGAAATGAATTCTTAGAAAATAGAGGATGAAGATTTCTTGAGAAATGGAGGGACAGTGAAAACGCAGTTTTGTATTATATTTGTTATTTATTTATTTGTAAATAGCTGCTATATGTAACATTTTAAAACTTAATCTCGAGTTAATAGTATTAAATATTTTTAAAAGCACTGTTAATAAGAGAAAAGTTTTATATTTAAAAGTTTTACAAAGAATTTTAAACGAAAACATATAATCGTTAACGAAAAATCTTTATGGTTTACGTAATACGACTTCTAAATAATCGAAATTGCTCTTCCAATAACTTTAAAATTACATTACACGTTATTAACACGCTTTTATTAGCTTCACCTGTATGTATGTTTGTATGTATGTTTGTAACCAGTCTGGGAGCAAACAAAAAATCTATATTGTAAAAAAAGACTTTCCCTGCGTTAACGCTGTGGCTATGAGGTAAAGCTCCTGGCTACGAACCTAAAGGTCTAACGTTCGAGCCCAGTCAGGAGAGATTTTTTAAAAATGTTTTTTTTTTTTTTTTTTTTTTTTTTTTTTAATTCTAAATTATTTTATAATCACCCTGTAATATGGTGTGTCACTCAGACAATTTTTTCTTACCCTGCATTTAAATACTATAAAGATAGATATTTTGTGATTTTTAGTTCACATTTCAATAAAAGCGTGTTCTTTAATTTTTTAAAAGTATAATTTTATTTTATGTATGAATTTACCTGCACATAACTTCATGTGTTAGTAGCACCCGGCACATTTCTGGATTCTTGTCTTGACCTTCATATACAATGGCCTGTAAGATAAGAAAATTAATTTCAATACAATGATAAAATGTAAAAACAAAGGATTTACACAATGTAAGGAAATATAAAATGTTTTATAGAAAAGGAAAAAAATATTTACAGATTAATAATTTGTTAAAAAAAAAAAAAAAAAAAAAATATTAGATGTAGATATTTATTTATGAATATTATATCAAGTGCATTAACACAATAACAATAAATGAATTTTCCCGTTTTTTAAATTAAAATTTCAAAACAGTTAAGTAGTAGGTTATATTTGCTGTCTAAATTAAATAAATTATATACATTCTTAAAAATTGTATCCTTCATACGCACTTCAAAATAAGAGTTATTATAACCCTTGTCAAATCGTAGACTTTTTAATTTTGTTTATTAAATTACATTATAACTTGAAATTGATATATTAATATTTTCTTGAAACTATATTACAACTGAAATAAACTCTCATTTAATGACTCTAGGAAAATGAGACATCATTATTAAATTCTTCACGCTGTATTAAAATATAATAATAATAATAATAAAATAAACTTTTAGATCATTTTTTGAACCACCTAAAAGGTAATTATTTAACATAGATTAAACATTTATACGAGGCAATATAAAATTTAAAATAGGGTTCCTTATATATGCATATATATATATATATACAGGGTGTTCCAAAAGTCTTACCCCCCCCCCCTCCAATTCGAAATGAGTCGGAACTATGAAAAATGGCGAAACATATATTCAATGAATTCCATAGGGATCTCTTTCGATTAAAAAAGTTTGGGCCGGGGAGTAGGGAGGCCGCTATGGAGTGCCACTTTAAAGTTTCAAATAGAAAGGTATGTCTTGTGATATATCCCTGGAAACGTATTTTCAAAACAATGAATTTGATATAAATAGTTTCATCCTACGACGATTATTAAAGGAGTTTTTAGACTTTTGAAATGTGGATTTTATACTTATGTATCCCCTTTAATAATCATTGCTGGACAAAACTATTTATATCAAATTCATTGTCTTGAAGATACGTCTCCAGGGATGTATCACAAGACATACTTTGCCCAAAAATGTTTGGGCCCGGGTAAGAAGGTGATAGAAATGCCGTTAGGGCAACTTTAAAATTTCAAACAGGAAAGTATTTCATATGTGATGCATCACATATCTCTTCAAGACATCTCTTCAAGAAACTTTTCTATAAACATCTCTTCAATACAATGAATTTGATATAAATAGTGTTGTACTGCAATGATTATTAAAGGGGAAACATAAATATAAAGTCGACATTTCAAAAGTCTAAATCCCAAGTATCTCCTTTAGTAATCATCGTAGAGGAAATATGTTTATATCAAATTCATTGGTTTGAAGAGACGTTTCCAGGGATGTATCACAAGATATACCTTCCTATTTGAAATTTTAAAGTTGCCCTCCCTAGCGGCCTTCCTAGCCCCCCCCCCCGGGCCCAAACTTTTTTCACTAAAAGAGTTCTCTCTCGAATTCATTGAACACATGTTTCGCCATTTTTTCCTAAAACACCCTGCATATGTGTGTGTGTGTGTGTGTGTGTGTGTGTACACAGAACGCCTATTTTTTAATGATAATCTCCATATTAATCACCTGTATAAAAATAAAACAAAAGATTAGTATTTAAAAAAATCATTCTCTTCTAATTGTATTGAACCTTAAAAAAATTAGTTTTTCTTTAGGAAAAATAAATAATAGTAATAAAATCTATTGTAAATATGACGGATAATAAGTACAAATCTACTGCTATTGTATTATGTTATTTTTCCCTCTATAATGTTACTTCTTTTCTATTTTTGGATAGTTTTAACAGACATCTTAATAGATAAAACATAATCAAATGTACACGCATGCGCAAAAAAAAAAAAAAAAAAAAAATGTAAAGTTGATATTAAGTACGGTGACCAGAAAATGTAAATTAAAAACTTCACTGCCGAAACTGACAAATATTTTTCCCATTTTAAAAGTTTATGTATATATAGTTATGAAGAAACGAAGGAAAAACTAAAGAAATGTAAGGAGTTAAAAAGCTGTTTCAGAAGGCTAAAACTATCAATGGCTTTCAACTAATGTAACAATTCTAGAGAGCGGTCTGAACAAGATCGAACAGTCGTCGTCATCGTGACCCGCTCTGTGTTCACTTGGAGGAGTGATCATTAAGATAATAGAATTTTCTCAGTCATCTCCCCTCCTCTAAATTCCATATGGAATAACATGCTTAGCCCACTCTCCTACTTCTACCTGAGTGTACCTGCGGAAGCCCAAGGATAAATCAGAGGTGTCGCGCTCTGCGATCGAGAAATGGTGGGGGCACTTAAAATGCTTTCGAGCCAGTACATTGATTAATGGCAAATGATTATTGCCGTAATTGATCCAGGAATGTTTCATCCTTCTTCATTAAGATTAATGGGCCGGAACTATCAGAAACTTTTCATATTTAAAACCTATTTAGCTCGAAGCTTCTCGAATTTGCGCGCGTCATTTACTGCAGGGGATGCCGCCACAAATCTTTACAAATTCCAAAACTTTTAGAATTCCTCGAGCGTAGACGTTTTATTTTAACACCCGAGCTGGTTTCAAATGTGGAATCCTATGTCCCTGGTCGGTAACGTCAATCGATCAAGGAAAACGCATGACAAGTATTGGGTTGACAAATGTTTTTCCGCAAAACGGAAAAACAAAATTAAGGAGGAAAATGATAGAGATCTCACGAGTAAACCAAATCCATTAGCCGACTTCAAAACTATTGATCCGTTTGCTCTTAAGAAGTTGAAAAGGCGATTGCGTTTGTGAAATTTCTATCCATTTTTCTTTCGAATTTCTTAAAGGATAAAATATTATTGGCGCCTTTTAATCTTTTCCGTGGAAATGAATTTAGGAGTAAAATGCGCTGTATGAATATGGATATCGCCAAATCTGATAATTAATGATACTCAAGTGGAGAATCTTATATATATATATATATATAATGTAAACATAGTTTATTATTATTATAATTTATTTTATTTATTATTATAATTTATTTCATTTATTATTATTATTATTATTATTTTTTTTTCATTAGAGAATCCGAAACCAGTGTGTTGCCCTTGAACATTGATTTTAAAATTTCAGAGATTCTTTAATTAATCTCGTCTCTGTAATAAATTTAGAGAGAAATAAAAAATAAAATTAAAGAAAATGTATCTAATTTTTGAAAGATGCAAATATTACTAAAAATATTATTAAAATTATTTGTTGATTTAAAGCAGCTGAATTTTAGGTAAACAAATAGTTAGTTAGAGTACAAATAGGGAAAGTTAGGGGACAAGTGAGTAAAAGAGCAAAGTGCATAATAAATACATTCAAATCTATTGCTATCAGTATTTTTTTTTTTTTTTTTTTGTGGATAATTTTCAACGTAGGATTGTAGGAAATTTATAACTGCGACAATCACAACATCCATGAAAAGTAGAAGTTACGTGTTAATATTTAAAAAAAATCTGGCATTTTTGCATTTCTCTTTAAACATTTTCCTTTGCTGCTTTGAATTTTCTCTTTAAAAATGATAACTATAATTAAAATGATCAATGAAACGCTATGATAATTTATTTATTTTTAAATTATTATTTTTTTCCGAAATGAAAAATTAGTATATATATATAGAGAGAGAGATAGATAGATAGATTTCCCTTAGGTTCGTTTTGGCCATCTGTTTATTTCTACTATCTCTGTTGGAATCGGTTACATGTGGACTTATTAAAAATACTTATTCCATTTTTCAATTATGTTGTGTTACTGTTTAGTCTAATTTCCTTTTTTACTTTGTTTTGTTGCAAGATAGAGACTTGAGTTGTATATTGCTCGAATTAGTTATAGAGCGATCCGAAATCTTGCATAATGCTGACAGAGATGCAAGTTTCCTGATGAGTAATAATTTCTGGTTTTCAGCATTTAAAATTATATTTTTCATTTCACAAATTCTCTTTTCTTTTAACAGATCCTTTTGGTTAATTTATCTCTTTCCATTTATATTATTTGATGAATGTTTCTGTTGAATTAATGGATTATGCAAATTATCTCATCGTTAGGCTTATGTGATATGTGTGTCATTTCTCTTCTGCGTACGTACTTTAACATGTTTTTACTAATCAGTGTACTTAAATTAAATTATCATCGTGACAATAATTTTATTCGTAATACATCTCATTTAAAATTTCATATGTTGGTATTTTCATCTATCTTTCATTTGCTGAGTGTCGTAAAGGAATTAAATTAATCAAATTATATATATACAGTCGGCTGCAAAATTATTCGAGCACTAGCCAATAATTCCTATATTTAAAAAGTACACTTAAGGCTATTTTGCTAAGTAAATCCTTGTCGAATCATGTTCTTAGACTGATTAAGAACATGACTCGACAAGGATTTATTTAACAAAGCTCTATTAAGTGTACTTTTTTTTGGCAAGGATTATTGCTAGTGCTCGAATAATTTTGCAGCCGACTGTATATATATATTAAATTATTATTTTTTCTGTAATGAAAAATTAAAAAAAAAAAAAAAAAAAGAAAAGAAAAAGAAAAAGAAATAATAATAATGCGTCTTATATTTAAATAATTGTCAATTTAAACCAATTTGTGCCAATAAAAACTGTTTTCTTTCAGAATTTTTTTAAAGAACCAGTCGTTACATTAAAAATAAATGAAGCATCATATGTTGGTAATTTAATGTCCAAATTTCAGTAGAAAAATAAAAGAGTTTTTAAATAATTATCCAAATTTTAAATTTTTAAATTATTCTTTTAAGAAATTTTAATGAATTTCGACCCTATTTTAAGAAATAACTCATGATTAACAAGATTGATTTAATGATGACCAGTAACAAAATGTGTGTCTGCACTGCTAAATTTTTTGTACTAGATTGGACGAAAACGTACTGCAAACATAAAATAATGATATCTTCTGACATGATTTGGAATTTGATATAACCAAAACTTGCAACTAAATTAGTATCAGCCATAAGATCGTGAAACCTTTCAACCTAATTCGGTACATAAAAAAAAAAAAAACTAAATTATGGTAGAAGGTTTCACCATCTTAGGTTTGCAGCTATTGTAGTGCCAAATTTTGGTTCAAAATAAGGTTTTTAGCTAAATTAACATTTTTTAGCTACAGTAGTATAAAATTTTGGTACAATTTAGCGCCCATTTATTTTACAGTGTGTAATATTCCTTGTTGTAAAAGCTTCAATGTATCAATACAGAAATGTTAAAAATCAGACATTACAAACCCCGCAGAAGGCAAGCTTTTAAAATGTCTTTGATTCCGTCATTTAACATGACAGAAGATATTTGTAAATGATCTTGAAATTCATAAAGGTTTATCCTGAGATTAAGAATATAATTATTGTTAAAAAAAAAAAAAAAATACATGCACAGATCCAAAGTAAGATGCATGTTGAGCCTAAATAAGGCCTAGATAAGGCACACTATAACCACTAACTTTTAGTAACCATTTTTGACATATAACCGACAGAAATCCATTGTTAAAATAAGCAGGTAATTATTTTTATTAATAGTAGTGCCTTTTTTGTTATGCGTCGTTTGGGTTCTTAGAACCAATATTTCCAATAATAATCATATCCTAATTAAAGCACCAAATTTCTGATTTAAATAAGCAAAAATTTATCGAGATCTCAATACATACTAAGAACTAAATTTACAGTCATTCATATGGAAATTTATTAAATGAGAGAGCAGCTATTTGTAAATTTGCAACTTAAAAAAAAAAAAAAAAATAGACAAGCCGCCTTTTTTTTTTTTTTTTTTTTTTTTTCTTGTCAGCAAGTTGCTAAAAGTTAATATTATATATATAAGATACAAGTCTATATATATAGTTGCTAAAAGTTATATGTGTGATACAAGTTTATATACATAAACTTAACTATTAATCAAGGTCATTCGTTTTTTTTTTTTTTTTTTTTTTTTTTTTTTTTTTAAGATAAAGATTATAAAATTATTATAAAAGGTATTTTAATTACTTTTACATCAATTGTTTAACTTAGTAAATTTTAAAGTAAAAAGTGTTTATCATTAAACATACTACAATTTGATTTTTTAACGAAATGTTATTACATTAATTAAGATTTTTAAATTCCCTTTCTTCAGTTAAAAACATAAAAGTATTTTTAAATAGCGTCAACCAAAACACTTTAATCTTTTCATATTTTTACATTCAAATCTAACATGAAATTATCCAACTTTTAAAATTAAAATATAAGATATATAAAAATTTGGAGCAACCTGTTCAAGTAAACAATGTTGTCATATGATTCACTTACTGTATCATATAATGATATTGTTATTTATAGGCTTAACGTAAACAGACAGAAAAGTTGTTATTCATGAAAAATATATTTTTGAACTGACTAAAATACTTTACTTAAAGAGTTTTTTAAACGTTGTGTAGCCATGTATTTTTGAAATGCCTAAGATAGATGCCTATTTTTTTTTTTTTTTTTTTATGTACTCGACCATTTCATAGTAATTGATGAGACATTAGATTCATATTTTGTTATTATAACACTTTTAAAGCAGAATTTATCAAATCATAGCTTAATATATATATATATATATATATATATATAGAAATTTAAATATTGCGGTGTTTATTAATCTGTAGATTTTCTGGTGACAATTGGTTTTATACATTTTTATATGTTTTAAATTACATTTTTCTACCCTACTCATAAATATGACGCTATGATATTATTCAATCCTAACATAAAATTTTAAACTTTAAAACTACAAATATATCTGTTTAATAAATCATTAAATCTTTTCTTCTAAGTATCTTTTGTAAATTATTTAGTTAAATAAAACGTTAGCCATATTTTCAACATTTACTTTGGAATAATATCAGAAAATACATTAATCATTACATAAAATAAAACTAATTTAACTGTAATTTTAATTATAACTTAAGAATTAAACTAGTTAAAAAGAATCAATTGGACCAATTTATTCCAACCTACGATCCAGATTTTTTTTTTTTTTTTTTTTTTTTTTTTTGTAAAATATAATATCTACGGTATTAGCACACATATTATAATAGGAGTGGTAACCTGAACTATATTTACAGAAATTATAAATTATGAACTGATGTACAACAAATATTTAACCATAAAAAAGTTTTTCACACAACACAAAATAAAGGGAAGAATCAACAGTTTTGAATGCACGTGGACTTTCTTCTTCAGGGACAAAAAACAAAATTTTTGTAATCTTCGAGTTAGAGAATTGTAATCAATTTCCTTTCTTCGATGTACTAGGCAAGATTCCTCTTTTAAAGCTTCTGTATACAGGAAACCTTTCTCTGTTTCCAATCCTCTCCATGATCTTTCAAATCACCCGGTTAATCGGAAAATTAGCACCTTTTACACTAACGTGTGTCGTGCTCTTAAATTTTTTCTGATCCTTCTTCTCTTAAAGAAGAACTTAATTATTTAAAGCCTGTTGCTATCGGAAAAAAAAAAAAAAAAAAAAAAAAAAAATAGTACCTCTGTTATCGATAAAGCTCCTAAAAAGTTCAGTAGAATTCTACTTTTTCTAGTATTGCTAAAATTAAACCGATAATTTTACTGTCTTGCCTTTTCATCCTGCCTTATATTTTAAATTAGCCAAAGTTTTCAAACGTTTTAACTTTCGTGTTATTTTCAAATCTGTTAATAAACTTCCATTCCTTTCAACTAAATCTCCTGTTCCCGAGTTTCATAAGTAGGGTATCTATAATGTCCCCTGTAATAATTGGAATTTGTCTTAAATATTTCAAAGTAAAAGAAATCTTGAATGTCACTAAGTAAGAAATTTCTAAATCTTCCATTTCGAAGCACAGTTGAGAATCTGACCACAGTCTTAATTTTCAGCGATTCAAAATTATTTTTAATGCCATTCGCGTTTCTGAGTTAGATTTCCTGGAAAGTTTAGCAATCGTGATAAAATTTTAATGAAAAATCTTATTCCACTTTGCTGTCTTTAGCTTGGAAAATCTTGTTTAATCACATAAAATATTTGTTGCGTCCCTTTCTGTTTGCGTGTATGCAGCTGTTCTGTTGGATAGCTGTGTTGTTTTTACCTCTTGGATTATTATCTGTATTTCTGTCTTGGTTTTGCCTCCATGGTAGTAGCACGTTTTTTTTTTTTTTTTTGCACCTGAAGAAAAAAGTACCCGTTCTTTCGAAACCGATAGTTTTCCCTTTTATTTTATGGTGTGTGAAGAAGTTAATTTTTCATGATTGATCCAGTCTAATCTGGAAACTTTCTTAAAAAATTACTATTCGAAAATGTCGGTGCCTGGAATAGTGACCAGCGAGAGCTCTGTATTTAATGCAATGTTCTTTCAATATATGCTAAATATGTTTAAGCATGAGTTTTATTAATGACATTTTTATTATACTGTTTTCATATTCGATACTTTAAGATGTGGCTCTTATATATATATATATATGTGCGTGTAAAAAACTGATATATTTAATATACAATTCATAAATGGCAGTAACATATGTATCAAGCGAAATAATTTTAGAAAATTTGATACTCACTGGAAAAATGAAAAGAAAGAGTCGGAAAATTGTTCGACATTAAACGACAAAAAATTGAAATAGTATTAGAACAAAATAGAAATAAAAGACTTCTAAAGTAATAAAAAAAAATTGAAATCACGTTTTATTTATTAAACTCAATTATGGTCAATATTAATCCTCCTTAAAAAATGAAATAAGCAAAAATATGTGATATAGTTAAAAGAAGCACTATCTGATGATTAAGAAAGTTCATTAATACCTCTTTGGAACAATGATTCTGGAATAAGTTGCGCAAGCGATATTCACACCTCTTTAACATTTCTCCAATCAGCAAAGTGGAAAAGGTTTCACTTTGTCATTTTTTTACGATCTCCACTTCGGTGTAAGGCGAATAACCTCAATTCAATATTTCCGCGCTCCTAACCCAGATCTCGGTAACTCATTTTACAGAAATAAGCAGCAAGGAACACCGAGATTCTACAAAATCATCAGCAGGACCGCATACTTAATGTATTCCTCGGGATCTGAGGGTTTCTTCCTTTCATCTGCAGATCTAAAGGAAAGCGATACCTACTCCAATTGGCTTCACATTGGAGTAATTACTTGTACTCAAGGCTAAACGGAGAATTTCTCCCGTAAAAAAGAGGAGGCGGAAGACTTTAGAATGTAATGAATAATGGAGGGTAGAGACTAAGAGGAGAATTAAGTGCAGTTTTTTTTTGTCCCTTTTTCCTCTCCTCCAGACTTCTTTAGTTCCATTCCCAGCCGGAGAGCTATCCTATTTTCGCTGAAATCACTAGAACAAATTGACACGATTTTTCTGCAGCTTAATTCAGAATTTTATTTTTCTGCCGTGGCAACGTTGGTGTTAAATTGATCCGCATTAACCTTAGCCAGCCAGTCGAATGAATTGCATTAACGTCGAGCTAGTGATTAAAACAGTACCTAGCAAATATGATAGAAGCTATTAGCGTTCTGGGATAATATCGTTGCAAGATACGCCGCGAAACTAATAAAAAAATTACCCCACTCCCAGAATCAAGAAAAAACTTCATTGTGTAATTTTTTTTTTCTACTTTGTTTCTTTTCCCTTCTTTTATTTTATTATTTTATTCCCTTTTTTTTTTACATATATAAAGATGCATTAAGAGTGCAAATAAGAAATAGTATTTAAGAGTATTTTTTTTCTGCTTCTTAATTTTTTCAACATAGAAAAAAGTTGAATAAAAAAAGGCTATGGCCTGACTCAGAGACTTAAGCCTCTATTAAAATAATGAGCGCAATACGAATGGTAATTGCACGTGAAGTCGACATTTAAATCCCGGAGCTTTAAGTCCTTTTGTAAAAGAACGCTTTTCGAAGTGTATACATTACTACTATGTTATTAATTTTTTACGCGTTGCCCAATAATTGTATTAGAACATTTAATAAAACTACCGGATTACTGACACTGAAATTGTTTAAATTAAGAAAAAAAAAATGTTCGAAATAAAAGAAAAAAATTGAAAAGAATGAAGCATTAAAAAAAAAAAAAAAAAAAAAAAATCCATCTAATTATAAATAGCACATTATCTTTATCATCATTTTCACATGAGACATGAAATTCAAATGTATATATCATTTAAATTATGTAGATAAGGAAATTAGTACATATAAAATATTATAAATTTAACTTAAAGCAGGTCCATTTATCAGTTTAAACAGTTTTTTAATACTGTAAATTGAATGCATTCGCTCGTAAATAATTTGGTATTAAAAAAAGCAAATCTTATACGTTTAACAAAACATAAATAGAGAAAAAATAGTGCTTAAAAATATAAAGATACTCAATACGTCTAGAATATAATCCTTCTTCGTGTGAAGAAGGATTACATCTAAATACATATTCTTGCCAAGAAATGAAATATATTTTCACAGCTATCCTTCATCTAATCTAACGCAAATAAACATTAAGTTCTGATATCTAACAACTACTGAGAAAATGCTATTTATGAATACTTATGCAAAATAATTCTGAATGTTTATCATATTTTGTAAAACGAAAACGCAAATTTTATCAGTTTTTGTAGTTATATTGGGTTAGTTGGGTTTAACGTCGCACAAGTGTTGCGCAGATGGGCAATTGGCGACGGTCTGGAACACACCCCTAGAGGTGGTCCGGAGACATGCCATCACAATTTTGATCCTCCGCGGAAGGGATGGCTCTCCAGCTTCGGTGACCCCCAGAGGTATAATTTTTTATGGGAATATGGAGGACATTGCGGCCAAGACAGATTTTACGTGCACCAGCCCCATTAGTGTACACGGCGGTCTTTGGCCGGCTCGAGTACCGAACCCGCAATCTTCCAATTACGAGGACGGTGCTCTACCGACTGGGCTACCGCGGCCCGTAGTTATATTGGGTGTCCCATAAATCTGTAGACATTGTAATATTTCATAAAATTTTGAAGGAATTGGTAGAATTGAACGCTATTTGCGAAAAGTTACTCTCGTAAAGAAAGTATTTTTTCGTAAAGAAAAAAATAATGTTAGTTAAAATTTTCGTTGACAGAGGGCGCTGTATGTAACCAAATCCCACACTTTCATGATAAAATATATTTGCATGCAAATGTTTGCAAGCATATAACTCTTATTCAAAATGTTCACCATCACCACAAATTACAGTTTGCAAACGAGTTAACACCGTTAACTGCAGCTTCAGTCGGTTGTTACACGATTTTTTTTTTTTTATACTTAACATATTAAGTATCTTTTTTACTCGAGCTTCTGTTCCTTCAATTTTTTTTTTTCTTTTTTTAAAATAAGATTTAATGTATACAACTCTTCCAAAATGTCAAAATATTTATGAAATTATCTTTTTTTATTCCCAAAATAATCACGAAAATTATTCATTTCATTTGCACTAAAACAAGCCAAGCATAGTCTGCGTACGTTTTTGCCCCAAACAGCAAAATGTACCAGTAAAAAGTTATGAAACCCGGAATATAATCAAATTAAGGGCTGTCAATCAATCTAAAGCAAACTTAAAAACCATTGCTGTGATACTGGGTACAGATAAAACATCAAGAGAAGGAGGCACTAGCTCAACAGATGGATCCGGAACTTTCTATAGAATTTCGCGATATTTCCATTGCCAGAGATAACACGCTGTATTGAGTCCCTATTAAAGCCACCAGATATAGACCCTATTCCCCCCTCCCTAGAATAATTCCCTGGGGGTGCTATGCAAATAGTTGGATTTACTGTATCAGACGCGTCACTCTTACCCAATGGGTTTTCCTCCCCCCTTTTGCTGTACCCTCGAGTTTTGGCGTTCCCCCGAACGTGGTCCTCGAATGACAACTGACGGAGTTATTTGACAAGCAGGGGAAACCAGCGTAATGGCTTGTAGGGGTGGTGATTGGGAAAAAAACCCTATAGAATTCAAGTAGAAATAAGAGAGACTGTAAATTTAAAGTGGATAATGAAGATGAAAGTGCGCAGTGGACAGCCTGGAGAATTAAGCTAGGTGTTCCAATTTTATAAAGTAAAAAAAAAAAGAAGCTAAGTTTTCAGAGCAAATTCTAAATTGATGTCCCGAAACTACAACAAAAACATTACAGTCTTATATGCATTGAGTATAAGATCAAAAAGACCAGCGCTAAGACAGAGCTTAAGATTGGAATTTTACAAACTCTTACATTTAAGATTATGTTGAAATATATTTTACAATATTACCTTAACATCATTAATCTTAATTTCATTTTCACCAACTCCTCTTCTCCACATCCCCTCTGTGAAGGATCAAAATTGTGATGACATGTCTCCGGATCATCCTTAGGGGTGACCGGAGATTCTAGAACATCATCGATCCCCCAGGCAAATTGTCCATAGAGTAGCACTAGTGGGACGTAAAACCCCCTTAATCTCAACTTCAAACTCAACCTCAACCTCTTCTCCATCTCCATCTTTTTTTTCTTCCAGTTCTTTTCTTAAGTGTTTTATTATTATTAACTTTCATTCTTTACAAATGTTAGTGTCACTCATTCATTTTATTTCTAGGATTTTTTTCTCCTTTAATTAAGACTGTCTATCTTTATTTCTTTTCTTTATTTACTTTCACAGGCTAAGGCCTTGTTTCTTTTTTCTCCTCATAACGCACAAGTAGATGTAGTTCTAAGCTTAAGTGTTTTTGTCTTAAATTATACAAATACATAAGCATGCAGGTAATTAGTTCAAAATATAGATAATGTATAGATAGATAGATAGATAGATAATATATATAATATAGATTGATTCTTTCGATTTTTTACAAAATACGTTATATTAATAATATCTTCTCTGTTTTTCATGAATTTAAAAAATGGATAATTCATAGAAAATATGTATTAAGTACGTATAAAAAGAAGAACATTTCATTTCTAAATATGTTGATTTTATTTTATGACGTATGTTACTGTTCATGAAATTTTAGAAATGGTTCATTTAAGCAAAAATTGACAAACCCTATGCGTTTACAGAACAAGACTACAGAAACAAAGCACATGGACAACTAACCCACATGTTTATTAGACATTCTGGTGTTATCTCGTATAGTAGTTTTACAATAAAAACGACAGGATATTCACACACACACATATATATATACAGGGTGCCGAATAAGTCTTTAGACATTTTAAAAATTCATAACTGTTGAATGAATTGATAGAATTGAACACGGTTTGTGAAAAAAATCATTCTCGTAAAAGAGGATTGATTTTGGTAAAGAAAAAAAATAATAAAACTGTTTGTATGTAGATGGCGCTGTGCGTGGCCAAATCGCACATTTTCATGAAAAACTGTACTTATTCGCATGCAAATGTTTACAAGGGTATAAATCATATTCTATGTGTCAGTCGTCACCTCAAATTACAGTTTGCAAACGAGTTATAACACTGCAGCTAAGACTGAAGCTAACTGCAGCTTCAGTCGGCGGTTCTTACCTGAGGGAAAATATCTTCACTAATAATGCTTTATCCACCAAGTCAGCATTGCAATTAAAACTTCATGCATGCACAAGTAGGAGATAAAATAAGAAATAAACTGTTCTAATCGCAAAATTGTGCAATTTATAGGACTTTCATTTGCATATTTTTCTTTCACATCCGTGCGAAAAATTTGTCTAACTATCGTCGAAAAAAAAAATTTAACTATATTTTTTTCTTGACCGAAAAAAAAAAAAAAAATATCCCCATTCACGAGAAGGATTTTTTCGCAAACCGTGTTTAAGTCTATCAATTCATTCAATAGTTATGAATTTTTAAAATGTCTACAGACTAATCGGACACCCTGTGTGTGTATATATATATATATATATATATATATATAATGAAATTTTATTCTTATTGGTCTATGGGGTTTCAGGAGTCTTGAATTTTCTGTTGCACAGCTTATACTAAGTTTTAGAAAATTATTAATATGTATATATATTTTAAATGACTGAAAAAGAGAATGAAAAATAAAAACATATATATATATATATTTTATTATAAGACTATACTTCGAACCTATCTTGCATAATACCACCACACACATAATGTATGTAACATTGACATTGTTATCTCAGAGTAAATTTTAGATTTTAAAAAATTATTTATATGTCCTAACAATTATGATTAAAAAAAATAATAATAATAAAAAAATTAAATAAAAAAAAATAACTTTGGAACTGCAAAACAATAATTATATATATATATATAATTATTTCGAATTTGATAAATTGTGATGTATTTAAATATATTAGACTAAAATAGCCATATATGTAATATATACGTTTGGATATTTCAAAAGTAGACATATGTTTCATGCCTAACAGTCTAACTGACAACAAATATAAGGTAAACATAGTGAATGGTGTAGGTGTTGGTGTAGGTGTTACAGCTCATTGAATACACAGGGATCCTAGGCTTTGGTGGAGAACCTTCCGTGAGTTTTTTAGGGGTCCTAGCTCGTATTTATGGAAGTTTCCCAGAAAACTCTGAACATCTAGGACGACGAGCGTGACCTGGATTAGAACCTGGCACATACCGTGTAGCAGCTTCGAGAGCAGAAAAATATTGAGAGCTTGTGGAGCCAGAAAAATATTGAGAATATATGTCTTTGTAATTATTATTTATACGTCCAAAAAAAAATAAAATCATATAAACAATGCACTAGTCTCTTTCATTTAACATACATTTATTAACAAAATAAAAAAAAGCATTTATTTTGCAATAAATGTATATTATTAACACATCATAATGTATGATGTATAGATAGGGAAAACTGTGATGCATTGATTAAAACATTTTTTTAATCTATTTTAATGTATTAAATATTTCCGATACAAATAGCGCTTAATTTCTTTTGGGGCTAATGTACCTGCTTCTGTAGTCGGAAATTTAACTCCAAATTATTTGGTACAAGACTGGATATAGTTTGCTTACGTAGTTCATTGTAATGTTTCTGTATATACACTCTTCATTTAAAACGTGTTATTTAATTCACAGAAACAAAAAATTAATTTTAAACAAAAATTTCTACATATTGAAATTATATAAGATTTTTTTATTTTTATTTATTTTTTATTATTATTTTTTTTTTTTGCGTTAAAATTAACAAATAAAAAATGTGGAAATGTCTTTTATATTTTAAGTCTGCACATAATACATACGATAGAACATGCCACAAATTTATTGAAAATAATGATCATTTTAAAAAAAAAGAAAGAAAAAAAAAAAAAAAAAGGAATATTCTTGAAATATTCTAAAAACAACTAAATTAACAAATAAAACTCATTTAAGAAAAGTCACAGCCGACATTTTCATAATCTTTTTCCCCTTTATTAAGTCACTGATCAAGATATTTGAACAAAAATCATATATACCAATGTGATTTCTAAAGCAATAAAAAAATGATTGATTTTTAAACCCAAACATATTGCAGTTTAACTTGTGTAAATGATTTTTTATCTAGAAAAGATATGCCAAATTAAAGTTTTTTAACATAAATTTCACTAATTTAACTTATTTTTAACAAATTTTTTCCTTTATACACTGAAGCATCGATAATCCGGCATCCGCGGAAATAGACATTGCCGGATTACGAATTTTTTCGGATTATAGGTGTTCCGAAACCATATATCGAAATCATATATCAGTCACATCACCAAAAGAAATATTTCTTAAAAATCAGTCTTAAAAAATGTATGCAAACCTTTATCAAAAACGAAAATAATTAAAATATCCTTTGAAATAAATTAAAATTTTTAAAATAACAATTATAAAACGGTAATACAGATCGTTTATTTTTGTACAAATAATAATAATTAAAAAATTGATATTAAAACTGGCTTAATAACAAATAAGATCAAGAATTTGACAATGCTATATTCTATTAAATATGTCAGTCAATTTCATTTGTTTCATTCTTTTTCGTTTTTCAGTTTGTCGTTGACTGATTGACATATGCACGTTTATTAGTTGGTCATCGCTGATCATCGCTTTTGAAGTCCTTCTAAAAACTGTTGACCGAGATTTCGGGTAGTCGCGTCTATTTTGACTTTCGGTATCAGGAATAGGAACGATCTCTTTTATTGATAACTTTTGGATTTACCAATGCGAGACAAAAATTTCATTGTTCTTTTTCGGAATTTTCGCCATCATCTTGATTAATCTGTAATTCGTTTTTCAGTTTGTCGTTGACTGATTGACATATGCACGTTTAATAGTTGGTCATCGCTGATCATCGCTTTTCAAGTCCTTCTAAAAACTGTTGACCGAGATTTCGGGTAGTCGCGTTTATTTTGACCTTCGGTATCAGGAATAGGAACGATCTCTTTTATTGATCACTTCTGGATTTACCACTGCGAGACAAAAATTTCATTGTTCTTTTCGGAATTTTCGCCATCATCTTGATTAATCTGTGAAAAAATTACGCTAGTCCGTAAATAATATAAATTAAATGAAAATCCGTAAACTTTACTAACGATCCATAAAAGCTGGTAAGCATGCTGCGAATAACAAGTTGAGTACTACTACAATTAGCGGAGGAGGTTAAAAGAAAAAAAAAAAGAAGAAGCAAAGAAAAAAAAAAAAAAAAAAAAAAAAAAAACAGAAAAAGTTTTTAGGGCCGGATTATAGAATTCCGGATTATGGATGCTTCATTTTATTATAAAAATCACAAACATCACAAGCATTATAACTGCCAATATTTTATTATTTTTTTTAATTTTCCGTAAAGTTGTTTACACTACTTTCTTTGTAGAGTAGTTTTCTCCAATATCTTCTTACGATTAAATGAGAAAAATATTATTTTTCAAGAAAACTGGTAGGAAAAAGTGCAGATACTACGTTACAGAATAAATGCAAAAAGCTGGTAGCTATGCAATAATATAAAAAAAACTTCAACACTTGTCATTCATAATTATTAAAAAGAAAAAAAATCTTCTTTAACTTTACGTACTGAATCTGTTATGAAATTTGATAAAAACTCGATAAAAATTTATTTTAACAGGGTTGAAAGTTATATGTAAAAAAACTTACATGTCTTGCAAAATAAATAAATAAATAATATATTTTAAAAAATAAGAAAAGGTTTGTTTGTTTTTAGAACTTTTATTTATTTATTTATCTATTTATTTAAATAGCTTTATGAATCGCATTACATTACTTGTTTTTTCTTTTTAAATATTCTGTGGTAAAATTTACAATTGCACTTACATTAAACACATATTGAACATTTGACAAGATATGATAAAAGTGACAAATCATAAAAATAACATATTTTTTTAATATTTACCAAAATGATTGTCACTTTACATCTTTATTTAATAAAATTTCGTAAAATGAAATACTAAATTTCATATAAAAAAACTGATTTGAAAATAAGTAAGCGAGAAAACAAAATTAAAAAACCCATTTTAACCGAAGTCAAAACTGATTGCTTAAATTCGACAGATCTTGTCTCAACTAAAAAAATAATCAACTCAAGTTAAATGGCAATTGATTTGCAAACCACATACTGCCGACGCCGCAAAATTTATTTAAACAGATTGCCGGGAGAATCTCTGTGTATCGTGAACGGAGAAAGATCTATGAATGGAGAGTTTATCTGTGGAATCGGTCCTTTTAAGCGGAGATGCTTGATCGAAACATCTAATTATAGATTGGAGTTAACTGGAGGGGGCCACGGAAAATGAGAGGCCTGCTTTTACTCGGGAAATTTTATTACAGGAGGCAATGATGAAGAGGAGATAATAAAATTCATCTTCACGATTAAAACTTGATGAGTTCATCTCAGGTTTGTTTGTTGTTCAAAAATAGGAAACAGGCAGTGCTTAAGGCGGCATCATTATTTATAATTGCGGATAACTTTCTAAATATGTAAATGAAGAGCAGAAAAGTGCTATCCGATATAAAGACATTGTAAAAACTTTTCATTATACGCTACATTTGGCTTTTGTTTAAAACACGATTTGGGAGAAATTAGTACTCTATTCTTTTTCATGATCAGACCTATTTCATTGTTAGTAGGGTAATGCTTCTAATTTTTACTCAATTGACATTTTTTTAAATTTTACAGATGAAAAAAGCCAATAAATCTCACAAACGTGTTTTCAGTATTTCTTTAATATAAGATATGCAAAATAAATTTCAATTATTAGTGTCATACTTCGTTAAGTGTATTAGAAATTAGTACTATATACTTTTTTTGCCATCTTTATTTCAAAATTTGCTAAATGCAGGGATCAAAATGCCCTATATTTTGAGTACCACTATTTTTTAAGAATATATATGTATATTTTTATTTAATCATCGATTGTATGGGATTAAACAAAGAAATTTTTTATTAAATTTTTCTAGAATTTAAAATATAGGACACTTTGTGCCCTATAAAAGTTAAAACCTCTTTAAATGCTCATGGAAAACTAGGACAAGGTTATCAGTTCGGCCGAGCGTCTAACTCATAATCAAAAAATTCTCGAGCCTGCTAGAGACCTTCGTGCACATTAACAGTAACGGATAGCTATAAAATTCGTCTTCACACCAATGCCGTCCACGATGCGTAAATTTAACGACTATGGGCGTTACTGGAGCGCGGAAATCATCCCTCCACGGAGAAATAAAATTGTGATGGCATGTCTCCGAATCACTACTAGGGTGAATCTCTTACCATCGCCAATTGTCCAGTAAGACGTTAACCAATTTAACCTCAACAACAGAAAACTAATTTACAGCATATCTAAATTATCACATGTGAAACAAAATGTTTTACAAACTAGTTTTATGAATTTCTCTACAGTTCAAAATAGTACTATGTTCTCTTCCTTCATTTTTTGATCAGCATTGTTTAACAATTCTTGAAATGTTATTGAAACAACCATATGTTTAATAATAATAATATGCTACTTTATATATATATATATATAATATATGAAAAACATTTTTTTTCCAATTATACTTATGTAAAATATGAAAATCTACGAAAGATTAATTTCGCTAAGCTAATTTTGAATAAAATTATAAAATTCTACTTAAGAAAAGAATTTTATAATTTTATTGAATAAATTCAATAATGCCTTCATATTTACAAAGTTTATATATTAATAATTCTTATATATTAATTTAATATATTATATTAACTGAGAAGTTTGTAAAATATTTGCTTATAAATCATAGTTTGCTCAGACCTGCTTTTTTCAGGGACTTACCACGAATATTTTTTAACAATACATTTATTTTTAAATCTTAAGGCTTTTTTTCGCAACAAAAATTGCTACACAATATTTGGGGTGGAAAAAACCAATGAAACTCAAGAACCTTACGAACCCTGATAAAGAAATTTATTAAATAAATTCAAAAAATTATTTTTGTTACTTTCTAATGAGCCAAAGTTTGTATCCATTAAATGTTTGAAGTGCATGTTTTTAGTTATTATAAATGAAAGTTAATCAAATATTAAAAAAATATGACAATTATAATTTATTTACAATTGTATTAATAGTCATAATTCAATGTTTAATTCCTCAAAAGCAGCAAATGAAATATTTATTTTAAAAATATGGACATTTCAATTTAAACGAATATAATAAGAATTAGTAATTATGAAACTGAAAATGTATTATTTATAAAAACTAATCAAATTAAAAGTAAAAGAAAAATATTAATGATTAAGATTCTAATCATAACCATGATGAGTATAAGCATTAAATATTGGTACAGTGAGAGAAATAATTAATTTTATGAAAAAAAAGGGGGGGGGGGAGAACTTTTTACTTGTGTTTTAAGTGAATGGAAAGTTATCTTTGTAGTAAATTTAAAGCAGCAAAATGGAGGACGTTATCTAATATTATTATTTCCTTTCAAATCTCTGTTGATCGCGCAATTTTTTTTCCATCATACAAAAGTACTTAATAAATGTATCTATAAGGACAACACGAAAATAATTATTCTTGGTTATACACACACACACACACACACACACACACACACACACACACACACACACACACACACATATATATATATATATATATATATATATTAAAATAAAGTAAAATAGCATATTTGTTTGATTCGGAAAAAGTAATTTTCGAAATTTTGTCCTGTAAGTTCTGAGATGCTTGCAATTTAAATTAAACAGAATCTATTTTGATTATAAAAGATAATTACGCTTAAAATGCTGAATTGCAGAAAGATTAACCGTCATTAAATGTGGAGTGACTTGTAGCTTCTTTAAATTAATAACCTTCAGAAAAACTAATTTTGAATATTCAGTTCTGATGTCACAAACTGTCATGCTTTTTGTTAAAAACATTCCTTGCGTGACATCAGATGCTTTGTTTTCGATGTTAGGTACTCACTTCAACATGTCATGCAGTCTCTCCAAAGTAAATGTTCAGAAAGAAGAAAATAAACTCATTTGTGGTTGAAATATGGAGATTAAGCAATTATTTATTATTACTACAAATATTAAAAGTATTTAATAATCGCTTGTGGGTGCTTTATTTTCATCATTTTTGACAGTTAATTGCATATGTTGGACATGCCAACAGAAAAATTTGATAACTTACGAATTATTTTAAAATAAAGATATAATTAGAAATGGAATATTTGTTATGTTTTACGTTTTTTTTTTTTTTTTTTTATATTATTCAAATGTATGAAAACAATCAACATTAAATGGGATCATAAATATATATTTGAATTATTACTAAATAAATATATTTTGTAAACAGTTTATTTTTACTTTTAATTTTTTAATTTTTCCTTTATTATTATTATCACTATTTTCAATATCTTAGAACTACACATTTTCATTTGAAAAATACCAAACATGATTTTTGGGGTGTTTCATATTTTATAATATTTTGTACTTGACTTCATTATTTTCAGTTTCACACATAAAAAAAAAAAAAAAAAAAAACGTGTCGATAAATTTCAATGAAAAAAAATAATAACGTTAAAATGAAGAAAAAAAAGTAAAAATAGTAAATTCTACACTGCTACTGAAAAGGAAATTCTAGATTGCATGTAACGCAACATCTAAAAACAAAAAGTTTTATATTTCAGCAAAATATTTTTATTTATTTATTTATTTTGTAAATTTGGAGTTTTTTGAAAAAGATTTTTTTTTCTGTAATATATAAATAAATAAATGAGAATGTAGAAGAATTTTCTTTTAGACTCGTAGAGATTATCAATAAATAATGATATGAACTGGACACTAAATATTAATTTACAAATTTCAACAGCATTTGCATGAAATATTGCATTTATATTCAGGAAATAAAAATCCTGATTTAATATAATTGCCCCTTTTCCCACTTTCATCTTGCAGGTTTAAATTAGAATCGGGAGAATATATCTCTTCTTTGAACGTAAGTCGTTGGTTTTTCAACTGCGTATGTATATCGACAAGAAAACCTGTTTTACAGGCAAAGTTAAGACTGGATTTAAATTCTTCCTCTCCGCTAATTTGTGTTTATTGTTGGTTATAAGATGATTTGGTAAATTAAGGTTATGTAAGATTAAGTACTTTTATGATTAGTTGAAACTTAATTTGCATAAATTATGAAAAATGTAATAATTTATTATTTTACATTTAGTTTTTAATTTATTAATTGCACAAAAAAGTATATAAGAGAATAATTTTGAAAATTTATGTATATATACCTATTATGAATAACTTTATATACAGATGAGTGTGTGTGTGTGTGTGTATTTTCTTTATATTCGAAATGAATAGTGTAAATAATATAAAACATGTGAAAATCCTTCATTTATTTGATCTCATAGCATAATAGTTTTACATTCAAGTGACGTTAATTCTAATGTCCTTATTATTTGTCGTAATGATTTTCTGTTTTTTTTTTCTCTCTTTTTTAAGTAAATGTTTTGCAACACAAATTGCAACGTATTATAAATACACTTTTTTTAATACAAAACCTATCATTAAATACCTGAATATTATATAAGGAGATTTGTTACACATTTTTTGCAAATAAATAAAATTTTCCCCTAAAATATGTTTAAAATTATGCAAATCTTTTATATAACTTTATTAAAATATTTGCTTCATGTGAAAATAAAACTTAATTTCAAATATATTTTACATTAGAAATATATATATATGGGTTTGAAACAAAGAACTGAGTATCTTAGATTGTGAAGTTAATTGCAATTTATAGATAAATACATTTCTAGTTAAATAATTTATGAAACTCTATTAAGTTATTTTTATATTATTACAAATCACATAAAATTAATGTGTGATGGATTTATATATATATATATATATATATATATTACAAGGCAGAATAATATATATGTATATGTATATGCATATAATAATATATATGTAGGAAATAAATATGTGTGTGTATATATATATACGCCTCATTTTAGTATTACGTATAAAATAATACATAATTTGTATAAATGTCCAAACGCAAGTAACTAAATATCATTCACTTACATCAAAGTAAAATTTACTTTTTACAAACAAATGTTTTAATGTGTATCAAAGCTTTATTTTCCATGTACTTTTATGTATCTGCAACATATTATATTGTAAACCAATACTAACAAATAATACAAAAAAAAAAAAAAAAAAAATGTCATATGATGCGAACTATAGAAGATCCACCCTACTATAAATCTGTCACATCGGATTTCCGATTCTTGCTTTTCAAGAGGTAGGGGTCCAATATACCACCAGCTCTACACTCCAACACCATATGGGACCCCATACTATTTCTCGCACATTACAACAATAAAACAATCTCATCCCCTCTATATCTATAGGGGGCAAAAGGGGATGTGCGTATAATGCGCACGTGGTGTATGATTGCTTCATAAGCCTCATCTTCCTGCTGTCGCTGCCGGTAATAATTGTAGCTGTTCTGATTGAGTATAACTTGGAAAGCCGATTACACAGGTGTTGAGTAATTAATATCGGGAACACATACAATATACGAGAGGTGAGAAATAAACTGACCAATTCACATTTAAAGTGATTATATTATATTTAATTATTTTTAAATTACAGCTAAGTTAGCGAATTAAATTTTATTTGTATAATTGCTGCAAATAAATATCATCATTGTAAAATTACTTTTTTGAATATACATATATTATAAATATGACAAAATATAAATGCATCGAAAACTTAGTTTAAAAGCCGCTGTCAATATTATTTAAAAAATAGTAATAATAAATAAGTAAAAGTTAGCTTTTTCTATTTTATAATAAACTTCAAGTATATAACTTGGTAAAAAGCCTCAAATGGTAAAGTAGATTTTCTTACATAACATTGATTGAAATTTCTAAATAATTACTGATCTTTTATTGAGTTTAATATCGATAAGTCATTCAATTTTCCGTTATATTTGAAGAACATTAAGCTTAGCGAAATTCTGTTTAAGTTGTTTTCGGAATAAAATTAAATAATCTTTAATAAACATTTCTGATAGCTGTATGTTAATATCCAACAGCGAATATTATTATTATTGTTATTGCGCGTGTGTAAAACTTTCTTTATTACAATCTCTAATAATTTACCAAGCAAAAAATTTAAATTTTACTTAACTTTCATTTGTAATAGTAATAATGATTAAAACAACATCCTCAGATTTTTTTATAACTTTGGATATTTGAAGTCTCTAAAACTGTAGTTATATTTAAATAAGTCATATTATTATTGATTTGAAATCAATTAATCGTAGCAACTGCTCTCTCCTGTATTTCAAACATCATTTCGGAAAAAAATATTTTACATTCACTTTTAAATAAAATAAATAAATGCATACACTGACTTGAAATATACCTTAATTTATATAATGGTTTCATTGAAAGAATTGAGAATTTTTATAAGAATTTCTCACATGATAAAACATCTTAAGCAGTTTTTATCTTTATTCACTTAACAAGTTTATAGTTCATTGCAAATTTATCTTACAGATTGTTTTCCAGCATATAGTAAAATTTAATTGCAGCTCAAATTAAAAATGTTATTACATCTACTACTAATACGTTCTACTACTTTAACTCTAAATTAATGTCCCTTCTGTCAGTTATTGAAAAGGTATGCTGACTTACACGCAATTTTAGAAGTAAGAATACCATTATGGATATATACAAAATACGATAAAATTACATTACATTTTATCTAATAAGTAAGAAATAAAAGCGTGATCTATTTCGCTGAGAAAAGGTTCTTCACATATCTTCTGCTAATAAAAATTTATTATTATAATGATAATTGAAAAGTTCAAGCAGAAAAGACCTTAAATATTGCGTAATATTGTTCACATATTCACGTATTATTTCTCCAAGAATAATACTACTTCAAGAATTAAATAACTATTCGCCATCAATTTAAAACATTTTGTCGCCACGAATAGAATTGTCCATCTTCTTTCCGAGTGGGAATTTATCAATATTTCTTGAGTTTAATATTACAAGGATGCGTGGGAAATTATCCAAACGACTATATTTATGTCAGAATTTATATATATATAATTTTATTAAAAATCCTAACTTTGAAATAAAATGAATAAACTTTCATATATAAACTAATAAAAAACAAAAATAAATAAAATAAAATAAACATTGACAAAAAATGTGAACCCATGTGCAAGCAAGGAAGGACATGGCAATGCTATCGACTCTATCTGTAGAAAAAGGGGGGAAAACACTGTGGGAAGGGGGTCGACAAAAAGTCACGGATCCGTGTAATGGATGGGGGCCCTATGCCGTGAATCGCTCCAATATCGTTAAGAGCAGCCGCAGACCGACTTTGTGCAGCTTTCTCTGCGGCACACAGTGTTGTACAGTTGACTGGTTCTTCAGGCTGCACTCAACAGTGCTTTTGCAAACATCCTCTCGCGGTCTAGATCGAGAAACCCCCTTCTCCCAGCCCCTTAAAGGTTGGGTAAAAAGAGAAAAACTGAGAGAGGATTAAAAAAAAAAATGTTGAAGTATGCTTTTTGTATGTGTATCATATCTGAGACATATCACATTTATGAAATTAACTCTTAGGTCGCGTCGCTGAAGCGATGGGGTTAAATTATCGTTTTTAATCGTTGTGGAGTGCTTTTTCCACTCAAATACTAGCAGTGACATGAACAATATATATATATATATATATATATATATTTTTTTTTTTTTGTGAGTCACTCCTTTAAACAAAAACCGAAACTGATGTAAATCAAAGGATATATTCTTTTTTTTAGGATTTTGTATGTCACATTATGCTTTTGGATAAAGTAATACAACTGAGTGATTTCGTATAAAATAAAAATCAAACAATGAAAAATAAGATGAAAATGTAACTTGCTGTACCAATATTAAAGACAAACTTCATATTTAATTTTTAAAGACAACGAAAAATACATTTCTCGCCATAAAGTGAATTTTTATATAAAATTTTGTGCACTAAGTTTAGATTTAGAATGATTTAAAGAAACGTGTTTTTTGAATTGAAAGGTTCATATAATTAAGATTTTTAAATGTTTTATTCAAACGAAAAAAAAAACTAGATCATCCATGCCGTCTTATACAATTTAGGTAACAAATGTAAAAAACGTATTATATACCAAAACAATACGATAATGGTGATATTATGAAATTAATAAATGAAATTATTAAATATAACAATTTATTAATTTCATTTGTGGTTAAATTAAAAGTTTTAAAAGAAGCTAATTATCTTCTCAATATATTTTTCAGACTGACACAATTATGCACTGCTGTCTGTCTTTTCTTATAATTAGTGTATAAGTTTAGGAAATATTACTTTTAGAGTTTTATAATGAAGTAGTTATTTTATTATTATTATTATTATTTTTCACATTGCAGTTTAAATTCAGATAATTTTATATGGTTTCACTTGTTTGCGTAAAAAGAAGATTTCGAACGTTTCGTATAAAAATAATACATGACATTTTCTGGGATATCGATATGAAGTATTCAAGTATAATGCGTCACGTATTTAATTTCAATTAAAAAAAAACCTGCGGGCTAAATGGTACACTATATTTTAATATAATTTTTTTTTTTTTTAGATGGCGATGAAAATTTTATATAAATCATTGTATACAGTGTGGAAATTACTTCGATGGAAAATTTCAATCCTGTGTGTTGAACATAAAAGCCTGCACTTCGCATTTCATGCATGTTTGATTTCCCCTGCATTGGGTTCTAATCTAATAATTTTCTAATAAAATCTATGAAAGCCAATGAAAGCATCGAAAGGGCGTTCATAGGCAACGTAAAATGAAAGTGCATATGTCTATGCAATGTGTATTACTCCACTCGGCTCCCATCACAAGAATTTAAAATATTTTTCGAGATTTTAAGAAGCAAATGCTTTTACTGTTGAGATATGTTTCCGCAAAATTTATTACTAAAATTTTAACCATTTCACTTAAAAAACAAAAAAAGGGTCATATAATTAAGGAAATGTGTTTAAATAAGATTCTCTTTTCATTTAAATAATAATAAATTTTAAGAAATTAATCTCTGGGTTTTGCCTCAAACATTCTACTTGTTTATTAATACTTAACATTTCAATAAGTAATTAAGCTATATAGAGCAATTTTGCTTATTTATGCAAAGTTCTACTGATTTTGTCAAAATTCTCATTTGTTTCAACCAACTAATCAATTATGACCATGTCAATTTTCAAAGTTCATTTCTCAACATCTTGATTGATTTTTTTTTTTTTTTAATTAAATTTTCTTTATTTAATTTTGACTCTTTCCTATTTGTGCATTTTAAGGACAGCGTGCACGAAATAGTTATTCGTTCATTTCCACTATTTTACGAGACATTCGTTTCAGAAAGGGAGAAAACTGTTCAAGCATCCCTTAATAAAACAGGTGACCTACAAATTAAATGATAAATTATACAGCTACTTACTAAAAAAAGGGATAGTACTAATCACAGGTTATTATTTATTATTTAATGATAATAAACTTCAAGGAAATTAAATACTAGCTCAAATACTAGTTGTTATCTAATTCTCTCATTCTGTAAGCAATACTTTTTGTTTGTTTATGTAAAAAATTGACAATTTTGTTAACCATCTCACATCCAACTGATCAATGACTACCATGTGCATTTTAAACATTTACTGCTTAACATCTTCCTTCAATTTTTTAAATTAAATTTGATTATTTCACTTCGACTCTTACTTTTTTTGCACATTTTAAGGAAGGAGCGCACAAAGTAGTTTTACAATCACTTCAGGCATTTTATGGGAAATGGGTTTCGGTTCTGCCTTTTTTCTGCATACATTTTTCACGGGTAGGAAAACAAGCTGTTCCAGCCTTCCTAAATAACAATGCATTCGGCAGCAAAATTAGTGAAGCCCACATCCACATCTTTTTTTTTATACATATTTTTTTTTTTTATCATCAACTTACTTTTTTATAAACAGCGTATAATCTAAGATCATCAAATATTTACTTAACAAAGCAGTAATAAGTGGACGAATTGTAAATACGAATAACTGTTAACGCTTCAATAATTTTATTGCCGACTGTAGATGTCCTACAAAGTAAATGATAAATGATACGACTAATCACTAAAAGATAAATGAATGATATAACTAATCAAGAATTCTTAAAGTGGATTTTATTTAAATTTTAATATCAATCAAAATCAAGAAAATAAATTGCTAAAAGCTGCTTCAATTTTTCACAAGGATTATTAATTCTTAATGTTTCAAGGAGTAATTAAGCTATACACAGCACGTTTTGTATGTTTATGGAAATGTTTGACAATTTTGTTAAACATCTCATTTATTTCATCCAACTGATCAATGGCGATCATGTCAATTTCAAACATTACTTCTTAACATCTTCCTTGAAATTTTCTAAATTAAATTTGATTATTTCACTTCGTCTCTTTCCTTTTTGTACATTTTAAGGAGGGAACGCACAAACTAGTTGTTCAATCACTTCAGGCATTTTACGGGAAATGAGCTTTGGCCCAGACTTTTTTTGCATACATTCGTTTCAGATGGGAAAACAAACTGTTTCAGCCTTCCTAAACAACAATAGGCGTTCCACAAAAAACTCTATAAATGTAAAGTGGAATGACGTTTGTAAGATGGTACGCTAGGCGCTTCTGTACTATGCTGGGATCATGGGGAGCAGTTTGGCTAGTGTTATGATAAGGAAGAGCGTAGCGCAAGCCGCGCTATTGGTATGCAAATCAGTTTCCCCGCTTTACTACAATGGCTGCCTCCCTACTCAATAAAGAGCTTGATTAATGAAGATCAAATGAGATCAATACGATAGCAAAAGTGAAATTCTCTCTTCTCGCTTTAGGTAAGCAGAATTTTACGAGAATTCGAGATAATTCGTGACTGTAAGTTTATGTTATGAAATAAAGTGTTGAAAAATATATTAAAGGATAACTTTTAAATAAACGTTTATTTTTCTTGCAAGAAATTTTCTGTTTTGTTATTTTAGAATGATCGTATGGGTATTTATTTTTTTGTCGGTATGTTTATGTGAGATCCTAAGTTTTGTGTGTTTAGATAAAGCTAGAAACTTATTACTTTTACGCAACGTTTCACACGTTTTAAAACAATTAAAAAAATAAAATAAAATAAAAAAATAATGTACAAGATTATAATTGTTGTTCTCTCGATATCTTAATAGAATAACGAGCAAAATTTATCAATTGAAAACTATCAAGATGATATTGTTTACACTTATTATGAAATATTTGTTTATTACCTTACTTTCATTATCCAATGAATTATTTAATTTGTTTCGTTAAAGGATTTTAGTTCTATTTTAATTTTACTTACGAATCTAAATTATTTCTCATATATTTCTTTTCATTTTTTTTTTCCATTCATTTTTAGCATTTTTTTTTCTCTTTTTTTCTTTGCTTTTAATTTTGAGCGTTTCTGTTTCAAATATTTGCAATCTCACTACATGTCTGTATTTTTCTAAATTATCCATTTATATTAGGTCGTTGCAAAAGTTTGTGCGGACGCGGATCATTTTATTGCCTCCAAAGACGAGAGCTTCTATCGCCGTGGTATACATTTGTTACCCGAAAAATGGGCAAAGGTTGCAGAAAGTAATGGAGAGTATTTTGATTAAAAATTGTCATTTGATTTGATGTATTTTTATGAAATGAAGCAATAAAAAATCGCACGAATTTATGCAAAGACCTAATAAATATTATAGTACTATGTTTGTTCATAAATAGAATGTATATAAAAAAAAATAAAATTAGTGAAGTGCACACTGTTTTAAATCATGACTTGCGTATGTTCTATCGGCTCGCCCTAATTTAACAATAACTTAGTTTAACTTAATTTAACAGTAAATCCCAGTTTTATGGAAAAATACGCATGATTACAAAATAAATGTAGTTAGGAACGTCTTTATATTTTAGATATATTATATGCTTTCTTTAAAATTTATTGAGACATTTATACATACATTATCAGTTCTACGAACATTTTTAATTTATTTTTCTTCTTACTTGAGTAAATAAGAAAAATTAGTCTTCAAAAAACATGGTGGCATAAAATGGCGGGTGCTAACAATGATAAGAAATAAATTAGAATCGTTGGAAGCTCGGCTTATACTTATATATATATGATCTTGCATTACCATTTCTTAGTTTTAATATTTTTCAAAATTGACAGGAAGAGAGTTTAAGATTATTTCAAACATTGTAACTTTTGATGAATTCAAAGAATTTATTTAATAATTTAAGATTAAAATAAATAAAGTAATTTTATAAATGATTTGAAAATTTGGTGGAATTAAAAAATTTGAGACATTTGTCTATTAAAATAAATAAAACATCTTCTAAAACATTGAAATAAACTAAAATAAGCATTTAAATTTCAAAAATAAATCTTCAGTTTAAAATGATGTTAAAGAAAAAATTAATTTATAAACTAAGTTCGCTGAAACAATTGAAATGTAACAACGATGACCTGCTAAACATTCTAAATCGTATTCGTAAAAGGCAACCTAACTAAATATTGTTTAGCATGTAATTAATTTATGAATATTTTCTATCAGCTAGCCTCATAATTGTATACAACCCTACCTTCTTCCTAACAGATTTAATGATATAAATAGCAAAAGAAGAAGAAGGAAATGTATATAAAAGTAAAATGCAAAACCTAATTAAATATTTGATAAGAAAAAAAAAAAACTCACCTGTTTCTTTTCGTGATCTATTAATCGGACATATAAGTCCTGTTCTTGCCGTACGCCTAAAAGAAATGTAAGATAAAATGTCAACTTGTAAATTAAAAAGAAAAACAAATTTAATCATACCTGAAACCTGAAACTATTATCATACAAAACATTTAAAATGCTATAATGTTTTACAATAAAAATAATCATAAACCCTGCCAGACTCTTTAACAGTTGCATATATCTTACTCCAGAATAACAGTTTTAACTTACTTAAAATTAATTTAGATTAAATAGCTTGAAATTTTACCTAATGTGTTTGATGTACTTTTTAGTAACGCTTATTTCAAAAATAAGGCTTTTAGCAGTTATAAATCTATCCTAAGTATCCAGTTCTTTTGGGAGATATCTTATAATTAGCGCATTTCTTACAAAAGACTTAACAAGAGAGCTTTTAGCACATGTGACACACAGGAAAAAAAAATCATAAGGCAAAAAGTTAAGCCTGCATAACCAACTTTTAGCCACAAAAGTTACAGATTTTTATGTTTTTAAGCAAACGTATAATTTTTCTTAAACTTTACTTTTGAGCGTATAAATGTGCATTTTTTTTTCTTTATTTTTCATTTCTCAGGCTTAATTACCACAGTGTCCTGAGAAAGTAGAAATTTGCATATTCAGCATTCTTTCCCGCTTTGATAAAGGACACGTGGAAACAAATGTTGGCTAATTACAACATAAATATTCCAACAATGCAAGAAAAATACTTAGGACGGTAAAAGTAGCAGCAATTCTCGGACTTTTTTAATTAACTTACCTGACACTTTCCTTCACTCTTAGAAAATGCAAGCAGAAAAATGTTTCTTTTATACATATTAACAAGTCTCCCTCTCCTTCTACATTTGTAGTAATTAATCTTTAATTTTTATTCCACTTTTGTTTTGCATGTTTTTCTATGCGGTAAAGGTTTTTAGTTTCTCGGCTAATCCTACGGATTAAAACAGACGTAAAACCGAATGCTAATAACTCCAATAAAGAGTACCCGTCGAAAGAAAGAGTTGCGTTGCTAATTATACATAATAAGGAATCACATGACGTTTCCTGAACCTTTTTTTTTTTTTTTCAGCTTTTCTCCTTCGAAGTAAAAGGTGTATTTTTTTTGCCATGTTACTGATACTTTCTGTTTAGAGAGTATTATATTATCTTTTTTCAAAAGGTTGATTGAATATTTCAAGAAATAAACACAGTTAAACATAGTTTATTGGGGCCAAAAAGTGAGAGACAAAACGCATCATATTTTTCAAAAATTTCTAAGAAAAATGAGGTTTAATGAGTTTATTATTATTTTTTTTTTCATTATTGCCTTTGCAATTCTGTTGCATTAGAAACGCTATTTCTCTTTCGAAAGAGCTCGGTTTATTTTTATTGCATCACATAATGTTTTTTTTTTTTTTTTTTTTTTTTTTTTTTTACCCGTTATACTATTTTTAACGCATCAAATAATCAACTATTTGTATACATTGGCTATATGTTTGTTAATTAAAACAGTTTTTTCCTTGTATTTATTTGTCTTATATTTTAAATAGAATATTTTAATAGTACTAAGCAATTTTATTAGTTGGTCGACAAGTGGATGCTTTAGACGGAACAGTGAAAATAAGTATTATATCAAAATGTATAAAGATAGCTATGCCAATGCTAGAAAATATAAAATGCAGCATGGTGAGTTTAAAATTTGCAATACTTCCTCGAGGAAAAAAAAAGTAGTATGATTTAATCAGAAATTTTCTAAATTAATTTTAAAAGTAACGCATAGTTAAACTGTATATGAAAGACAATATTTACGCTGATTTTGTTAACTTAATTCTGATTCGGTGAATTGTTATAAATAAAGTCTAATTTTTGAAATAATATTCATCACTATTATAATTTAATTGTTTTACTTAAATAAAACATATAGATGAAGCATCAGTTAAAAGTTAATATTTGGTAATATCATTTTGGCACAGAACTCAAATTAAATTGCAGTTTACAAGAACAACTTTAAAACTCGCATCTAAAATTTTCATCACATAACTCTTCAGATATATATATATAATATATGTATATATATTTTAAGTAAACGAGTGGTGTAGATTGTTCTTAAAGGAGATAAAAATATTTATCTCTGATTTATGTAATTTAATAAAGGATAATTATTTTTTTTTAATTCATCGTAAAGAGTAGAAAATATGACTTTTCATAGCCAGATAAAATTTTTGCGCTAAATCAATTTTAAATAGCAGATTTTTGTTGCAGCGAACATACAATAAACAGTGAAAGAGAAACTGAAAAACAACATTAAAAGAAAATTGAAAGTTTTATTAAGTACATATATAAATATTCTCTCAATTAAAACCAACACTTCTAAACAATCCTTTCATTTCTAAATAATTAACTAAGGAGGGAAATAATTACAACATATGTAAAATTATATAAAATAAGAATACAAAAACTATTGAAAGTGTAAACAAATATAATTCATATACAGACTAGTTATGACATATAGCAGAAAAATATTCATCACTTTCTTTCAACAATAAGTACTGAGTATTGCAGCCCATGACTTTACTTTTCTTTTCTCAGTTTGCCCTAAAAATGATATTTACTTTTAAAATCTTGGAATATTCCCGGAATTTCTTAAAGTATATTTATTACGTTTTTATATAAGCTTAAACAAATTTAGGGTGTAATATGTTTTAGTTTATATGAAATGGTTGGTTGTGTTTTATTTAAAAGTTCCTAGTTTTCTCTTTCTCATTCATACTCACAATTTGCAATAAATAAATAATGCAATATTTCCCCCAACCATCTTACAAATTTATTATTTTTAAAATCCTTTTTTTTTTGCCTAATTATATCTTTTGAAAATTTGAAAGTAATCTTTTAGCAGGATGAAACCAGAACAATATCAATATGTCGCTTATGTATCATACTTATGCCTTAGTTAGGAAAAAAAATATATATATAGCAATTTAGAGATAAAGAAAAGATATTTGGGGTATTTAAAATACTAAGACTATTGCTAAAATTAATTTCGGTTGCCCTAATTGCTGCGTATTTTAGTATTCTAAGTTATTATTTAACTTTTTTTAATTTTCAATCTGCTTAATTAATAGAGGAAAACTTTAGACTCCTCAATTTCCATTTTGTAAAAAATAAATTTTGTGTTGCTTATGTTACATTTTTCGGTAATTAATAATAATTAATTAGTTCAGGTAATGTATATTACCTGATTTTATGAAAGGAGCAATAACATTCTTTTAAAAATACGCCATCTGATATATTTCGTTAATATACATCAAAAAGTAATAACGCAATTATTTACTACGATAATTCTTTTTTTTTCTCTCTCTCTCTAACCAGATATTTTAATCGAGAAAACAAAATTTTCACGCAAGCCTTTACAAATATTTTCCTGTCTCACCCGAACGCTGGCGATTTTTCTATTGTTGGCGTGCATTTCTTCCCACCCTCATCTTCACTCAGTATTCTACTCTCATAGATATGGTGCCAAATAACCAGTCACAATGATTAGATATACATTAGGTATACGAACACGCTCTCACATTGGCTACGAGCAACTCTGGATTTGCATAACACGAGAATCTCATGAATAATCAATTTAAAGCCACGGAAGAAGAATAATGAGAATAGCTTTAAAACTAGCTTTAATTGATTTTTTTATTGTTCCGTTAAAGGGTCGATGAGTTGACTTTGCATATTTTTCATCAGACACCGGTGACGGAAAAAAAAAGAAAAGATCGTTTCCTAGAGGTTAATTATCCCAAGACATGTTTACAATTGCATGAGATGAGCTGGAAAAAGTGGCTTTTCTTTTTATCGTAAAGTTTTGCCATCTTTATTTAACGTGACTTTTTTTCTGTTGTTTGTTTGATCTTTTTGTCTTTGTCTATATACTGGCATACATTTATTCAAGTTATCTGTTTACGCTGCAATCACAAGCATAAAGCTATGTAAGAAAAATATTTAAAATTAAATTCGTTTAGTTAAGAAAGGCTTTTTTTTATTGTTGTTATTTTGCGTTACATGTTTTTCAAGAGAACTGCATAATGCTAAGGTGTGTTTTAGCAAAAAAAAAAAAAAAAAAAGACGTTTTGAAGGTATTTTTAATTGACAGTTTTTGCTTTTAGAAGAAAAAGGAAAGATATTTTATTTATTTTGCTGTTATTTAAGAAAACATGTCATGTTTTTCGTTAGAAATTTATTGATTTAGTAATTGAAGCTTTATTTTTGGAACTAAATAAACTCTTGCATTTACTTAACAAAATGATGTAACAAATTCTTATTTGTATTTAAAAAAACAATTTTTAACATATTATTTAATAAACAAAAATAATAATAATAATAATAGTAATAATAATAATAATAAATATTAATCATGAATTTACTTTTGAAACGAGTTTTTGTGAATAAAATTATTTTATTGAAAAATATTAATTAATGTAATATCAAACCTAAATGTCTGTATGTACTCAAATGGGTTAATAACACCTTCCTAGTTTTACCATGTTTTTTCAAATTTTTATTTTATTTTATCGCCAGTGTCAAATGCAATCTAATTACAGAATACTCAGCTATACATTTTAAGTTTATTTCGCAGTATTATTAGTACCCGCCTTTTTATACGCCACTTATTTTGTAGAAAAAATATCTACGTTATATAACTATGATTAAATAATGAGAAAATTACAGTTTAAAAAAGATTAGTATTATAGTAAAAATAATAATAATAATAATAATAATAATAATAATAATAATATACTGGACCTCAAACTGTAGAATGCTACGATCCTTGTCTAAGAGAATGTTTTAAGGGTAAAAGAAAGACAACTATACTAACAGATAATAAAAAGCATAATTGTTTAACATATTAAGATATATATGACCCCAATAAATGTGTATATATTATTATTTTTTATATTATTAGTCTTAACTATTAATAATTTTGTACTACTAATTATTATTATTATTTTTTTTTTTTTTTTCGTTACATTTCAAATACAAAATATCAACATTAGATTTTAAACATTCTTAAAATTTTTAATTATTTTTGTTTATTTCAATAAAGAATGGTGACAATAACTGTATAAAATCCTGATATATTTTAAACATTTAGTGTAATCTACATATATTACAAAATTTAATGAATATTTTTTAATTCAATAAAATGGATTTTCGAAAACCTTCTTTTACAAAATTCATTTCCTACAAACACTAGATAGCTCCAACATCAATAAACAATTTTAGAAGTATATTAAAACCACTTTTCATAATTATTTATTATTTTTTTTAATTAATACATGAGACCGAAAGACATGAGTTTCGTCTAACATGTATATATATATTAATATTCTGATATAACTCTTTTGACAGAGGAGGATTAATATGTCACCTTTTTCATTCATTTTGAAATTTAGAAAATGTTATGATCGATAGTAATAAAGTTCATGAAAATAAATTTATATAAATTTTCTTCTTATTATTTTTAATGATACTTTTTAAATTCCTATCAAGTGTATCCTTAATCGCATGAGATTTTCCTGGTAATGAATGTTTTAAGAGAAATGTCTTTGGTCATTAGTTAATGGAAATAGTATTTTTAAAGAATTACACAATCTATTTTCAAAAGCTAAGTAGTTAACTAAATAATAATAATAATAATAATAAATTGAAAATAAAGTTATTCAAAAAGTAATATGCTTATTCATTTCAATTTAATTTGTCCCCCCCTCCCCCCCCCCAAAAAAAAAAAAAAAAAAAAAAAAAAAAGATTTGTTGTTATTTTTTCTGTTGCGACTAAATCCAATGGTCTTGTTTTCTTTATCATATTACTGTTAGCACAAAGAAACAGTTTTTACAGACGAAGTTTTGCTTGGCTACCAATTTTAACCAAAGGGAATACCAGTCTAATACAAAAGTGATATTTTACTTGCAAATAAAAAATATTATTTTAAAGGACAGAAAAGTTATTAATTACATTTTTTTTTTTTTTTTTTTGTTATGGTTATTATCTAGAGAAATAAAAAAAATGTCCTGGAAAATTTTTGTCATTATGGATTTATATACACTTAATACTGACAATTTTGCTTTTGTAATTATATCACTATCAGAAGAAAGAAACGTGTTTTGCAGGATATTGTACTTTTCATAATACTAAAGGACATAAATGTAAAACTTGTATACCCATAGTTATTATATTTAAAATCTTCGCTGATAAATGAAAACTAGAATAAAATGTTTGGAACTGATTTTACAGAATAAATCAGTTTATGGATAATTATAAACAAATTCATTACTTTCAAAATTTGTGAATATTATTGCCAGAATGAATCATTCTGAGCTTTATTGCAATATACATTGCTTTTTATGTCACCATTTTCATTGGTTTTGAAATTTAAAAAATGTTATGATCGATAGTAATAATAAAAGTTCATGAAAATAAATTTATATAAATTTTCTAATTAATACTTTTAATGATGCTTTTTAAATTTCTATCAAGTGTATCCTTAATCGCATGAGATTTTCCTGGTAATGAATGTTTAAAGAGAAATGTCTTTGGTCATTAGTTAATGGAATTAGTTTTTTTTTTAAAGAATTACACAATCTATTTTCAAAAGCTAAGTAGTTAACTAAATAATAATAATAAATTGAGAATAAAGTTATTCAAAAAGTATTATGCTTATTCATTTCAACTTAATTTCTCCCCCCCCCCCCAAAAAAAAAAAAAAGAAAAGAAAAAGAGAAAGAGAGAAAAAAAAAAAAAAAAGATTTGTTGTCATCTTTTCTGTTGCGACTAAATCAAATGGTCTTGTTTTCTTTATCATATTACTACCAGGACAAAGAAACAGTTTTTACAGGCGAAGTTTTGCTTCGCTACCAGTTTTAACCAAAGGGAATACCAGTCTAATACAATACTGATATTTCACTTGCAAATAAAAAATATTATTTTAAGGGACAGAGAAGTTATTAATTTCAGTTATTTATTTTTTCTTTTCTTTCTTTTTTTCTTTTCTTTTCTTTTTCTTTTCTTTTCTTTTTGTTATGGTTATTATCTAGAGAAATAAAATAAAATGTCCTGGAAAATTTTTGTCATTATGGATTTATATACACTTAATAGTGACAATTTTGCTTTTATAATCATATCACTATCAGAAGACAGAAACGTGTTTTGCAGGATATTGTACTTTTCATAATACTAAAGGACATAAATGTAAAACTTGTATACCCATAGTTATTATATTTGAAATCTTCGCTGATAAATGAAACTAGAATAAAATGTTTGGAACTGATTTTACAGAATAAATCAGTTTATGGATAATTATAAATAAATTCATTAATTTCAAAATTTGTTTATATTATTGCCATAATTAATCATTCTGAGCTTTATTCCAATATACATTGCTTTTTATTCATATAACTATAGCGACAACAAAACTTGTTTTACAAGCAGTTTTGTGCGACTGACGTGTAAACTGTAGGATGATATATACATATAAGTTTCTTCTTCACATTAGGAAAAAAATTCTGATTTTAATGCGTATAAATTGTGCTGGTGAAAATATACGAATAGTAAAAAATACTTAAAATCTGTTTTGTTTATTTAAAAATAAGCATTAAAAATTATCACAATTAAGTGTTAAAGTAATATATAAGTATATATGCATCCCACATATATACGTCTCCACATTAACGCATGTATAAAATTATGATCACTAAGCTCAAATAAGATAGATCTAGTCAACCTATAACGTTCGAAGAAAATACACATAGTTTAAAAGGACAATTGAATCATGTACGTTTTTAATAAAACAATAGCTGTGCATATTTCTTTAAATAATAATTTATATCTATCGCAACTCTTCTTTATGTAAGTGTAAGCGAAAATCAAATATGAGAAGGGGGAAAAATAAATAAAAGACTCTAACTAATGTTATTTTATTAAAAATTACTTTTAATTGAAAGTTATAAAAATTTTCATTGATTTTATATAAAAAAAGAGTAAACAAATAGACAAAAATACATCTAATTGTATAAAAAACAACAGTCATATTTCAGTTGATTGACAAATTACTTTTAATAAAATTTAATTGCACTTAGAAATTAGTGCAAGATAGTAAAAAGGCAAAATTTCTTGGGAAAACATCTTTTCTTTATTAAATAATAATAATAATAATAATAATGTTACACAATACATTTATGGATATCATTTATTTTATTCAAAATAAAATAAAATTATCTTATTGTGATTTTATTTTTAATTCACGAATTCGTTCTAAATAAAATGTTAAAATATACGCGCACTTTTTCTTTTTATTAGATTTTTCAAAATCGCAACTTCATCATTAGCTAAAAAGAATTGTTGCTTAAGATGAATATTTGACGTAGATATCTTTTTCCTTTTCGTTTCATTAAAGAAGATAACTTTAAAAATATACCGAAAGAGCACCGTTTCCAAAAAATTAGATGTTTCACTTCGGTTTAAAAACAAACATGAATTTATTGAAAATCACAGTAGAAAAAAAGGCTCCACGGACTAATCTGCTCCTTTCTACATATCGCGTATATCATCTTAGTTTAAGGGAACCTTATTATAGCATTGTATCCTTATTAGAAAAATATTTTTTCTTCTCCTGTGTCAAAAAGATTTATTCAATTCTTGAAACGTAAAAACGGAAGAAATAAAAATAACGAAAAGAACAAAATCAACCAGTAATACTAAATATAAGTTAAATGGCATACCCCTTCTCTTGTGAAAAAAATGCGAAGAAGTTTTGCACTAGAGATTAACTGAGATTAAAATGAAGACGATGGCTCACTTCGCTGGTGAAGCAGTGTTATTTAACAAAGTTGTTTGTTCTTTTCACTTAAAAAGAAGATTTTCGAGAAATGCTTTAAATATTCGCTTAATGAGCACAGCGAGCACACAGCCAAAAGTAAACATCCCCTTTTGTTGCTTGAGACAATCATTTTGAGTCTAGAGCCGCTGGCTGTTTGACTATGAAAATATGCACAAGAGAATTTCAAGTGGTTCGCCTTTCACATTTTTGCCCAAACTGCTATTTGTTTGGTTTTTAAATTTCAAACATGATTTAAGCGAAAAAATTTTATTGTCTTTTTTTTTCCTGACTCTTTTTCTAGAAAATTACTTCACTCCATTTTATCAATAGTAAGTTATATTAATATTAATAATAATAAAAAGAAATCTATAAATGTCTTTGTTAAAATAACGAATATATGAAAAGATTTTTTTTTACTTTTTTAATATAGTTTAGCAGATAGGTGTACTTAATATTTATGAATTATAAAAAGAAATTAAAAAATTCATTTTCTTTTAAATTTAAAAGTGTTAAGAAGACAATTGAAATTAAACGAACATTTATTTAAATAAAAACGTCGATTATGGGCTATTATGTTTGAATTTAAATGTAAAATCTTTTAAACGTTTAATAAACTAAATAGAAAGAAGATATCAAACTAAATAATGCGACTGAATTAAAAAAAAAAAAAAAAAAAAGAAAGAAAGAAAGAAAAGAAAAAAAAAATGTGAGGATGACTTTTCTATGGGATCTCATTGTATATAATAGTAGCTGGTGCACGCAAATCCCGTATTAAACGCAATGTCGTCCAAGTTCACATCCAAATTATGGCTCTGGGGGTCACCGAATCGAAGGAGCCATCCGCTCCGTGGAGAATCAAAATTGTGATGTCCTGACTCCGGATCACACTTAGGGGTGTGTCCCAGATAGTCGCCAATTGCCCATGGCGTAGCCCTAATGCGACGTAAAACCCACACACTCACTCAATTTTTGATATCATGCATTTATAAAACTGTTAAGTTGAATAACATCATAATTTATTAAATTTTCTTTTTTAGAATACAAAAATTAAAACTTTTAATAAGTTGCCCAACTCCATTAATATATTAAATACTTTATGGAATAGAATATAAAAATGATAATGCAGTAATCATACACATTTTAAGCTGTAAAACGCATAATTTTTACCTAGACAGGAAATACATAAAAAATAATTCGATGGAAGTAGGTAGTGTTAGTCCCACAAATTTCCTACTACTATTACCATACATAAATCTTTATCATACATTTGCATACGTTTTTTGTGATTATATAGGATAGTGATTATTGTTAGAAAATATTGTATTCTTAAAGGTATTTATCAGTATTTTTGAAAAATTAACACGTATTAATGATTACTATACGTAAGTTTTAATAAAATAACTATTCAATAGATCAGAGACAATATTATCCTTGTTTTTTTTTTTTTTTTTTTTTTTTGTTGTTGTTGTTTTTTAACTTCTAATTTATGGTTCCATGTGTGATTTTGCTGAAGTCACAGATATCTATTCTTCCAGTTTTTTAACAAACCTTTTTATTTATCTATTTATTTTTTTTTTACTTTTTTACTAGTTATTTTTGCCTCATTTATTTGCTTAAATTAAGTCTGGAGATAAACTAAACTATTTTACATAAAAATAAAGGTGTTCAAAAATTGCATGATAAATTGCGATGTAATGTCGTAAAAAGAAATTTGACAAGTCAATTTATTTAAAATATTGAAAGAAAAAGTCTTGTACAGCAATAAAAGCTTGGATAAACATGCTTGTGGTCTGCACATTGTCTGTTGTCCGATGATCAGTTGAAAGTGGCCATTCGTTTAATCCTACCACTAGACAAGTTGACCCTCTAACGAAAAGAGTGTCATAAAGGACCCGTTTACAGCCTTCCTCCCAACCCATTATACTTGCTGGCTAGAGTGTTACAAGCAAAAAGGAGATTAATGGTAACAGGCCACAGATTGAGCCGACCCTTTCAGTTGTATTGCAAGAAGATTGCAGTGTTGCAGCTGGAGCCCTCAACGCCTTCAATCTGAACAATTTTTATTTGGTTTCATAGTGAATAAAGATAGAGGCAAGAACGATACATTTTTGGAGAAAAGAAATACTGTTAACTAATGTCACGGAAGGAAATAAGAATATTTTTAGATTTAGAAATTAATTTACTTAACTTTAAAGATTTATTATTATTATTATTTAAAATAATTTTAAAGAGTATTAGTTATGGAATTTGGATCAATAAATTCCAATATTCAAAATTATTAAGAAAAATATTTCCAATGAAAAGTTTAGGGCATAACCTATTTCATTTATAATGAGTTTAATGAAAATTAAGTGTCATTATTACACTAATGAATACGTTCTTAAAAAATAATTATTACTTATCTAATTATATATATATATATATATATATATATATATATATTCAATAAATGAGGGTGATACAAAAATAGTTACAACTATAAATTACATGCATTCAGTCACAAATTTTTAAACATAAAAAATTTAATTGCCTGGTTTGTGAATTTGTATATCACCTAATTACAGTACTCATACAATAAAACATAATTTTAATGGATGAATGTTTCAGTTACTTGATAATATTGTTAAGGTTAGTAAATTACACGATAACATTACCTAGCATTTGAACAAGCAGAAACTACTGTGGATTATATTATATTTGTAAACACTCATAATTTTCTAAGGAAGTACATTCATTTACTTTGAACTTTTCAATAGCTACAAAACAGATTTTGTATATTAGTGTAATTTTTAATATTACGATATTTTATATTTTAGCAATATACAACACTTTTGTTTAAAGTTTTATTTACTTATTTATTTGTTAGCTTATTTATTTAATTTTTTTAAACTTAAACTGTGAACAACAACAACAAAAAGAAATCTCTAAAATGGTTAACTTTCCGTCACATTCTATTTGACCTTTAATAATAATCTCAAAATATACGTCTCTTACAGTAATAAATAAGAATAGAAATATTTTAAATATTTCTTCTATACGTATAAACATATGCGTACATGAATAGATAGTTAAAGAAAATCTGATTATCCAACTACTTCAAAACCACTGACATTTGCTAAATTTTTCTACCTGTACATTTGATTCAAAAAGTAACAGGCTAGCAAAAAGAGACCTTAGCCATCAGATACAGCCCGGAGTTAAAGGGTGTGTCCCCATTATATGTAATGACTCCGAGCACAAAGCGTTTTATTCACGCAATATTATCATTGCTCCTCGATTTTTCCGGCATTGAATATCGCCTACCGTTGATATCGCTCTCCACATGACAGAGTTAATAGAGGGTTCTTTAATATTCAGCTGCGTATCGCAAGGCTTCAGATTTTGATAAGGAGCAGTAGCGAGATTTTGCATTATTGAAGCATTTTAAATTATTTTCGAAAATTCTTGGTGACAAGATTTAATACCACTTTCCGGCAAAAATGTTTAAAGACCTGAAAGTGATGAAGTTACATGCAAGTTCGGTGTAGTAAGAGATACTTTAAATAGAGTTTAGAGAGTAGCTATAAATTTTTAAGTTTCTCAAGTAACGTAAACTGAGTGTGAATGAAGGTAATATGTCATATATTATTGCTGTTAGACGTAATAGTTCAGATTATAAGTACCTGATTTTTAAAGAAGAAATTTTATTTCTATTTTATTTTATTAATATTTATTTATTGAGGTATATATTTACTTAGTTGCAAAATTTTAAGTTCCCTTTTAAAGAATAATTGCTAATTTCTAACGGTATTTTCCAATACAATTGTGCGTAAAGGATAACTAGAAAATTCTTTATAAAAATTTTCTATTGAAAATTAGCGGTAAAGTACCTCTTGGGGAAAAAAAAAGGGGGGGGGGGGGTCTTGAAAAATGTGCGTTTATCTAACTCTCCTTTTCGCAATCGAAAATATTTAAATGTTTCAAAAAATTGAAAAATCAACGGAACATAATCCTTTCACGGGTTTAATATAATTGTCGATCTTATTTCCAGTGGTTTTAGTTTTAGCTTGTTGTTGTTTAAGATTAATTCCTTCAATTAAAAATTACCAAATTTTTCTGCAGACAATATATTATTCTCATTCATTTTAAAATAAGAAAAAAAAAGTTTATTGCTAAATCTAATGACTTTCTTAAATCTAAATATTTTTATTATTCGACAGTTTTTTTTTTTTTTTTTTTTTTTTTTTTTAAACCGTTAAAGTTATGTTGCAACTTTTCATATGTCTCAACAGATACAGATTTGATGACTTCTGATTATACAAATTTAAGGTAAAACTTTTAAATCAGTGCAACTTTTTTATTAAGTGCCTTCATTATCAAAAACAAGTGTATATACTAATTTAGCAGCAAATATCATACGATTTCCTTTACTTACCGTTAGCGTATAGCAATTGAAGTCTGTACCTGATACCATTATTTGTCTTTTGACCTTCAGGCTCCTGAAACAGTAAAAACAATCACTAAGTAAAGAAAAATATTACTAAAAGTACTTTTTGATGCCTGTTTCTAAAACATTTTATTTAGTAAATTTTCTAAGTGATTTACAATCTCATTTATTAATTAAAATTACAAATAATAAATAATTAGAATAAATACAAATAATATCCAAAATACGAGTAAATCAGTTGGGGTGTTTCCAGGTGCTTATGGAAAAAAAAAAAGTGGGATATTATGAAATAGTTGGAGAAGAACCATTCTGGAATTACATAAAAGATTTAAAGAATCACACCTTTTGTTATAAAACACAATTATTTTTATTTGGTTCTTTTTATTTTTCAATTATATAAACGTAGTGAAATATATAAATAAAAATAAAATAAATAAATAAATGAATAAAAATTCAAACAACTAATTTTATTTATAAACTTTGTGCTCGTTACCCCCAAAAATATAATAATATTTCATATTAACATCGTTCTTTAACTGATAACAAGAATTAAGAGCCTTTTCTAACTGAAAAAGTATGTTTGCTTATTTTTATTTATTTATTTTTTAATATAGTAACCTTTCACTTAAAGGTGGCTTTTATTTATCTATATTTTTTTATTGGCAGCAGCTATTGGGAGAATAAATATAAAAGTGTATACCTGACATAATGGACATTGTTATGTCTCTAAACAAAAAAATGAAAAAAAAAAAAATATATATATCCATCCGCCTTTTTTTTTTTTTTTTATTTTTTTTTTTAAGAATTGGGTGTGGGCAGGAAGGCATGATAGTAAATATTAATCGAAATCTCTTGAGGAAATTTAATCCGATGTCTTTGACTTTGAAGAATATTATAAGAAGTACTCAGCGTTTGAGTCAGATTTTAAATCGAAATTGATAATGTAATCGTTTAAAAATTATCTTGATTTAGAAGCTGGCAGAACATCCAGATTACCCGTTTATATACCAAGGTCTCTACGGACCGTAATTTAAAAACCACTATTACTGTACAGTAATTTTATCTTTAATTAATCGTGAAAACATAATATAGACGATTAGTATGTTAAATCACTGTTTCTTGAAAATATGGACCGTAACCACCAGACATATGATTTCCGAATTTGTTACGTACCAGTATTTTCTACAATAATCATTACCAAAGTAAATCACAGCAAATACTGTAAAATAGGAAAACGATTTCTAAATAGAAAAAGTGGTATGAAAATTATCGGAAATAACATCCTTGGCTACTCTATTTATACATGCACGCGTATTGATATATAAAATCATCGTGCCATATCCCTTTTGTTTTTTAGGGAAAAAATTAAATTCATGTATTATTTTTACATATGATAAAAATCTTAATTATTTAAAAATATATACAAATCCATATTTCTCATCTTTAGATACTGCTATACCGTAAATAATTAATGGCAAATATAACGACAAATTTTAGTGGATAAAACTAATAATAGTGACCAGTAATCAATATGTTCCAGACATATCGCTGCATAGCATAAATAGCACAAGAAAGAGACGAATATTTTGAAAACACCAGCTAGAAACTACTAAACTTAACTATAAAGCAACTAAGTCTTCGGCATATTTAATGTTTTCAGGGAATGTTCTGTATCATTAAACAGTGAATCATTACTGATAGATAAACTTTCTTCTAAGTACTTAATAATCTAGCAGACAAATTTTTTCGACAACTTAAGCAATTTAACATAAATTAAATGTTAATAAATCACTAGAGTTTTCAAATTTAATAGCTGAAAAACATTTCATAGATTTATTTTTAAAAGAACCCCCTTTTAAAGATGAAATTTTATTCCAAATTAATCTTGTCTCGTACAGTCTTTAAAAGTTTTTAATGCATTTGCGTAAACATCGTAATGGATAAACTTTTTAATGGGTTTTAAGTTTAGTAGACAAGTGAGCTGGGGAATTGATGTGTAAAGCACCGATAATTTCAATCAATTAAAGATAATATTATGATAAAAAAGATTCAAAGATCATCTTTACAGGATTTTCTATGAACTTTATGAAAATTAATGAACAAAAAAAAAAAATTATTATTGACGAGAAAGTGTAACGAATTAATTCCTTCTCTTAATCCAATTTTCAATATATGTATACGTTTAATATTTCATGTTTGTTCTTCTTGAAAAGTTCTAGAAATGATATAAATTATAAAATAAAATTTATTCAAATGTTATCAGCTGCAGCATGTAGATATAAATAGGTTGAATTTTACTTTATTTAGGAATCATTTCATTTATATGTGTTAGTATGTATGTAAGTATCTATCTTATTTCACAGATTTTTTTATTTTGTAAAAGAAAACTAACTTTTTTCGATCATTCTTCGTATAACTTGAATCTTATGAAATTTTCCACTGTGATTACTGTGACAATGTTATTATTTTTATTATTTATTTTTATTATTTTTTAAATCTATTTTTATTCATTTTCATATATTTACATGTAATGAATTAGCATGTTCAATTTTATATTTTGGACCGCCTTTTTAATAATAGAAGCGTCTATGCTTAAATACATGCATGTATATAAAGGTTTCAAAATGCTATAAGGATTAAAAAAAAATATTTACAGGTGAATGAAATGTTGAACAAAGAAATAGCAAGGTTTTTAAGGTTCTTGGATTTCATTGATTTTCTGTACCACTAATTTTGCATAGCAGTTTTTGCTATGAAAGAAGCCTTTAAATTTATAAGAAAACTTATTGTTCAAAAGTATTGATGGAATAGTCCTTGAAAAACTGGCGTATCCGTACGGTCCCTGCATAAAAACGCTGTAAAATTTGATACGTAAATTTTGCTGAAAATTTCAATTAATCAGTTTATAAATAAATCCTGCGATAAAGGGCAGGCGAAGGCGAAACAGCTATTAAACGAGAATTAGTTGATTTATAAGCTACAAACCATTTATCAAATTATGTATTGTAATAAGTAGCTAATAATATATTTTTTTAATAAAATTAGTTTTAAAAATTCAGAATACGTTTATGTGTTATATTTTATTTTAATTTCTCTATTACTATAAAAGTAGCTCTTAAAATTTGCGAATGTGAATGTGTATTTTAAGATCTTGTGCACTAATATATTACTCAGAAATCCGGATGAGAATTCTTGATCAGTTTGCGATATTATTACACAGGGCTACTCATTTTAAATTTTAGCATATCAGAACGAATATAGAGTTGGCCATTACGTATTGCGGCATGACATTATGTGAAACAAGTCTAAGATAATCATTAACTTCGAAGAATTCATTTTCGGTTCGTCGAACAACAGGTGCTGCTTTCCAATACAACACAAATGAGAGCGCATACTAAAAGCAATTACACATCATACGTTCGAAGTCCAGAATGATCTCTGAATAATGTCAGCCAAGACAGTGGCCGCAGCTTCAAAGAGCAGACTGCACGTTTGAAGTGGCCAATTCAAGAACCCGTTTAGCATACGAAACCTATGCATTTAACGCCGACCAATCGAGTGAACAATAAGTTGGCGGGCTCAATATTCCCAGTGCGATCGGTAAGCTCAGTGCTTCCAGCTCATTACCGGGCCAGGCGTCAAGAGGGCTTATTACCGGATAAGCTTTCCAAGAGAAAGGATATAATCTGCAATTCTCCCGACACAAATGGAGAGCTGGCGACTACTTGCGAAAGGACTGCCATTACCCTTTCGCGCTGGACAATCCTTTGGGGACTGACCCATGTTCCTGGCGGTTGTTATTAATTGTACGACAGGCGCAATCGTTGCTCCAGAATAAAAGGGGGGGGGGGGCTCCGATTTCGAATCTACAGAGATTTGGCGCGATATTCCAATCAACGGCAATCCATGATTCCCACGCACTTAAACGCTTGTCCGATTGCCAACATTTTACAATCATCGTAATAGTTTAATAAGGCACGCTCATAAGCTCTACTTAAATATCGATCTGGATGTCTCCAGTGCATTTGTTCTCATAAACCAATAATTTAATATACAGCTCAGACATTATTAGGATGTCGCTATTAGTTTTAATGGTGGCCATTTTATGAAAGATTAATATTTTTGTAAAATTTTGAGAAATATATATTTGGATCATTTTGAAAGATTTGGGCGACTTGTTACTTGAAATATGGTAATTTATTCGAAATATTCTTGTTTGAAAATGTTGGGAATTCTGCCGATCTCTTACCTTATTTAAAGGAAGTTAACATTTTTGCATTTTATTTTGGTTTCATAATATTTTGTATTCTGGTTTGAAATTTTTATGCATTAGATTTCAATTTATGGTGGTTTGAAAATAAAATTGACTGTAGTATGTTTGGAAAATTTAGTTAGACATAAATTAATTCAATGCAATAGCATGTTTTCGTAGATATAGTATAATTGACTTGAAATGCAAATATAAAAAAAAAATATTTAAACTGATTTTGGAAAAATTAATTGTTTCTCATGAAATTGGAAACCATAAAAAAAAAGTGTTTCAGAATAAAAAACTAAATCGTAATAATAAAATGGCATAAACTGCATTGTCAATTATTTTATAATAATAAAGTACAATTACATAAAAAAAAAAAACACAACGATTTAACGAAAAAGTTGCAGAATACCAATATTAAAACTAACAAGTTGTTTTATTTCTATCAACAAACCTAGTTTTGCTCATTAAATGCTGCGAAAAAGATAATGATTATGGTATTATCATGTACCTATTAATTGCCAAATTTTATAGCGAAGTTAAATTCTTCAATATGTATATAATTAATACCTGTTTAAAAAAAAATCTTCAATCATAGCTGTCAAGTTATAAAATATTTTCGTAATACTTCGAAAGCATAAATTATGTTTATTGCCTTCTTTGTTTCTTGTTTTTCTTTTATGCGACTGCTATTTTATGTTGTAGTATTTTTCTTACGATTAAAAAAACTGAAGATTAATAAATATTAGTAATCGCAAGCAATATTATAAAAGAAATTAAGTGTGTGCAAATACTGAATTATTATATATCTATATATATAAATTGGAAATATTGGTAAATATATGCTATTTATTTTTTTCTCCATACCTAAAAAATATAAATTACTAAAATCACGAAAAAAAAAAAAAAAAATTGTTTAATCATGCGAAATTATTGTTACAGGTAAAGTCAACCCAAATAAACTACACCATTTATATTTCATCAGTAACATAAGCACGTAAGAAATAAGATAAGCACATAAGAAATATAATACATTACAAATTCATTTTTTACTTAAAAGCCCTTTCAGTCATATAATGATTAATTTACTCTGAAAAACGTCTACTATTACACATCCTCGTCACCGTCATTCAGTCATCTTGTTTTCTTAATCATATAACTATCCGCAACAGAAAACTCGTTTTACAGGCGAAGATTTGCTGAGTGAGTTAAAACTACTCACAGATGACAAATGCATGCGAGCTTCTTCTTTTGCAAGTTAATAAAATTTGTAACTTTAGCGCATTTCATTTGCAATAATGATTCGTAAAATAACATTGTAAGAATGGGATTAATATTGATAAAAGGATGTTCAAACTTCCTTTTTCAAGCGAAAAAGAGTCGTAGTTTTAATTTTAAGGCAGTTAACCAATCATTTTTAATTATTGTTTATTAAAAATGTTCTAACATATACACACACACATATATATATATATGTATGTGTGTGTCTGTGTGTAACATAAAAATAACATAGGTATGTACAAATATGAAATGTAAATTAATTTATTTTATTGAATAATTTCCATACTCATTTTGATAATCAAGATACTTTTACTGCAATTATCTGTAAGGATATTTCCATTTTGGCCTTTTAATGTCAACTTAATCTTTGTAGAGTAATTGTCTTGGTATTTAATTGTAATTACATATTAGAGAAAATAAATCTTCAAATAAAATTATGTGAAAAAAAGAAGGCGGGTACTAAAAATGCAACAGAATAAATTAAAAGTGCTGGCAACTCTTCATAATTATGCGTTTTGAGTATATAATTGCATTTTAAAAATGAATGCAAATTAAATAAATAATATTTTAAAGCGTTGGTAAATTTGTATTAAATTCATATGCTTTTTCATTATTTAAGATAAAAGCAAATTTCGGTATTCTGTGCTTAAAAAATGACAGGGAATTCTAAATTTAATTTTAATTTTCAAACAATTGTATGGTAAACAAATATTTTTCAATAAAAAATATTAGTTAGAAATATCAACTTATCATTTACAACTTATAAGTTAATAACGATAAAGCAGTTTTAAAGCAGGGACTCTTTTCCTTATTTAATGACTTTTATTTTATTTATGTTTATTTATTTATTTATTTTTTTCTAAATATACGATTTTTTTCTCATAACTTTGAAAATAGTTCTAGTATTTTAAACTGTTAAAAAAGCTTTATGTAGCTAGATAATTTTGCATTTTATAAAAGTACCTAAAATTTTAATTCTACAAAATGTTTATATATATACTTTTTTATTAATTTAAAAAATTCGATTTTATACTAAAAATATGGGCTTCCAGGGTGAGTTTTAATGAATTATATATATATATATATAAATATATGTACTGGTATTTATGTTTTTTTTTTTTTTTTAAGATTAGAATATCTTATATTTTTTATTTCATACTTTATAATTTCGGGTAGATATTGAAAATTTGGCAATGCACAAACTATTTCTACAACAGCAGTTCTTCTATTGAGATAATCATATCTGTTTTATAATCTGTACCCAATTTCTCGACACTCTTATAGAGTTTTTATGGGAGATTTTATCTATTAGATCATTTAAAATTCCATCTGCATCCGTACTTCACTCCTTTTAAGAAATCTCTTCCATTTAACCCTAGGAAACCCTGTTTAAATTCTTGAAGATCCGAGAAAGTAATTTAAATGTAGCCATGTGGAGTATTAGAAGGCCATAAAAGGTTCTCAATGATTTCAACTTCGTGAAATGAAGAAAAAAGAAAGAAAAAATTTGAAAGATTTATGATTCAGGCAATGGTAAATTATTGAAATTTTAGAATAGGTAAATTTATTTTTTCTTTTACAATGATTTAATATTATAATATTTTTAATTGAGAGTAACTAAATTGTAATACAAATGTAAATATTTTCTATAAATTAATTTACATGTTCATATTGTATCATTAATATGAGGAATGCATGAGTAATCAATTGTGTAGGATAAGTTGGATATTAAAAAAAAAAAAAAAAAAAAACTCCTCTTTCAAAAACGAGTACCAATACTTGTGTCTTGACTCGATGAACATTTCTGAAAATTAGTATTATCGCTTTTTAATAACTTTTAGTCCAGATAAAAGGCCTAAATAAAAAAAAAAAAAAAAAATGTATTATTTATTTATTTATTTGTGATTTTTCTATTTTTTCCTGCAATTTATTTTCATAAAATAAACTTTGCATTAATAATGCTTTTGAAAAATACTGCTTTTTTTTGTTGCAAATAACTCGAAAATCCATAATTCTCCAAAATATCTTAAAAATGACAAAATGTCTCAATATTTAAGTTACTTACGTGCACAGTCTGAAAATATTGAACGAGCGACAAGAAAAAATGTGTAATTTTTTTTAAAATAATTTTTATTTTATTAACGCTGCCTCAAATGTAATTTGGCAATATGAATTGAAAAAATAAAATAAAATAAAATAAACAAATAAATAAAAAACGAAAAATCGCAATTTCAATATTTAATCTTCTTGCACAGCCTTAAAATGATATAAAAAATAATGAGAATAATAATAATAATAATAATAATAATAATACATTAGAGAATGTTTATAGAACCAAGAAACAGCTATTGGCAGTAGGTACCCCAGTACCTATCCGATATCTTAGTGTGCAATCTAACAATAGTAACTTTTAACTCATTTCAGGCGATGATAGGCTTTACATTCACTTTAATTTTGAGAATAATTTCAAACTTATTTGTCCTCCATGTTTCGTAGCGTCCTACTTTTCAGTATTACTACGTCTAATTAGTAGTACTTTGCACTAATTTAGTTAAATTAAATAAGTCAAAGTTTATTTACTATGCGATATATCTAACAGTCTTCTAATTTTGAGCATTGTTGTTTCTGAATAGTAGTCTTTTGCACTATTTTTCTTAGTCTACAGAGTTCCCAACGCTTCTACTGTATTGCGTAGAATTCTTATTACAAGTCTTATTTTGACACCTCATTTTTTTCAGAATAATTTTCTCCAGTATGTAACAACTGTTAAATAAGACTCTTTCAAGATATGAAGAAAAAGCGGGCACTAACAATGTTCCGCAATAAATTAGAAATGATGTCATCTCTAATATTATAAAGCAATTATACCATTTGACATTTGTCTTGTCATCTTCTACTTTTATATATTACTGTTTATAAAAAATAACACATTTTTTCTATTTTTTCTAATATTAAATGAAACAAAAATTACTATTTCGAATTTTCTGAAGTAAAAGAAGTCAGTTTTACTACCAGTGAATTTTTATTACCAAAGTTTATAATTTTTAAATTAATGTAAATTTCTATTTTCTAACGGATCCGAAAATGTTGATCTATAATGTAAACAAAGGCGATTTAAAGATTTTAACTTGGGGATGTGGTAAACACACATGTATCAGATTATATTAAGATATTTTTGGGAAAGTTTATATTAAAATATGTAAAATTCTCTCACTGTATTTATATTAAACGCACTTTCATTTCACGTTTGTTTGAACTAAGTTATAAGGAAATACGAATTTATTTTGTTCTCAAGTGAAGTTGGAAAATTTTAGTATTTAAGAGGGCATAATACCTAATACTGCCGATAAGCAAAGTCCATGATATTTTAATTTTGCGTTTTAATTTTGCGTTTTTTTTTTTTTTTTTTCCTGACATTTTTCTGATTTTTTAGCCGTAAAATAAAATATTAAAAATTTTAAAAAATCAATTTTTGGAAACTAACTTAACTATTGTGAATTTTATGAATGTGAAAACTGAATTTTAAAAAATACATTAGGTAATGAGTAATTACGGAAACAAATTTTTCCGAAAATTAATATGATCTACGGCTGTCGGCAAGATTGGATATTGTCGCTTTTAAGGAAGAAGAAATATTTTAAAAAAGTTTAGCTCGACAGTCGCATTAAAAAACTTAAAATTTCATGTAAACATGAAACATTATTCATTTTAATGTTTCATGTTTAATACATTTTATTCAGTATTTTATGATTTCATGTTTACCTGTTGTAGAAAAGTTCTTTTTTCCTCTGTTTTACATTTTATTATTTTTTCAAATACCTCTCTTTTAAAACAATTTATCAAAAACTACAATTTTTTTTGTAGTTTTAACAGTTTTTGTAGTAAATCTACAAAAGTTATTTTTTTTAAAGTTCTTAAATCCTCAAAATTAAGTAATGTTGAAAAATATTAACAAAAATTCTTAATAACCTAATAATATACCAAATTTATCATGTATAATTCAGATATTTATTTTTAAGTTAAACTAGTTAATATTGGAAAAAAAAATGCAGATTATCTCTTTCGTACTTTATTTAATACAGATTATAAAGTACCCGATAACATAATATACAACCAATTCTAATTAAACGTAGTAAAAGGTAATGTATAAACAACGGCATATAGTTTCATAACATAAATTTTGAATAAAAATGCAACAATTAATAGGTGTGACAAATTAAATAAATGAGACAAAAAAATTATTTATTTATAAATTAACGAATTAAGTAATATTTAGGTATATGAAATTATCTGGAAACTCTAAATACAAAAATAGATCACAAAATAAGAAATTTTTAGAGTAACTATAGTTTACTTTGTGTGCCTTTTGCAAAAAAGGGGATCGATTTGTAAACGGAAATTCTTAAATTTTTTATTTTGCAGCCTGTCCCCCCTCCGCAATCACCGTTAAAAGCAAAGCATTTGCTACTTTAGACCCTGCGGTGGCAATTTTCCCGCAGCTAGACCAGGGTATACAGATTCAGTCGGATAAATCCTCCAGAATGAGATATAATAAATATAGCGTCTGCTAGCATCTTTGCCTGGAGCAAACGCAAGGCAAACCTAATCCAAGCTTCATTCCCACCCCCCACTTACGCCAGCTAGAAGAAAAATACCGCATTCATTAGCTTAACTTGATAAGAAACTGTCTTCATTAAAAGCCAGCGTTCGGTAATTATTCTAGTGTTGTAACAAAGCAAATAAGATTCAAACTTGATACCCTTTAGTGGTTGGGGTACCTTCGTCAAATAATTTTGTAGCGTCGATTTCAGTAGAGTCTGGGTGCGATTTAATTGTTGTTTAAAATAAACAAAGGAAATGTTTAAATGACAAACAGAGCTGTATTCCGTAAATTAATCGTATTTTATTTTGAAAGAACATTAATTCGAAATAGTGTTTTATAAATATATTTCATATATTTTTGAATATTTTTAACGATGATTAACTATTTTAACAAATTTATTGTTTCATTTATAATATGAAAGGAAGAGATATCGTTAAACATTTGGCACATTTGACCAAATCACTACAAAAGGAGCGTAATAGAAAAATTTGCAAGGGAAAATGTACCCTTATAGATAGAAGAAAATTCCGGGATTAAAATGTTATGCTAAAACCTCATGCAACCTCCTAAGGCCCACACAAAGTCAAACTGAAGATGACCATTACGGTGAATATATGTATCTATAGGACATTATAAGAATGATGAAAGAATGTATATTAGTGTTTACGAGCCAAAATAATTTTTATGTATTATGTTATTTTATATTCATAGTTTTAATTTCTTACTGTAAAAGAAATGAAAACTTGAAATTTTTCACAACCTTTTCACTCCAAATTGAAATCTTGACTTTCGGTTTTGATATATTAGAAAACATATGGCAAAGATCATTTAATTGAATGATTACTTATAAGGATAGTCTGGGAATGAAAACATATATTTTTATATTTGCCTATTTGTAGTGAATAAACTATATAATAAATGCTCATAAATTATACCTTTTATTTTTCCCCTCAGGGTTTCTTTCTATACATGTAACACATGTAAAGAAAGAATTTTACAGTTTTTCTCGTGGATATATTATAAATACATAACAAATATATAATTCCTTTTTTTTTTTTTTTTTTTTTCATAAAAAAGCAACATTTACATATACATTACATAAATAATTTGAGAATTGATTTTAAAATAAACACAATGGTTAATTATGAGAAATATTGAATAAGAATTCAATTCTTATACCAGTGCTTTCTGTTTTTCTAAATCATTCTTTCCCGCTCAAATAAGCGTAATCGATTTTCCGTTCTAACTTATGCAATCACAATCGACAAAAACTAAAAGCGTTTTGTAAAGCAGTCTTATGTCAATATTGACTTAAGAAAAATAATTTTCTTCGAGGGGTTTTTTTTTCCTATCTTTTTCATTTTATAAATATAACTATTGTTTCTAAAATTATCAAGTGCTGAATGTACTTTTGTAACAATTTTGTTGAGGTTGATTTTTCTATTAAAATTGGAATAATTTGGTTTAAAGATTTCAAGAATTCCTGAAGTCTGCCTTTTAAACATCATTAGTATTTAATGTTTAACCAGTCTGTTTACAATGCCTGGAGATAAAATCAAAACCCAAATTTTGTTTTGTTAAAGATAAAAAATGGAAACGTGTACTATGAATAATTAATTTATTTTAAAATAAAAGTTCAAAATGTGAAAATGTTTTTTATCTTTTTTTTTTTTTTTAAAGGTATCACTGATTAAACTTAATTATTATTATTATTATTATTTTAGAATAAAAATATTTTCATCTCATTTTTTCTTTGTTTTAAAAAAATTACTTTGAAAATAAAGAAAACTGAAGAAAAAACTACTTTGTAAATAAAACCGAAATAAATGCAACAATTATTTCACGCACGTAACTATAAATTATATAAAATACATCTCAACTTTGTTTCTTTCTCTTTAGCGTTTATTCTGAAAGTTTTTTTTTATTTTTTTTTCTCATTAACATTGAGAAATTATGTACACCTTGGAATGACATTTGTAAAACATTCATAAGAATAAGTTGTTGTTATAAATATAAATTGAACTCTTTTGCAGTATTTTAATTTTTAATATTTGTTTAATTATTCATGTACTAGAAAATTAATTAAAAAAAAAAAAAAAAAAGAAGAAAGGAAAGATAAGATAAGATAAGAAACAGGTATAAATAAATAAAAATGCTTGATTAAGTTTTCTATTCTATTATAAAGTAGTTAAATACTTTTTTAAATTTCAACTAAAATGTAAAAATATGAAAACAGAAAATATATGCCTTAAGAGAAAATGAATATATTAAACCATAAATTAAACTATTTTATTATAATTATTATTAGTATTATTTAGTATTGTATCTAACGCAACATTTGAGTCAAAACAAACATAACATTTACTGAAAAAATAAATAAATAAATAAACGTAATGGTTAATTGTAATAATACAGGGGCAGAACTTGTAATACACGATATTTAAAATCTCGGATGTTAAAAATATTGTAGATTCTAATGCGCTATTTGAACTTGGCATAGTTTAATTGTTAACCATTGCTCTAAACGCTACACGAAAATCAGGAAAAACATAAATAAATGAAAACATTTCTTTAAACATATTCTAATAAAATTATCGGGGATGTTAAAATATTTTAACGATATTTAAAAATACTTTTCATATTCTCTCTCTGTCTTTATAAACATGCATTTGTAGGTACATTCTGTTAAAAATTGATTTAGTAAATATTCAACAAATTGTTTTATAGAAAAGATCTTTCCCACGCACTTATACACATAACGTCGTTACCATTTCCCCACAAATATGTAGAGAGGAATAAGTAAGCACCAGCAACCCCCACCCCCCACCCCCCACCCTTAAAAAAAAAAAAAAAAAAAAAAAAAAAAAAAAAAACATGCAACAAATATGCTAAGTAGAAATACTTAAGCTCGACCAGGCAGGAAAAAAAAAGTAAGTACGGTCTTTCATTAGGCAAAAAATTTAAGCGCAAATGAGCATGAAAAAACCAACATTGCTGCTATTTTCTACAGTGATTTTTCTACATCATTCAGTACTAGTTTCCCGTTATTTTCTCTTACAAATGCACTGCATAACAAAGTAATTCCTGAATTATTACTTAAAATATTATCTACTAAAATTATACACTCACTACATGTATTAAAATAAATAAAATTTATATTTTAAGCAATTTGTTTTTAACTGTAATGGCATGCAATGAGAAAAAGTCATTTAATCCATTAACATGGAAATTTATTTATTAATTAAATCTATTTTATTGGTGAGTATTTCATTTATTCTTAAGCAACGTCAGGATGCTCTCCTGTTTTTATTGCACTTCTTAAAGATCATTCAGTCGATGTTTCATATCTCAAATTGAATATAAATCTGCACTTTAGAAGTAATCAGACAATATTGCAGTAACACACCAATTACCTTACATCGAACGCCATTACGGACTACGGTGATTAAGAAAAACTTCTCAGAAGAGCCGTATTTGTAGAAAAGGCCGCTTTTAATACGATGATTTTGCGAAAGTTCCCCCTTTACCAAATCCCGTAGATCTCGCAAGCACCACAAAAGAGTACAAGGAATGACTTTTATGTTGGAAGGTAGGATTTCTGCCATGGCCTCGGTTAAGGCTGAGCCCATTATAAAGGAAGCCCGGAGTCCTTTTTAATGTCCTGTAATTTCGATTCGCAATCTGGCTTTGGTGCACGGCACAGCGACACCAATTTCACAGTGCGCCAAGATTAAAGCCCTGGGTACGAAGTTTTAAAGGGATTTTATGGAGTATTATGGTAATATTCATTTACCAGTTGGTTTACCTGAAGAACTTGAATGAACTTGTTTAATAGCGGTCGCGCAATGAGATACTATTGGGAGATTTTTGAGAATTTCCTTTTCAAAAGCGTATTTTAATTGCCATTGGATTGAGAAATTCTTTAAATATTTTCCATCCAATATTCCACTTAAGTGTCTTAAAGGATAATCTATTAATCTTTTAGTAAATGGTTACAATCTAATATTAGAGTAATTGAGATAAAGTAAACGCAGAATTGTTTTCAAGAGGTATTTTTCATTTAGAAAATGCCGATTTAATTTCTTAGTGAGTTTATTTGTAATTAGAAATGATTTAAGCTGCTCGTTTGAAATATTGTTCACTAAAACATGTAATTAAATGCCATTAATATCATCATGTGTGTTTAGAATTTCAAAATTGGTGGTTAGTTAAAAATTGGAATAAGGAAATTTATGTTATAGTAAATGAAAGAAATTATTAAAAAATGTAGTAAAATAAAAATCTTTGGTAAATACTTATAAAGAAAAAAATACAAGAACAGAAAACTACAAATTATCTTGTTAAAACAAATTTATCATATTGGAATTTACGTATAATAACAATTACTATTATTATTTAATGATAACATTTAGAGTTAGGCTTTTTCAAGTCGACAAATAATAACATTAAAATCTCAGTGATATACCATTCTCGTTTTTGTGTGAACATTTTTTCTTTGACATTGCAAGGGATTTATTTAATTTTATACAATTAAATGTTACAATTTTTACTCAAACGTGTTATTATTATTAATCCATGTAAATCATCTTACAATTAGAGTTCACGGCGGCATTGAGACAAGGCGCCAATTTTCGCCTTGCCAGAAGAAAAAAAAGTCTCTAAAATCACATTCATGAATGACAAATTACGTGCCTAAAATATCTTCGTAAACCAATTTTTACTTAAAAAAAAAAAAAAAAAAAACCAATATATTTGAATAATTACAAAATTTCGATAAAAAATCATTTTAGAAATCAAAATACGCATGTTTAAAACAAGATTTTTAGTCGAGTTGTCATTTTTTATTTGGTAAACGTAATTAATAGAACAACAGACAACTTCACATTTTTTTCTATCCTCAATTTCCTGGATCAGTGCTACCTTGAATTCGCAACATGGTGGTGTTGTACTCGTGTCTGTTTTTTTTTTCCTTTTTTAATGAAGGATAACTATTATTTATTGCAACACGAAACAATCATTGTGCGTTTTTAGAATTTATGATATCTGCTTACTTTAAACAGACTTTCAACAGTAGTTCTTCTGTGCATTTCACAATAATTTGTTTAAAATTTGTCTTGCACAATTTTTATGTTTGAATTAACTATTGAAATTAAACTTTTCTACCTTTAAAGGTATTATGATCAATAAAACAGAATTACATGAACAATTTGTGTTTCAAATATCTTAAAATTAATGTCTTTGTGTTATTTTGCATAAAAGCATTGGTACTTGAAGTAAAAATGTGCATAAAAAATGGTATTTATTCTATACTTCTATATGCTTGTCTACCATTTCATATTATTGGACCACTAAATCTTAGTATCGGTTGAATTTGTGAACCATTAAGTTTTCATTGCTGGTTTGAACCCTACTTATGAAACATATTTTAAATTTGAATTCTTAGAAGTGACAATAATGATGTATTATAGTTAACTATGTGTAATTTCTTATTTCATTTGAACTCTGTTCCTTTTTCTTTTTTGAAATATTTAGAAAGGACCTCCCCCCTTCCCCTGCCACACACATACGCACAGGGCATCCCACTCAAGCCTAAGCTCAGCGATTAGACACTTGGTCTTAATTATAAGTCCTAAAGAAATTTTTATAAAATAAAATACAAAATACCAAATTCACGCTCTTTTCAAAAACAGAAAAAGAGAGAGAGAGAGAGAGAGAGAGAGAGAGAATTGTTTCAAAAATTTATTGTAAAGTGATATTAACTATTTGAAAAATGTTATACGTAGATATGTGATTAAAATGTATTTACTATTTAAAAGTAATTAATTTTTGAGTTTTGTCATGCAAATTACGAAAATGAATTGAAAATCCTATTTATTAAAGGATTTTAATTTGTATTCATTGTTATCAGCTCTTAAGTCTTAAATATAACAGTAATAGTATTTCTTTAAACCATTTTTATTTATTTATTTATTAGAAACGAGACCAAATTATTCTCTATTCAGTTTACAAAAGAAAAAAAAAAAATATTCAGTCAAATAAACCACCAACCATAATAATAATAAAAGAAAAAAATCTGTACAAAAGTACACAGCTGAAGATAAATGTACCGTTCTCAAACTAGTTGAATTACGGTTTAAATAGCTAGCCGACACAAAATTATGTCGAATCTACTAGCAAGATTTGGTCGGTGACAATCGCCGATTAGTATTGGTGTCCGTCGAAATTCAGACGAAACGCGAGCTGTGTCCGAATCCCAGCGGGCCGATTAATCCGAAGATCACAATGCTTTTCGACAACTTAGAGCAAATTGAACAGGGCAGTGTAGAATCTTTCAAACGTGTTCTGTCGGCCAAATCCCTTCTTTAGTCTAGACGGGGGCCAAACGGTGAAAGCGCCCCCTAATGGATTCTAAGCTTCCCTTCAGCACTCCTCCTCTCCTTCAGTCTTTGTGCGCTTGTCTTTTCTAGATTTAAGCTCACTAGTAACTGTTATTAAAGTGAGCATCTGATTCAGGGTATTTTGAGTAGCATCTTTTCTCCGTTCTTAAACTTCGCTGCTATCGAAGAATTTTATGTTTCTTAGACATCATCATTATTTATTTTATCATTTATTTTTGAGAAACATAAAATTTCATCTAAACTGAAAAGTTTTTGGCTCATAAATTCCTTTTTCTATTTAAATTTCTTGCGAAAGAATATTATATAGATGATATCGTATATAAGTATATTGTCATTTATCTGCGAATAATTTACAAAAAAAAAAAAAAAAAAATACACATAAAAAAAAAAAAAAAGAACAACAATAAAGACGAATCTGAAAATTATTTTTCAGATTTCAAGCATGTTGGTATCAAAATGCAGTGAAGTTCAAAATAATATAAGAATTTTGCTAAGAATAAATAAACGCTTAAATAAACAGGGATTTCTCACCTATGGTTTTTAACATGAATTATTTTTTTATGTGAAACATAAAAGAACGCATTTTGGCTGAACCAATCTAAATATATTTTTTAAATTAATTAAATTTAAAGCAAATTTGTTTTTACATTAAAAGTAGAACATTTTTGTTAAATTTAGTCAATTATTTAGTCGTGCAAATAAGTAATATTTATGAATAATTACTATATATTATATAGATATATCTATACAGACAGAGAATAATTTTTAAATATCTAGTCCCTTTTAAATCCCCAACTGTATTGGTTTTCATTATTAATTGTACTTTATTATAAAATAAACAAATAAATAAATAACATGCTTCATGCATTAAATTCTTTAAACTAAGCATTATTTAAAGATTTTAATTTCTTTTTGTATAAATATTAAAAAGGATTCGTGATAGTAAAATTGAATCTAACTTTATCTAAGTAATTTTATAGTATCTAACTTGTTACTTTGTTGAAAATATAGATGTACAAATTATTATAAAAGGTTGTTTTATAAGTTCTAGTTTTAAGTCGATTACAGTAAGTTGTTATCAGAAATTTTTTTATTGTTATTTTCAGGTTTCTATCGATGTAGACGATATTGAGTGATGGTGCGATTGCTAGAATTCCTATCTCAGACACGCTCAGACAAATTAAGCTAGGATTAATAGCAGATAAATCCGGCCGTCACCTGAAAAAATAAACGGAAACGATCTCTTTCGAATGCGTAATAGAACATTTTCAGTTCATAAAGAAGGAAACGAGATATGAGGAGCGAACAAAGACACCCAAGCCGCGATAAAAAGCTGCTGGAACTTTCATGAGCTGCCATAAAACTGCTGAACTCCTTTGTAATTTTAAAGGCGCTTCAATTTCTTTTCCTCCCAATCCTCTACCCCCTTAGCATTTATTGATGTCTATCTAATTCTCGACTTTTATTCGCGCCCGTTTCTCGCACCTTCAGCTTTGAGTCGGAAAGTTTGAAACGATTGCCCCATAAAGATTAGAAACGAGATAAGTTTGGAGAAGGCCCGCTCGAAACAGAATATGATAATGAAGGCGGCTAATAAAATTGCCCGGCGAAGAGGTAGTGGGCGAATGAACTGAAACCTTACGCTGGCACAGCGCTCCAGCCTAATTTTCTTTCATTTGCAATTAAGAACCCGGGCTCCTGGGAACCATTTTAGTGCTATTACTAAATGAACTGTTTACAGTAGCATTTTCATCTCCTTGGTTACGGCAGTTGGTTTGGACTGACGACTGATGGTTCTCAAAAGCACGGACGTGGTCAGATCCTGTAATACCGTTTACCTCACTAAGCGGCTTATTCTCAAACGGAAGATTATTTTATCGAATCAAAAGCTTTTGTATGTTGCTGAAGGTTGAACTCTCGTGATTTCAAGGTTTTAATGTTTATTTAAGTAGCCGCAAAAGGATCCAAACAAATGGCAACAATGTAGGAGTCAAATTAAATTAAACTCAAATGATCCAACTGTAATTAAAGAAAGTGAACATGGCATCTTTATTAAATGTATTCACACGCATTTAATTTTCTATCTATAACAGTACTTTAACTAACAAAATGAAACGAATTTTTAAAATATACATTACATTTTTGGACATCCTGGTGGAATATTAGATATGCATGATAACGTATATTTAATATTTTTACACGTTATTTAACATAAATCATAAATAAATTTATTAAGAAATAAAAATGTAAAATTAAAACATATTTAAATATTATAAGTATTTTTGATATGAAATTATCATGTGACCGAATAATAATGCAACACTTGTAGTTAAAATTTAGAGCTAATAAAATAAAGTACTTGGTTTTGTATTATTTCTCTAAGGCAGTCCGACTATCATAACTATAAGAAATCCTAATTAAACTTTATTTATTTATTTTTAAAATATAGGCAAATGTGTAAAATAACTTCCAGAAACAAATGTAACGTTGTCAGAAGTTAAGCATACAAGTTAAATAACTATTAACAAGTTAAGATTGTCCAAATAAATTTGTTGATCCTTTAAAATGAAAGTTTGCGAAGCATGACTTTTTATTATTTTTTATAAACTTTTATCTTCATCATCTTTCTATAAATATAAAAATAGGCTAATTCGGGAAATTGGCTACGAAGTAACACAATTCGTTAAGAAATGATTGTTCTGAAGATGAGTGCTATTTGATTGAAGTAGTAAATGGTTATTTCTGGAGGTTTTTCAAGCTCGTAAGTTAGTTTCATTTATTCTAAAGACCGATAAGTTTTAGTTTCTCAATCCTTACTGCTCAACACTAAATTGTGATGTTACGATTACGATTAGATGAATATATTATATTATGTATATGTGTTTAATGTTCAATATAGCGGAATATGAAATGCAACGGAATTTATAAAAAGGTGATAACAGAAAGAGGAGTCGAAGCATCCTGTATCTTGAGTATTATTTATTTTTATTTTACAATGATAAAGTTTGCTTTAAATAATTGTCGAATTTCTGCGATAATATGAAGGACAAATTACTGTAAAAAATATAATAGTACTCAAAATATAGAATTCTGCGACCCTTACAAAAGTTTTATTATTTTCACGATTTACAAAACTGCTAATGGGACAAATATTCCATAATGTTATATACAAAATGTAAACACTTTTACTAGCCTCTTTCAGGAAAATAAAAAACTCAGATAATTTTACTGAATTTATTGTCGTTTTTAATTTGCTATTTCAAGCATAAAACTATATTTGTACAATTTTAACATAATTATTTTTAAAGAAACAAGTTTATTGAATGTTTTTATCATTATTGTTAAAAAGCAGTCTTCGAATAAATTCAAGTTTAACTATTTTCAAACTCCAAAACTCTCTCAAATAATTTTATGTCGTTTGTACTGTATAGGAACTCCTTGTGAATTATGATAGGCGGAAACAATTATGGCTGCTCCAAGCATAACCCAGCAGAATAACCCAAGGAATGAAAAATGAAGGTGAACTTCCGTAAACTCTAGAAAACACTTTTTATTGCTTTTGTTTTCTTCTGGTCCCCTCCACCCCCAATTCCTTATACCAGTTCCTTTTTGTATTTTTTTTTTTTCGTTTCTTTCTTTTCGCTTCCGTTGAAGTCCACAGCGAAAAGTTTCTTTTTCTTTAGTTCTCGGGTATTTCTGTTGCATTTTTGTACGAGGTATGTGGGTGGGGGTAGAGAGAATCGAAATTGCTTGTGAGGTGTATTTTTAGGGAGCGAACAAATGGGTGGAGAACAAACGTTGGCAGTGTTGTTGGTGGTTGGGCTGTCGAGAGAATAGCCTCAAAGATGCAAGTGTTTAGGAGAAAATGGCTTCTTTTCAGTAGGTTTACAGGTCCCATAGGACCAGCGTTTTGGGTGTTTTAATTTTGCCGCTTTAGCATTTTATCGCGGATGAAAGCGTATGTAAAGTTGGATTTTACTACCATTCTATTGAACATCGCTCTGAGAATAAAAGAATGTTGTGATTAGAATATTCTCAAAAGATTCCGAATGTTTCTTTTCTGAAAAGTCTGTGCAACTCTAGCCTTAAAAGTCCTTAAACCTACCGATACATTTTACATCAAGAATGAAATACTATAAGATCAATCATTCGAATTATTCCGTATTAACATTGCTCCTTTCCAGAGCAATATAAGTTTTACAAGGTCTCTTGTAAATTTCCAATGTATGTTTATAAACGTAAACCTAAATATCGATATTAGTTTGACTATAAACGGAAATATATAAGTCTGAATGCGAGAATTTAGAATATCTTTCCGAAACAGTGAGCAGCAAGAACATGAGTTGTGCGAAATAGAAAGTAAATATTTAAATTTCTACTTGGTATTTGATTTCAAATAATGACACATGTAAATGTAAGGTGTCTTCAAAATGTGTTGGTGTTTCTTATGCCACTCGGAAATTTCGAACCCCGGTAGTTGGACTATCCGTATTTTAAGGCACGATGGGTACGTCTTCCGTTTTTAAGAGGAGCGCCACTAAGGGAGGAAGAACGACTTAGCTCCAGAAGTCGGCGAAAGATGGCATCAGAAACTCGAATTTTGATACAGATCAAGGCCAAGTTAAACCCATGTTCCGGTACCCCCAGAGGTATAATTTTTGATGGGAACTTGGAGGACTTTGCGACCACGACGGGATTTAACGTGCACCAGTCGCCATTAGCGTACACGACGGTCTTCAGCCGGCTCGAGAACCGAACCCGCAATCTTTCAATCACGAACTCACTGCTCTTACCGACTAGGCTACCGCAGCTTTACGCAAAATGTGACATGGATGTTTATTTTGTAATAACTGATGAAATGAATTTATAGTGTGAATTTTTCAAAAATTTCTGTGTAATTAAAGGGGGAAAATCGCCAGCTAACATACATATGTATGAAAGTACACCTCAATATCTTTTTCATTCTCTCTCTATTTTCAATATAGAATTCTTGCACATTTACATGTTTATTTGTATATATATATATATATATATACACACACACACACACACATATATATATATATATATATACACACACACACACACACACATATATATATGTGTATACATATATATATATATATATATGTATATATATATGTGTGTGTGTGTATATATATATATATATTATGATCACCATCATTAATTCCTCCTAAGTGATTCCAATCTGACCTGTCTTCTACAGTTCTTCTTCATTCTGTTCTTCCAAACTTCGCAATTTCATCTGTCCAACTACACAGTGGTATATTCCTCGGTCTTTTCTTAACTCTCGGTATCTAAAATAGGATTTGGTGGTCCATCTATCATCCTTCATTCTGTCAAGGTGCCCAACCCAGCACCATTTTAAATTCTTAACTCTAGAAATAACATCAGTAACTTTCGTTTGCTCCCCAATACAAATGTTTCGCTTTCTGTCTCTTCGAGTGAAACCTAAAGTGCATCATCTCTCCATGTTTATCTGGGTTATTTGAAATTTGTGTATAGTTTAACACGTTAATGGCCAAGTTTTTGAAGCATAAGTTAAAACAAACAAAGTGCACTCATGAAAAAAATTTCTAATCAAACAAATTAGGAGTTACCATTTGAATACAGTCCTGTTTCTTCCGAGTGGTCTCCACGCAAGTTTAACTCGGTATATATACCCCAAGTGATCCAAAAGTCGCAGAAAGAATTAAAAAAAATATTTTTAAAAAAATATTGACCGCAGCACTATGCGGTTTTCACTAAAATGCACAGAAACACATGGGACTTTTTTAGGTAACAAAAGATTTATTAGCAAATCAGTTTAAATTTTCTTCATTACATGGCGTTTTTAATGCAAAATTGTTTTTTTTTTTTTTTTTTTTTTTTTTTTACAGTGGCGCATTATATTCAAAACGTAACTAGGACTATGAATACTCAATGTCACGGCCGTCAATCATTAGAATGATCATCAGACATTGGAAATTCTCTTAAAAAAGCTGCAGTATTCGCAATATGCTGTTATTTAATCAAGCAGAATATGAAAGAAAACTGTGAATACAGCGTAATATGTTGGTGAAAAATCTAACTAATATTTTTTTCTTGTGTATATAAGAATTTCCATGTCTTTCTGTAATTTTCAGTGAAAACCACATTGAGCTACGATCAGTACTTTTTGAATAACTTATTTTTAATTTTTTTTCTGTGACTTTTGGATCACCCTGTATATATATGTAAAATATTTTACTCATACACTGTTAAAATACACTTCTCAAAAATAAGCAGAATCTTCTCATTTTTGAGAAGTTTCATTTTTTATAATAATATATTTCATTTTTTAGATTTTTTTTTTTTTTTCATTTAACAATTCATTTCTAATTTTACATCACTTTATATGAAATTGATGAATTTTCTAGAACAAATTATTCTAGAATTCGAGAAAAGTCTAGAAATCGCATAACATTAATTAAATAATTAACATAAACATAATTAACATAATGAATAAATGAAAAAAAAAAAAAATAAAAACTAGTTTTAAACAATTTTTTTTGACGGGAATTGAACTAATTGTTCTTTGGTTTCATTGCCCGATGATTTACCTCGTAAGCACGGCGTTCACAAATGAACGACCTTTCGTTATAATATTACAAGGATGAACATGAGATGAATAGTTAAATGAGAGAGAAAAAAATTCTTAAAAACGAGAAGATTCTTCTCGAGGTTATATTATAAGAAATGAAACATCTCAAAAATTAGAAGTTTCTGCTTATTTAGAATTTCTGCAAGTTTCTGCTTATTTCTGCAAAAATTAGAAGTTTTTGCTTAACAGTGTTTTATCAGTGTACATTATCCAAGGGATTTATAAAACAAATTAAAAGCATTTATCGTAACGTCTTTCCTGAAATTAAATTATTAGTAATCATACTTATTTTTACATCACTTATATAATATTACCATTTATTTATTATTATATTATTTAATATTGCCATTTTAGAGAAAGCAACGGCTTCTGCCTTTTTGAGAAAAATCTTCTCAAAAAGATATGAGGAGGCTCATCTTCTCATTTTTAAGTAGTTCGCTTTTAACAGTGTACATCAGTCGAAACAAAACATGGTTTTTTAAATTACTGGAGATATTTGAGATTTTTAAGTATTTTTTAAGTTTAAGGATTATTAAAAAAAAGGGGGGGGGGGACAATTTGCTAATGAAACAATTTTTATTATATTCAATAATGTCTATTTTATAAAATTAAATAAAAGAAAAATAAATATATTTAAACCAATATATATATACATATATATGTGTTTGTGAGTGTGTGTACATTAAGAAAAAATCTAATATTACGTAAATGTTCTGCATCTTTTTTGCTGATATTTTATTTGAAAAAAAGGGCATTTGAGTTACACACCCATATCCAAAATTAAAGTCACAACCTGTTTTTTCGTTGCCTTCTTTTGCAGATAATTTTTAAACAAATAAATGTATGAACATAAAATGTGGGTTTTTATCAAACCATTAATCGAATTTTACAGAACTTTTATATAAGCAATAATTTTGGAATTGATAGTGCTTCATTTTTTCTCGCTTTCGAAGAAATTGAAAATGTAAACAATTTTAGATAGGAAAACTATGTGGAAAGTTATGTTAAAGTGCATGACACATAGGTAAAGGTACACAATTCTTCAATTGTTAAATTAAAACTCAGTTTTCCTTCCTGTACTCACTTTTCCTTTTTCTTCTTTCGGCTTCTTCTTCCTCTTTTGAGAAGAACTTTTTTATAAATGTACTAACGAACATGCAAATTGGGTGAGGCATTGTTTATAAAAATATTCATAGACATTTTTGTTATTTTGGCGACGTTCTAAGTTCACACATTAACAATTATGATTTTCTAAAAATTCCGTTATGGTAGAAAAAGAAAAGTGAACACAGGAGACAAAATACAATTTTAATTCAATATTTGGAGGCAAGTGTATCTTCACCTACCTGTAAGGCATCCTTAACACCGTTCCTTATTATTTTTCATTTCTAAAATTGTTTATTTTTTTATTTCTTTTAAGCTTTCTTTTGAGAAATTATGAATTAATATCCGTTTGAAAATTATTGCTTATTTTAAAGTTCTATAAAATTTTGATTAAATGTTTTGCCATCCAGTTTTTATAGTCATACGTTCATTTGCTTAAAATTTATGTACAAAAGAAGGAAACGAGAAAACAAGTTCTGACTTTAATTTTCAGCATGAGTGTGTCTTGTTTTCGCGGGTTATTTTGATTTGTTTTATGTGTTTTAAGCTAATTCCTGGAACTAATTGCATGTATTATGCAAATTTTTAGAATAGGAAAATGTCAAGATACTTTTTCTAAGGGGGAAAAATGGAGAAGTATAAGGTCTCCTATTTAAAACGTACCATTCGATTCATCAAATATCCGATTTAACACAGGTATCAATGTCTGTAGTAGATGAAATAAAACTGGATACCTATGAAAATAAACCAATTTTACCCCTCAAAAAACGGGTAGATGTGGCCAAAACAGCATGACAATCTCATCGATCTGATCATAGAATCCGAGACATATGCCTTGAAAATTGGAATAAAGTGCTTCATACCTCACTAAACTAATTGACGATGAAGGTATGGCAAGACCGACGAACAGTCATAAAAACTCGAATCACACAGGCTATGGGGAAAAAAATAATCGATTGACCTGGACAAAGGGACTTTGATAATTTAATTTGACTTTAAATAATTAGAGTAAGGTAAAAATAATAATAATAATAATGTTTTTTTTTAGCACGTTGAGATAATGTGTAATGTTTCTATACCATATCATATAAATTTTGTCACGCTTGAATCCACATTTGAAATTTTGTCGGACAAAAATCAGCTAGTCCGAAGGCTCCCATGTGAAGAATATCTTTTAGACTACCTCATTGAGAGAATAAAACATCCATTCAAAATCAGAGTGTGGTCAGTTACCTGCGCACTATCTCTGGGAAGGCTCCATATTGCTGAGACGATGATGAGCCGGACTCAATATAAGTATGTACTGGAGAACCATCTTTTACCACAATTCCAGGTGTGATTTCCTGACAGCGCAGAAATCAAGTTTATGGAGGACTCTGCCCCTTGTCATAAGAACAAAAGTATGACAAAGTTTCTGAAGAACAAAAAAGCTGAGGTATTGCCGTGACCCGGTAATTCCCCTGAACTGAGTCCATTTGAGAATATGTGGAAGATTGTCAAAAAGAAAATGATTACATCCCCAAGAAGACCCAACTGATTGAAAAGCTCATAAGAATCTGGCATCACAATTCTCAAATCATAGAAATCATTGAATTTCATTTTACAAATTAGATATCATTTATTATAATAAAAGTTATTTCAATATCGCATTGTTTTATTTTGATTTTTTCAAAGCCCTTAAAGTCAATATTATTTGAAAATCTCTCTTATACTTAATAATTTTGTCGAGCAACTGTAATTTTCTTTACACTTTTAACGAATAATTTAATTAATTTTTTATTTTATATACTAAATTTTTTTTTTAGTCTAAGATTTTTTTAATATATATATATATATATATATATATATATATATATATATATAATAAATAATTTAATTCCTTTACAATACTCAGCAAATAAGAGAAAGATATATATATAAATTTCCCCTATGTTGGATAATTACTATTCATTAATTTTTATGATTTTTACTAGAAAGATTCCGGGACCTGAACTTTGGAAAAGAGACAGAGTGAAAGATAACTGGCTGCAGAAATGGACTTCTGGCGAAGATCTGCTCGAAAGTCGAAATTAGAAAGAACTGGTAATGAGGTAATCAGAGAAATGATGAGTGCGGAGAAGAATATTGTCCAGAAAATTGAGGAAAAACAGCTGATTTGGTTCGGACATGTTATGCGCATGGGGAAGGAGAGACTCCCGAAGCTCATTTTTGAATGGAAGTCTGCGGGTAGACGAAGAAGAGGCAGGCCCAGGAAAACGTGGCCGGCTGGCGTGATTGAGGCAACGTGGCCTATCTATTGATGACATCCTGAATAGAGATCCTTGGCGGAGCTTAGCTTGTGTGTGGGTTGCAGATAATCGCTTTTGAGTGGAAAAATCTGATTGACTGATTGAGTAGAAAGATTAAAATTTCTATTTAGTAAAGCTATATTAATATTTAAAAAAATATTTTAAAAGTGATAAAGGAAGACAAATATATATATATATTAAATTAATAATTTTATAAATAAGTTACTGAACATTTAAATATGAAAAATTAAACCATACTTTACATTGTTGAAATTTATTATTAGAATTTTATTATGTTAAAAAAAACACCTCGTATATGTTGGTGTGTTCAAAAAACATTTCAGTTTAGTGATTATATATTTTTAGTGCATGATTGTTGCAAATTGTGTATGTAGGTTAAAAATTTTAATACATCTATAGTATATTTAAAAAAAATAATCTAAATGTAGTATACTGTATATGTACTAATGTTTCTAAACTCATGCTTTAAAATGTGAAATTTTAAGTTTTGTATAGCAGCCAAAATCTACAGATTTTCTTGGAATTTCTCCATGTAAAATTTTTCATTTAATTAATCTTGGAAAACAATTTTTAAAAATATATAAATTATTAAAATTACTTCTGAAAAAGTAGCACTTTCAGTAATGCTTTTAAGATTTAAAATAAGTTATTGTAATTCACGAGCCTTATTTATCTAATGATAATATCTATCAAAATTGATAAGACTAATCTATAATAAAATATTTTTCTTAAAACATTTTCCACATAAAAACAACAACAACAACAACAATAAGTAAATAACATAAAATAAATACTTAAGGAAAAAAAAAAAAAAAAGAATTAAGAATTAAGAATTAAGAATTAAGAAAAAAAAATGCTTGCAAAAAGCTACGATTTTACAGAAATTTTCCTTCTGAAGAATTTCGTTTAGTTAAATGAAACTAAACAGTTATGTAATTTGGTCATTTCCCCCTCAGTAAATGAATGGCAATCAGTTTCTTTATGCCAAAAGCTTTCCATAGATAGAATTGGCATGAAAACATTGGACCATTGCCACAATAAAAAATATTGCCGAAAGTGTATTACTGATTTTATCATTCTTGTCACAATAAGAAATAAATGTTTGACTTTCGAGTGTGGAGAACTTGCCAGTGCAAAATACTTGACTGACTTTTATGTAAGCATGTTAATGCTATAACGTAATCTGTTAGTTTCCATACTATTTTTCGGAAAAAAAAAATAATAATACAATCTTATTTTCTAATGTAATCATTGGCTTTGGAATTTTTTCTAAATACTAACCAATATTTAAGATTTGATAACTTAAGAATATTTCTTTGCTTTCGTTTTTTACAATTCATGTTATTTATAATAATAATAATTCCAAAAAAAAGATTTTCTTAGTAATTGATAATTTACATCCAGCAAATGACCACAGTCATGTTAGTAACTGATCATTTTAATTTTTCAGTTAAAAATGTCTAAATTAAAAGCTATCGGTAAAAATATATGTTTAAATTATATTTTGATATAAATGTATAAATTATATTAATGCATATTAACAATTATCACCAACTGTCTTGTTAATTAACACGTTCCATGTAACACTTAGTAGTGAATCCCAGACAGTCACCAATTGCTCACTGAGTAATTCTAGTGCGATGTTAAACCCACTCATCCATTTTTCTTTCCTGCAGCAAACTAATTCCATTTTTGGCATATTTTGTCCAAAAATGAATCCACCTGCTTTTTAAACAACTTAAACAATCGGATCCAAATGTACTATCAAAGTCAAAATATACAAACTTATTTCGTAGGGTGAGAAATCCGCTGTGAAACTTAAATGAGACATCGCACACATTTAGTAATTAACCTCGTTGTTCAATTAATAAAAATGTTGAAAACAATTTAGTAGTTAACCGATTCTCTCATTTACGAGCATTGATAATTTGTTAAATATCTAGTAACTGATCAATCCTTAATTCTAACAAAAACAGGTATTTTATTAATAAAAATGTATTTATTTGTTTTAAACAAATATTTATGACCTACTTACTTCAATAAATAAACTTTTGAAATAAAATTCAGCAGAGTGTTTTATGACTGAATTAAACACTGAATAACAGCTGGATAATACCAACTACCTATTTTAAAATTTGTAAACAATTTTGTAATTTCTCCATGTTAACATCGAAACAAAGCATCGGTTGTTATTGGAAATTGTAACTGAACATTTTATTAGATGGAAGATATGTATTCTACCAACCATAGTCAGAACTTGCACACATTATTTCTTGTGTTTTAGATTTTTGTGCTTAGGTGGTCAAATACTGGAGGATCACCCTGTATAATTATACATACAAAACATACATACATGATAAATATTAAGTAAATGGAAACATACAAATAAGGCTTTTAGTGCTTTTTCAAAAGTGAACGTGAAGATGTGTTCTCTGAAAATTTGCCTTGGATTTAAAAGATCTTCTGATTTCTCTCGATCTCTATTTTTCTATACTGTTATTTTGATGGCAGTGAAATAATCGAAAAAATTTTGCCTTGAACAACTTGTACAAAGTAATCTAGGCCATTATGGAAAATATACAAATGTAAGCTGCATATAAATGTAAATGTAAACAACAGACCTCTCTTACACATAAAACTATAGATAAAGACTCATTTTCTTTTTAAATTTTCCGGAAAAGAACACAAAAAATACCTTTCTTTCATGCATTGTGAAGAACATTCCCACAATATATATATATATATATGTGTGTGTGTGTTAACTATAAGAATCTTTATCGTCTTGTTTATTTAAAAATAATGCTAAGAATTGAAAAAATATTTTTCATATTCATACTTTAATCGCTTGAAATCTCTTTCAATTTTATATAATATCGAAAGCGAATTCGTCAAGTTCTCAGACAATCCTCACATAACCTATACGTATAGCCAAATCCATTAAAAAAAAAAGAAAAAGAAAAAAGATTAGCAGGTATACTGTGTAAAAAATATTTTATATATCCCTATCTATAAACGGAAATGAAGTTGTCGTCTTAACTCAATAAATATTCTCATTTATGAAATTTGAAATTTTAAAATCAATCTTTTATAATATTCAGTGTAGTATATGGTTTCATTTAGTTATAACCCCTTAAAAATGCTTCGTTTTTTTTTCTTTTGTTACATAGTATTGTTAAATAAATAATAAATTGTCAAATAAACGTAAGTAATTTTTTTTTTTATTTATTAATGTGTTAAACTACTGAAAGAATATGAAACAAGTAAGAAAATTAAAAAGATTTGGAAATTTAAAGTACTCTTTTCATCCCCTTAGCTGCATCATGCATCAAATGCAAAATATAAATATGTCAACAACATATTTATATATTTGAAGAATAAATTGAACAATTATATATATATATATTAATCAGTTATACATCATTTATTTGCAGTACTCTTTTCATATACTTTTTTTCGACGATCTGCTGTACTTGTAAATTTTACTAACTCCAATTTCCACATAAAAATAAATTAAGATATTATTTATTTCGTCAACAACATGGAAGATAAAAAAAAGAATTACTTTTGTTATTTGTGATTCAATCTGTAGTATAGAAAACAAGAGGTCTGTCTGGACCATCATCGACTAAGCACTAAATCAGGACATTGAGTCCTGAGTAAGGGATATTTGCCGAAGCCCTTGTCACTTTTACTCCTCATCACATCTGAGGATTTTGATCTCGACCGAGCCTCACTTATCCAAAAGGCAGAAGTGAAGAGGGTAGGGGAGACGACTCAACGTGCAAGTGAAAGTAACTGCCTGGAAAAGAATCGGTGATTTGTTCTGGAGCTAAATTAAGGCCCAAGAATGGTGTCTGGACGTGACTGGAGTCAAGATTGGGTCCTCCCGCACCGCTCTTATATGTTAAGGAAATGTTTGGAGGTTGCCGCCTTTTAAGCATCGACGCAGATTGTGGTTTAGGATGCATATCATTTGAAACAAAGTATCGTACATTGAAGAAGAATTCGCGATTCGCGCATAAAACCAACGTAGTAAGAAAAAACACGTTTAATTCATAAAAATAGAAAGTATTGTGTACTTTGAAAAATAAAATATAAAATTTAAGTGCTTTTAAAATGCTTGTTATGAGACATTTCAAAAGTATACTAAGAAAAAGAAATTTCAACATTTTAAAAATCTTATAAGATTAAATCAATACTATCTACGCTGAATTCAATGCAATACATGATTTTATTTCCCATGTAAGAAAAAAAAAAAAAAAAGATATTATTTACATTATGTATTAATTACAGAATTTGGAGGATTAGAAAAAGATTTAATTTATGATTGCATATATTCTACTTAGAAAATAAATTTAATATTGATAAGGATTTTTATTTAAAAATAAAGAAAGAAAGAAAGAATTTTGTACATAACATTTGCATCTCGCCTGAATATTTGAACATGTATCTCGATAAATTTTAAAGTTATTTTATAATTTTATAAAATATGCTGTTTCGATCATTCGATCATATACAATTCATGACAGCAATTTAAACGTAAGATATAATATGTAAGCATAAAACTTTTTAATGAATTTCCCTCTAATCTCACACACGCACACACACACACACACAAAAAGGAAAAAAAAAAAAAAAAACTTTTTTTTTTTTTTTTTTTTTTTTTTTTTTTAGAAATCGACTACTGTCGCGTTTTCTCCTTGATAAATAATAATAATGCTATAGAAAAAACTTTTATATTAATATAAACATTTATATTAATTTAAAATAAAATGCTCGTAAAAATAAGATATTGCAAAATAATACGTTAAATATTATTAAAAAATTTCTACCCAGAATAAATCTTTTTAAATATAAACTTTATTTTTAAAAATCTGTTCAAATTCGTTACCTAAAAGAGCAAAGTTATTTATCAAACAAATTTAGTCGTCATGACGACATAATTACGGTGAAAATATTTAATTTCATAGTATCGAGTAATAAACATTATTTCCAGTCTGATTTATTATATTCAGATCATAATATGAAGACCATTAATATTTAACTTTATCCGCTAAAAAAAAAATATTTTTCATATAAGAGCTGCGATAACCCTTAAATAACTGCTAAGAAAATTTTTTATTATACACATTGCAATGCAGCCAAATAGAATAAAAGAACTTCTTTTATTGGTTAATTAGTCGGGACAATTATTGTGAGTGCAAAATAATTTTTCCACAAGCTTCCATATAAAAATTTTTATTTATTCACTGAAACACAACGTAAAAGATATCGCAATAAACCTAGGCATTCCCTTTTCAATAAAACGACGCTATTTTCAAAAATATCTTCGCTCTAATATCCACTAGAGAAGAACGTCACTTTATTTCATCTATCAAATGAAGCGTTTAATAGAAGAAACCTTGTCAGCTCTTAGGCATAAACGTTTCCCAAAACTGCTTATTCCACTTAATTTACTAACCAGTTTTGAGAGTTGACAGGCAACAAAGTTTTGCATATTTGATCGTTCAATCCTTTCCTTTTAAATGGAAAAAATTAATCGACTGCAACATTACATTACTCGCCGTCTCCGTCTTACTTTCACTTGCCATGAATTATTCCTTTTAATTACAAATGTCTCTTTCTCTTTTAATGTTGAAAGGAATGTTTTTTCTGCGGCATTCACCGCATATCCCCCCTCTCTAGGAGGAGAGAGTTTAATAATAGCACGCAGTAGCAGTTAGAGATACCTGGGGATTAAGATGTGTCACTAAGGATGGCAAAAATTGGGGATCAAATCATTAGTAAGAGGGGGGAAATTGCATTTCTAAGCCACTTTAAAGGGAGAAAAGCTACCAACATTTGAATTACAGGGTCTAAGGCAACATTTTTCTGAAGCGGGTGCGTAAAATCATTAAATCTTGTTACAATAAGATATCTCCCTTATTAGATACAGCAAAGCAAGAACTTTTTTTCTCTTTTTTTATGCTCATTTTTCCAATCTTCGTATTTTCTCAGCTTTAAACGCTTCTTCGTCCCTGTCAGAAATTATCAACAAGTCCATCTTTTTTTTTTTTTTTTCTATATTTATTAACTCATATTTATAAAAGGCAGTTTCGCCTTTTGAAATTGTCAACGCTTTTGATTGCATTTAAAATGCAACGACAACTAAAACAGACGCTACAGTAATTGAGTGAGGCAATGAGACCTTTTGCATTAATCAATGTCAAAGCATCAACTAAATGAGATCAAGAAAGTTAAATTATGATTAAAACGACGACTCGGCGTTTTTATTTCCTCGAGTTTAAAACTTGAAGATGAATTTCATCACTGTCGCTCAAATTAGTGTAACTCGGCAAGAATCGTGTTTTACGACACCAAATTAGTAGATGCCTTATGAATAATGATAAGAATAAAAATGTCTTTCTTTCAGAAGAACTTTTTTTTTTAAGTGTCTTATAAATTTTTCTTCAGTATTAAGGGAATAATGTAATTTGTTGTTTTTAAAGAAGAACATAATTAATAAGGGTAACTGTTAAATGTCAAAACGAAAAAAAAGTGTTTTTTGGGTGATTAGTTATTTATACTCTTGATTAGCTACTTTTTCGATTAAAAATAAAAAGTCTGATTTTTTTTTTCTTCTTTTACTGTGAAAATAACGGAAAATTTTAAAATAAGATAATTATATGAGGCGTACTTATACTAATTTATTATTGTACAACAATTTTACTTTTTCAATTAAAACAATATGAAATTTAAAATATTTACTTTTAGCAATATATTGTTGCATTTTCTTTTCAGAATTTGTAAATTCATGCATTACATATCACTAAATCCAATTGAAACTTTTCAACATTCTCAACGTAAACAACTAATTCCAGATCTGATATACGGTTAATTTATGTATTATATTGTCTATATTATTATAAGAAATATTTTGTATTACTTTTGAAATTGACTTGGTTAATTAACTACCCGAAAACATATTTACCAAACAAAAATATTCTGTAACTTTAAACTTTGTAAATAATGCATTTCATGTATTTTTGCTATTTAAAGCATTACCAAATAAAATTCTAAAATTTTAAAGACAGATACATTTTTTAATGTATCAAATTTTTAATCATGGAAAGAAATGTAATTTATGCTCAAAGAAACTTCTATTTGTTTTTCTATAATAAATAATTTTATGACACTGTATCTAAAATTAAATTAGATACAAGTTTGTTTTCATTTCTTAATTTTCTTACGTTGCAAGTATAGCTTATACCATTTCTGTATTTTTCGCACCATTATCAGAGTTGATATATGTACTAAAAATTCAATTAAAAAAATCAATTGGATGTGCTAATAAATTTCAATTAAAAATACTTTGACAAACCAAAAAAAAAAAAAAAAAAAAAAAACCTTCTGAATTGATTCGATTTTCCTCAAACATTAGAAAAATATAGAGTTTTGAGTAAAATACGTACAGAATATTTGTAATTTCACCTTTTTTTTCTTATGTGTCTAATATTTCTTGCATAACTGATTTTATAAGAAAAATAAAATGGTGAAAATATTGATTTATTAAGGTAAAATTTTTTTCCTCATAAAAAAATGGATTGGGTAACTTGAAACATTTTGAACACGCAAACCTGAACCGGCGCTAAGAGCTTAAATCTCTCAACCTGTACTTAACATAATTAGAAATGTTTATGAATATTTGGTGGATAATGATTAGGAAATAGTGTTGGCATTGGTGTCAAAGTCGATTGACTACACGAGGATCCTAGGCTTAGGCGAAATGCCTTGGAAGTCTTTATAAGGGGTCATAGCCCGTATTTACGCACGCAAAAAAAAAAAAAAAAAAAAAAAAAAAAAAAAAAAAAACCTTCTGAAATTCCAAGCTGCTAGGCCGATGAGCTCGACTTAAGGCATTTCTTGCTTACCAGATTTTTGAGAGTAGGACTTCTCGACCATTGGTTAGAGAAAGGTTAAGGTGGAAAATGAATTGCTAACTGTATTATAAAAGTAAAAATGTAAACAAAATTTTGAAGTATTTTTTAAATGTAGACACGTAAATGAAGTAATGAGCAGTCACAAACTAATTCTCCGAATAGTTTGCTAGTTCTTAATACACACACACACACACACACACACATATATATACATATTTCTGTTTCCATACAAAATCTAATCCCGTAAAAGTATGAACTGTTTTCTCGTCGTCGAATAGTTTGCAATCTAATACTCTTACGTATTCTTAGCTTAGTATTAAAATTAATATAATAATAATAATAATAATAAAATGTATTTTTAAATGAACAAATAATAAAAATTAGAACAATATATTTACCCACCGACTAACAAATACTTTATTTTCAAATTTTTTTTATAGGTTGATGTTTTAAGATTGCATTACCCATGAAGATTGACAAATTCTTATACAAATATATTAAAAAAAAAAAAAAAAAAAAAAAAAAACACTGTGAAAGTGATTACAGGACTCTAATTTGAAACATAAACGTAATTCAATTATTTAAGTAATATATAGAATAAAAAGTTATTTATTATTTCTCACATGCATGTAAGTAAAAAATGGAAAACGGAAAACGGACCTGGGTTTGGGTGTGCATATCAACACCAAATATTCTAGAATTTTAAAAAAAAATCTAAAATAGTAAGAAAAAGTTAATAGATTAAATGTAATTCTAGCTTGAAAATGATTAATAATTTATGCACAAATGTCATTTTTAAATATATTGAATTTTTTATTTGAAAGTATTTATAACATAAAATTAGTTTTCCCCAAAACAGTTTTTATAACCATTTTATTTTATTTTATTATTATTATTTTTTAAGACACGATCAGAAATTTCAAGTTATTAATACTTAAATCAATTTTTAATATTAAAATATCAGCAAAGTTTTTACCAATAAATGATTAAGATATGAAAGTCTCATAACTAAAACTGATGATATCCATTTTCTTTCTAACGACATAAAATGCCTGCGCATAATACGTAAATTATACATGATCAGATTAAGTTATGAAAAATTATAGCTTAATGGTTTATAAATACTATAAAATTTTACGTTCAATAATAATTTTTTATTTTCTGTACTAACCCAGATTCTTAGTTTCTGAATTATTCACCGTTACACACTTTAGTCTCTAAATAATTTACGAAAAGTCGTAAGATATTTTCCTAAGACGTTGATTTATCTCTGCATTTTAGCTTCTTACGCAGCAGTTAGTTGAAAATTCATCGAAAACAAAGTATGCAAAGAGCCGCAACTAAGTTATTCCGCCCATCTCAATGCGCGATTTAATGCCGCTTAGGCAAAGTCGTTGCACCGAATCGTCGAATATTAATTCCTCTCGGTCTGATAACATTAAAGTGCATTAAGATCCACAACGAGCGCGATTTTTAGTTTGCCAAAGTGTCTCCCGAGGGTTTCTTTCGATGCTTAATCCGTGGTCAAGTAGGTAAGTGAATCGCCTTTTCCCCTTACATATAAATAAAGGCAAAGCGCGCCGCAATTTTGTCAATATCTTGTGCGCTGGAGGCAGAAAGTATCTTTATCAAATATTCAAGAATTTAAGATTAATATAACCAGAGTTTGTTTTCGTTTTGGACTGTGCACTTGTGAGATCCACCCGGGGGTGGGCTAGGAGAGTAGGGAGTTAGGCTCACCAGCAAACAAACAGATCAACAATCGCGACTTCCTTGCACGTCGTCTTAACGAACTTCCATTAGGATGGGCTCCAGGGATACATCTCTTTTCCATCGCCTAATGAAGTGTTTACCGAAACAAATTCCCTGATCGCCGCAGCAAATCCAGTCGGCAGCAACCTCAAACAGCAAGACTGCACTCAGAGCCCCCCCGTGCCGCTTTGTCTTACTAATTAACTGAAACTTACTTTCACCCCAAAATAAAAGCCGCACTCGCAAATTACTCACAGTAATGAGAAAAATTTGTCAGTTTCTACAATGAGATGGAAGATCTTTGAGAGTTAATGAAGGTTCTCAGCTCAGAAATTACGATTAAAGGGGTCCGGAATTAGGCCATATTAGTTACTCCAAAAGAAAACTCGTAATTTGATGCCAAAATAAGATACGTGCAACTCAAAAGTCCAAGCGAAATTCCAATCGACTTAAGAAAATCCTTTATCACATTTACTAGAATAGACTCGCTACATTTGAGCTTGAGAATTCCTCCCCTAGCCCCCTTTCGGAAGCGGGAAATTACGATTAGAGTATCTGAAATAAGGTGATAGTAGTTATTCGCAGATACTGTGAAAAGAAAGGAGATAATTTACTCTTGAAATAAGATTGCACGACTCATAATGTAAGATAACCTTCAATTGAACAAAGGCTTCTTTAAGAAGTGAAGAAGTTGCGAGAGAACTTGTATTCACTTTAACGTAATACAAGTTTCTTAAAGTTCGTTAAGCAAAAATTATCAACCAAAGATAAATTGATTGTGCGAATGGAGTGACAAATATAAGTGTTTACTTTTTCATTTTAATTATTTCTCTTTTCAACTGGTCATATGTGCTTTCCTTTTTCCCAGGAGATTATCGTTATTGCAAGTACTGATTTAAAGTCCTCCCCCCCCTTTCCAATTTCTGATTTTGTCACTAAGTTTCTTCAAATACAGAATTCCTCAAAGAATAATTAGGTAACTTAAAAGTTGGCAAAATTAAACTGAAATAGAATGCGTGAAGTCAGACAACGTGTTTCGATAAGTGTTAAAAATTTACGAAAACTCACGAAAGGAAAAATTCTATATGGTTATTTTTGTTTACTGCCGAATGTTAGTTTAAAATACTTAAAATTGCGTATGCATTATGCTATTATTTCAAACACTCATTGGAAATTAAAGAGAAGATATTTGTCAAATTCTCCATTAAATATCCTGTATATTTTTTCCCTAAGAAAAAAAATGGTTAATCATCCATGGTAAATATTTGACTATACGTTACTAAGGCTGTAATTTAAATGAAATTTTAATATATCTAATGTTTTAGATAAAATACGATGACATATTACATAGATTCAATTAATACTAAAATTTAATTTTAATAGAGAAGAACATCTGGAAATCGTACATAAAAAGCAAAATTTGCATTTCTGCTGAATTTTAGTTCACATATATTTCAAAGAGAAATATTCTTTTCTCTTTGTTTTTATAGTTAAAAACTCAAACTATAGTAACTCTCTCAGAAGGCGCATTTGATTTTCAGTCCAATCTCCTCCCCCCAAACTAACTCGAAAAGACTAACAAAAGTAAATATATTTACTAAATAAGCAGCAACAGCTTATTTATCTTTATTTTTTTTACATGTGAATCTCTACATTTAACTGGATTTTTAGCAGCCACTATTTTCAGTATCAATGTTTATAAAAACAAATCTTCGTATTAATAAAACGTATTTGTAAAGGTTTGCAGTACTAATCAATCAAATATAAACACTCCGGACTTTTACTAAAAATTATTATTAAAAATAAAGTGGATTTCAAAATAGAAACATCTAACAATCTGGTTTAAGTAATGTTATAAATTGTAAAAAAAAAAAATAATAATAATCAGTCATTTCAGTTGAAACGGAAAAAAAAATAATAATAATAATAGTCCCAAATTTTAATTAATTTCAAAACAATGCAAGTTAAATAAATATGCGTTTTAATTGGAGATATAAATATTAATTTTTTCCGATCTATAGTTGTATGACCTTTAAAATTATCTTACAATGGTATAAAATGCTTAACTCACATTACAGGTAAAGATTGTTTTTAAATATTAAAAGGGAAACATTTACACACATCTCATCCTTTGCTGTGGTACTTTTGTGTCGTAACTAAGCAATATTTTATACTTTAAATGTATTTAGACATTTTTAGACTGCTTTAGGCTCAGGGGTATATTTTAGAGTATTGAAATTCTACCGTGTGAGTAATAAATGGTTGACGTAACAAAATATTCTAATTTATATTTTAAATAATTTGACCTTTTTGGAATGCCTTTTACTCATGGAAATATTTAAGAGATATAGAAAACATCATGTGTAACAAATACTTGACATAACAAATATTCTAATCTATAGATTTCCAATATTATGTTGTGTGTATGTAAAATTAGCTGATAAGGAATAACATTGCTTTACAGAAAGCAAAACAAGTTACTTTTCTTAAACAAATGAAATTTTAGACCTCTTTGCTCTTTTGACTTACGTCAATTATGAATTTAAATAAAAATTGCGATTTTCATGACTATAATCTACTTTGTTAGGAATATGCAATTAAGTTATCATTTATTTATACCTCATAAAAGTGAAATGTTATTAACCAACTTCAGACAAAGTACGTTAAAATATGGATAATCATTAAGAAAGAACGCAGCTACTGAGAATTCAATTATCTTCTTTGGATAAAATTGAATTAAATGAAATGAACTTCGAGAAATTTCAGATTCGGCTTTCCAAAATTAACGGAATAGACTGAGTGGATAGACCTGAACGCTTGAATACACAAAATGACTTCCTTCGGCTCATTTGTATTTCGTTTGTGTATTTTGCCTTTAAAAGTATTTAAACAATTAAGGTATTCAAATTGTAACCGGAGAGTCAAAGCTACTTTAGAATAGCAATGATTTGTTTTACTCAAGTAGAGATTTCAAAGGTTTTCCTTTTTTTTTTTTTCTTTTCTTTTAATTTATTTATTTATTTATTTTTCTGTGCCAAAGTTATACGAATTCTTATCACACACATACAAAAGACAAAAAAACTACTGTAAATGAGTTTTAAAGACATAAGGTTTAGTGAAAAAATTCCTATAGGATATTTAAAGTAACTTAAATGTAATAATAATTTATATTGAAACTTATTCTAAATGTAATTGAATGTGTTTCAATGTGTACAATGAAGTACAAAATATTGAAATGACCGAAAATATTAAAATATTAATTTCAATAGAAAAATTGAATACTTTGAAAAAAAAATTTAATATAAAAATGACAATTTTTAACTACTGAACTATTGACTATTAGCATTATAATATCGAAAATAATTGTATTGAAAAAAAATGTTTATACTATATGTTCTTAGTTACAAATATCGTAAAATTGGTCTTGTTTAAAACTTTAAGTATATGCAACAGACAATTTATTATATAGTTCTTTTTCTTTCTTTTTTTCCCATTTAGCTATAAATTTATTATTGTAATTTTTATTAATCAACGAGTTTATATTTTCTGCAGAATTAAAAATAGAAATAATACATAGTTTTATAAGAAAATCATTTAAATTGAAGAAATCAATAGTCATCTAACGAAATTTCAGAATATACAGCAGAACATTCAACTTCTCATTATTTCTGTACATTCACTTTAAAGTACATTAATAAAATGTGAAGCTCTAAGCATATTAACAAAAATGTAGAAAATAGTAAAAACTCGTTAAAAGTAATAATAATAATAATAATAATAAACTTTAATCACTTATCATTTATAGAACAATTTCAAAAGTTAAATTTAAATTGATAGATTATAAAACCTATTGTTATAGATTTGACAAATGGGGAAATTAATAATGATAATAATTTTAACGATAAGAATATTAGGTTACTTGCTTTTATTTATCCATATTATTGTGTGAAAGACTGAGGCAAAACATTTTATTAACTTCAATTTTTTCGTGGCTTTGTGAAAGCTTTATGTACTTATCAAACTGTGACTAAATGCATACTATTAAAGTGTACTATTACCTTCTAATAACAAAACAAAATATAAAAATTTATAAGATTTAAATTTAATGAATTTTAAAACGAATATACAGTACAGGTGAATAATAAATTAGAAATTATTTTTACAGTTAAACAGAAAAGACAAAATATAGCTACCCGATTTTTATTACGCACTGAATGTACTTATGATCTATTTACATAAATAAAAGTAGCTTTTCTCTCTCTCTCTCTCTCTCTTTAACTTATTCTTTCTTTTCTTTTCTTAATTTATTTAATTTTGATAAAGCATAATCATTTTATTTTATTTTCTTTAATTCTTCTCGAATTCATACAGTATAATACGAAAACTTGATTCATACTATAATTCATCCATACAGGGTTGCCAGATGAATACATACTTTTCATTTTTGTATATCACTATTTTTATATTTAAACAGTCACTTTACATATATACATCACTTTATATACATATATATAAAGTGATTAAACCAATAGCCGAATACTTTACAAAATTAGTATTATTAAAAATTAAATTTCCGTACACATCTGGCAACTTTTGCTTATCATAGCTACCATCTTTTAAATTTTCGAAATAAGATATATTACCATTAGTTTTTAAGAAACGTTTTTCGTATTTATTTCTCCAAGATTAAAACACGCTAAAAGTTATTACTGTAAAAATAGTGATATAAAATACCCTAGAAAATTCGGAAGACTTGGCAGCTATGATAATTTATAGTTATATTTTTGAACGAATAAATTTAATGAAATATAGAAAATCTTCATTATTATTTTTATTTTTATTATTATATCATCATAATCACACACATACACACACACACAAAAATTTGACTTGTTTTACTTACTTGGTCTTTTTCTACGAAACCAACAAAAGCCGTCCTTTCCACTTCGACGAGCTGACCGGCCTTATCATACAGGGCGATTACGAAGTGGAAAAAGTTGCTTTTCCGTAAATTGGACGGTGGCTGCTTTTCAAAGTGTGCTCGCCCTAGACCCACACTACAAGGAAAGAAATTAAAACTGTTTTTTTTACTCAAGCAAGCCATAAAAACTTCTGTTTTGAATTTTACAGGAGCGTCTCTCTTACCAGATCTAACAAAATATTTTCACTTTAAAGGAGATTATGTACGTTGTCTTTGAGAGACTTTATTATAGTAATTAATAAAAATCACATTTAATTAATTAATAAGAAGAAGAATCAGATCTGGTAAGACAATTAAAAAAGCCCCCGTAAAATTCAGTGACAAATATCAATTCAGTAACGTCATTATACAGGTATTATAATATTTTTATTATGACACACAGAAAATTTATTGTGAAAACAATCATGTATTATTTGTACAATTGTATATTTTAGCTCTTGTAATTAGAAATTTTGTAAAATTATTTTTAACAAATAGTAAAAATTTTTTGTATAAATAATGTTATTACAACTTTCCTTCTGTATTTAACAATACATTTTTACAAGGCTAATTTAGTTTCGTTATATAAATATTTCTAATGCTTAAACTTAAAACAACTATACATTTTGGTTCTATACAGTGCACTTAAATACATATACTGGTTAATATATAATACGTTATAGACTTCCATAATGAAGAAATTATTATATACATACGTATATATTATTTTCAATGGCAGATTACAAAGACAACCGTGAACAGAATAATAAATAAGTATATAAAAAAAAAAAGAAAGAAAGAAAGAAAGAAAAGAAAAAGAAAAAAGTAAGAACAATGAAGGGAAGTTATTAATACAATAATAAGAAAAAATACACAATCGAAAAAAAAAAATAATAATAATGATAATTTTTATAGACCTCCATTATTTACCTATTTAAACACAAAACAGCTGATTTATTTATTCAAATTATATTAAGTTGTGAGTTATTATCTTTTATTCAAACTTATTTTAATTAAATAATCTTGGACAATATATTTGATAATTTTATTTAAAAGTTCTAAATGATAATAAGAAACAAACCAATATAAATTTTGAGTATAATTTGTAGATAGATTAACACAAAGTACATATCTAATAACGTCTATAAAAAAGCATGGACAGAAAGAATCGAATTTTTCCTAATATCGATTTATGTATGTCAGTCTATTGCAAAGTCAGTCGTCGGCACATGTAAATCTAAATTTTGGTAATTAGATATAAAGCATTAGATTAAAAAATTACCGAATCTCTGACAACACTTACACAAAGTAAATGAATAAATTTCAAAACGGCACATTATATTATTAAACAACTTACATAATGATAGAGCTTTGTGTATGTGTATATTTCTTTTTCTGAACAGGTCAAATATACAATGCATATACTGAGAAAAAAAATATACCGTCTTCCTTTGGAACGAATAAGTGTTCATTTTCTAAATCCCTAAACTAGAAATATAGATTTCGGAGGTATGTGTATAAGACATACCAATAAGCTTAATAGACGAAATGATCGAGAATTTCTAGTCTATACATTTCTAAATGGTTAAAAAATATTCTGAATATTCTAAATCCTTTTTTTTGCGAGAAACTTTTGCTTGTCAGTAACAGAATTTTTTCTCAGAGTAGAAACCAAAACTGAGGAACTAAATATAAAATTTAAATTGTAATAATAATAATAAAAATAATGATTCTTATTATTGTTGTTTTTGATTCTTATTATTGCTGTTGTTGTTTTAGTAGTACAAAAGAGAAAAAATAGTATTAAAGGAAACTTCTATAAAACTTGAATAAAAACGAACTAATTACACATGATTTCGTTAATCTTCATTAATATTTCATAAAGAAATATAAATAACTGTCAAACGCAATTATTATTAAGTATTAATTCAAGGACAATTTTTCCTATTTAATTTCTTCTTTTTATAAATATCTGAATTTCGTTCGATGGTCAATTATTATAATGTAGAAATTATCGTAGCTGAGAACAGGTCTGTTTATATTTCTCAAATTTTTCCAGAAAGTTTTATACACTATTATCAAAAATTAATATCTTTTAATATTTTACTACGATTTAATAATTAAAAAATCCGTAATTCAGAAAGCGTGATGTTAAATGGGCAAAAATTGAATTAAAAAAAAAAAAAAAAAAAAAAACTTCAGCTATAAATGTGTTAAGAATCCAAAGGAAAAATGCAGATGTTTAACAAAGAAAAAAACAGGTAAGATCCTTATTATTTTATCTAACAATTTTGAAATTAAGTTTATATAAATGAAATTAGTAATCATAAAAACATTAAATACTTAAAAGGTTTATTCTATACCATTTTTATTAAAACGTAATTACGTTTTAATGTATAAGAAATTTTGAAACAGAATGAAAAAAAAAAAAAGTATATGTATATATATATGTTTTTGAAGAAATAAAAAATAACGAAACGAAGGCTTATCCATTTCTTCACTCTTCTCCTCTTTTTTATGCATTTTACGCAATTCTAGAAATGTACGAATATTTGAAATTTGATAGAGGTTATGCGCTTTTGTAAAAGGTAAAACCACGGGATTCCATGCGTTGAGGAGAAAAAAATTCTGGAAAAGACTTAAGCTCAACATAATGTGCGATATTAAAAAAAGAAAGGAAGAGAAGGAAGTTTTAAAAAAAGGTTGAATTTGAGAATTTGATTCCAAACGATTCAGTAAACAGGTAAAATGCAATTATTTTTACAAAAGCACTTTAAGATTGATAGTTTTCTTATTTTTATATGATTTTTAAATGAAATAATTGAGATTACATATTTCGGTAATGTAAAACTTAGTCACCTAAAATAAAATTTTATATACTTATACACTACTAGATTAAAGATATGAGAGGTGTTAAGCTTGACTATTTAGTTTTAAATGAAGTCATCGTAGACAATTTGACATACAAATAAGACTTCAAAACTGAATAATTGCGACTGCATATATTCATAATATTTAACGGAATAAAATAAAACTAAGCTTTCAAGTAAAATACGCTACTATGTTAAAATCGTGTGAGACCATAAGTGTGACTATTTTATTTTAAAGAAAAGAAGCACAGAATATTTCAGATAGAAATAAGATTTTGAAATTGAGATTGTATCAGTAACATAACTGAGTAATATAAATGTACGGCTTTGTGTAATGATACATTACCGTATAGTACAATGTGTAATGACAATGTATAGTACAAAGTGTAACGGTTTAATGTAATGACACATTACTATAAGGGACCCATTACATATGGGCAACCATATTCCCATTCTTTTTCCTCAGCTAAAATGAATAGGATAGTGAAAGTTTAGGAACATCATAATTGTTGGGATACTGAAACACAAATGTTCTGCTGATATAATCATAAATAACATGGTTCATTATTGAAAACTTTATTTTGTGATTCTTAGTTTTTATATTTGTTATTCTTTAACAGATGTATCAGTGTCAGTAGCCTATTCAGATTGTTAAATACACTATATATCATCATTTCAATTGTCGGAAATTTTTAAAAGTTTTTTTTTTTCTTTTTAAGCGCATTAAAAACAGTACTAAAGAGACAATAAATTTTCTCAACTCAACGAAATTAAAATAATAATAATAATAATAATAAAACAGAAATTTTAAATTCTATATTTGTTAATTTTATATAAAAAAAAATCATATCAATCTGTGTTTGTGATCGTTATTACATACTCCCGCATTAATTCTTTATACTTAAAATTTAATATAATTAAAAATAAAATAAAATAATTAATGAATAATTAAATACTAAAATTGAATGATGCATCAAAAATAATATTTATGTATTTGATTATTATTTATTTATTTATTTTTTTTTTTTTTTAACAAACATGTCACTTAAGTAAATATAAAAATATTACATCCATTTTGTTGGATGTAATGTAATATGGATTCAGGAATAGGAATGCCAAACAAAATACTCTCTACAACAAAACTTTTACATATATATATATATATATATACAAAACTTTAATATATATATATATATATATATATACTATTAAGGATTCTACAATTCCAAACCCGCGTAAACAACACCTGTCAGGTCACTATTATCTAAAAGATCCCCTTACCAAGCGCAGCGTGGTGATGATAACAACTGTTGGTAATGCTTAACATAAATACAAATATTTTAATCAGAAATTTTCATTATTTATAAAGATGAAAGGACGAAAAAAAGCATGTAAAACATTACTTTTATTATTATTATTATTTATTTTTTAACAGCAAAAAGAAGGAGATAACCATTTAATAAATTAGGTTCTATTAAATCAAACATACATATGTCTGACAATATAGGAATGATAAGTATGCATGTATGTATATCTATCTATCTATCTATCTATCTATCTATCTATATATATATATATATATATATATATATATAATATATATATGAATTTGAATAATTTAATACCTTTGTAACGCTCAGCAAACAAAAGGTAGATACATATATATAACTAATATTGATGGTTAGGTAATCGAATTACATATATTGATTTTTACATGTTAGTCAGCCAGTAGATTACTACATTGCTTACCATAATAAAATGTATTTCGATTATCATTTAATACTATAGCTCATAGATCATCAGCTAAACAAATATGCATTTTAACGGAATTACATCTACTAAATAAATATGGCATTATATTAGCATGAAATAATAACTGCACTCATTTTCAAAAGGAAAGAAATACAAATTCACTGAACAGAAATCAATAAAAGAAAGAAAGAATATGAAATGTGTAATTTCATGAATTCAAAATATTTAAATTTCAAATATTTTGGGGCAAATCATGTAATAAAATCCAGTAATTTTTATTTTTAAATTCGGATTTTTAATTTCAGCATCCCCAAGATATTAATCATATCTATTCTAATTTTTTTTTTCTTTTTCAAGTAAAAAGTAAAATCAATGATTATTGTTTCAAACAAATTGAACAGATAATAATATCTTTTTTTTTTTTTTTTAAGTATATTGTTGCATAAATCTAAAGAAATTTTATTCTCATCTAATTCTTGGTAATAAGATTAATCTCTTATTCTTTTATCTTAAAATGCAATTTTTTCTTTTTTTTTTAATGTTATATATTAAAAATAATCATTTATTCCAAATTAGTTATTTTCTTGAGCAACGTATTTATTCACTTTCAAATATTGAAAATGGCTGTTTACACAATTATAACCTTCAAAGTTCTAATGGCAACAGTTCTTGCTCTTTGGTTCTTAAAAAAGAAAATTCACTCGCGTACATTACCCCATGTCTTACTAAAGGTTTTAAACCAGGAATATACCAAATACTTTTAGCTTTTATTGGGGACATTTTGTAACCTCAAACAGAAGACGTAAAGCGAGCGGATTTAATGAAATTGCAGGATTCAGCAAAATTTTCATTTTTCCCTAGCCCACCCTCCATAAGATGTTTCTGGATAGCCGAACAACGTCTTTCAGGATTAGAAAAATCCAAGTGCGGGGGACTGTTTTAGATTTAGTACTCCCAAGCTCATAGTTTTAAACGCTGAGCCTGCCAGCCTTACTACTTACAGAACGGGGGCATTTTAAAACACGTGGGATTCACTTTCCGGATCCAAAAGTTCATTCCAGGACCATTACTCTAGCTTGCTCCGTTTTCTAGAGGAATCTGGAATAATTAATGCTTGATTCCAAGATTTTTGATTTTGCAAGTCCAATTTGGACAAGATTTGCGGCTAGCTTTTTTAATGCTAAATTCCACGTGCTTCGGTTAAACTCGAAAACTTGAGTCAGCTTTATTATTTTTTCCTTCTCATTTCAAGCGGGTTTTAAGAGATCGTGTGTATTGATATTGCTACTATTGTGCAACAGAAATTACGTTTAAATTTCGAGATTAAAACTATCTCCTTTTTTTTTTTTTTTTTTTTTCAATTAACTATATTTCGTAGTTTCAGAGACTATTATATAAAGTAGTAGAATTGCATATTTCTATCCATAATTTTTTTACAGTTATTTATTTTATGCTGAATTGTACAACTCTTTCTACCTTTTTCAACATTTTTTTTTTTTTTTTTTTTTTAATACAGGAAAAATATTTTTAAGTATTTGTTGCTGAATTAGTTATCATCAGTAACAGCACTAGATTGTTAATTCGCACAAATGTAATTAACTTTATTAAAAATTTTTAAAATTTTTAACCAAGCGAAATAAATCTAAATATAATTACTAATATAAATTATATACTTTTATTTACATATATTAAAAGGTATATGCATAATTTATGCATTAGTTTGAAGCATAAATATGTAACATAATGCTAAAAATTCCTTTAACAAATTAAGAAATTTCTTATATTTTAACAGATTTTCTTTTCTTAAGGATAAATGTATAGTTAAATAGATTTATTTATTTATTTATTCATTATTAATATTATTTTTCACTGATTTAAATAACCACTAATAACATTTATTTCTTAAAGCACTCAAATGTTATATAGGGTTCTGTAAAAAAGTAAAATATTTTCTAAACAAAAAATAAGACGAGAATTAACAGAAAATATTAATCTGTTTATTAGATTAAAAAATGTATATGTATTCAAAATTCATGCATTTATTCATAAAATTTGTATTTAAAATTTTAATATTGTTTTTTAAATATTTTTAATCCGAGTTTAATTTATGTAATTTTATAAATCAAATTTAAACTACAAATATAATTAAGAGTATTAACGATATTAAGTGTACTAACCTTAAAAGAAGGGTATTAACGATATAAAGAGGAAAATTATCAAATAAGCTGTAACATTCTAGACATATGTATTTATTGATTAGAAAGTTTCTGATATTTTTATTAATTCGTTATATTGATAGTTGTGCGAACTATTTCTACTCTTTTTTATTTATTTTTAATTATTAAGTATTCATCTGTTAACAAATTATTTCTGAAGAAGGAAGGGGGTCACGTTTGATTTTAATATTGCTTGCGTCTTATAAATAATATAATTACAAGTGTACAATGGTAAATGTACTAAGAAAAGAATAATTTTAATTTTAACACCCACTAAAAATTTTTAAGAAATGTGCTGCAAATTTAAGAATTCCGTTTAGTATAAATAATTTACATTAAAATATCCGTATGTTGTTAATATATAAAGTTCAGATCAAACGGTATGAAAGAAAAAATCAGAGAGAATGTTGTTAATATATAAAGTTCAGATCAAATGGTATGAAAGAAAAAATCAGAGAGAATGTTGTTAAAATGTACTAAAAAGGAATAATTAAAAAAAGTGAAATGAGTGCATTTTGAAGTGCAAAATATTTTTCATGTTACAAGAAAAGAATTTTTTTTTTTTTTTTTTTTTTTTTGCTTAGCGAAAAAGAAAAAGAAAAAAAATCAGAAGAAAGAAATAGAAAAGAAAATACTGGAATAATGCGGAATAATATGGAATATAGAATACTGCAAAGTCAGAGGAAAAATCTTTTTTCTTTCTTTCTACTTTTTTTTTTTTTTTTTTTTTTACTTTAATTTCGCATGTAACATTGCAGTAAACTTGTTTAATGCAATGTCTTAAATGTGATGCACAAACTATACATTAATTTAGAAATTTCTATTGCAAAAATGCGACGTACATTTTAATTATATCTTTATCAATGGTAATTTGAAATGCATTCTTTTGTAAGAAGTACATATTATTATTATGTTAAACATTCAAAATTTTTTTGTTTTTTAATAAAATAATATACAAATAATAAAACAAATAAAATAAACAAACAAGCAAATAATAATTTGTTTGTTTTTTAAAATTTGTTTTTTAAACAAACAAATTTTGATTTTTTTTTTTTTTTTTTTTTTTTTTTTGCCATACGAAAGAAATTTTTAATTCAACGTTTTGTCAGTACTTGTTTTAGTTCTGTATTATACAATAATCCTATTATAAAATAAAAATATACGCTAATTACTCTTCTATTTTCTAATTTATCAGCTTAAGTAGTGTCACAGTTACTTTCAGATTACAGTAGAAGTAATGTGCTAAAAAATTATATTAGAACATATGTTAGTTTACAAAATTACATTAGATTCTACCACATAAAAGAAAGTTAAGAAATAAAACATATATTTTAAAAGAAAAATTCAAAAATTTCTATCATGTTCTACTTCTTAAAAAATGCTATATTTTAACCTGTCTGTTCATTATAAAACCTAAAGGAAGGGGTATTTTTATTAAAATAAATTTCATTTTCATTACATTTCAATATATATATATATATATATATACACGCACATATACATATACATACACACATATATACATATTTTATATATATATATATATATATATATATATATATATATATATATATATATATATATATATATATATTCATGTTTAAATGGGACTCGTAAAATTTATAAAGTACATATATTTACTCATTAACGGATTGAATGAAATTTTTTTTCACTGTCAATATTTTCTTTGCATTTTTCATCTTTAATGTTCACTTATATGAAATGTTAATAAATAAGCATTAATAGTTTATTAAATAGAAAGTTTATATATAGATATATTTATAGTATATAATATACAGTCACAGTGAAAACCTAATTCCTAGGTTTTATATATTACATACATTTATAACACATACACTTATTTGACTGAAAATACTTGTCGCTGATTTTTCTTTTCTAATTTTTAAGACGATATTATTGCAATTGTCTGTGTTTAATTTCACCAAACTAATATAAATTAAAAATTAAAAATTTATAATTGTGAAATCCTTTTTTTCAAAATATATATTATGATGTGAATAAAAAATAATATAAACAAATAAAAAGTTTGGGAAAAAGAAAGCACAATTAAACTGAAATATTATCAGACAAAGTTAATTTCATTCTTATTTTAAAATGTTTTTCGTATTTTTAAAGATAAAGATATTTTAATGTAAAGTCAAGCTGCAAAGAATTGATAATTCATGAATTAAAGTTAATTGTGGTATTAAAAAATGTATAACAATCATATTTAAGAATCAAATTTATAACACTGAGATGTATTTATCACTTTGCATGCCTAGAATTTTTTTATACATGCTTTGATAATATTTTCAAAACAGACAAATTCCGCAAAATGATAATAATAATAATAACATTAAATAAAAATAAAAACAATAATTTTAAACTTTTGTGTGAATATACGGACTTAGTGTTGAACAAATATTTATATAGTTTAAATGTGTTTGTCAACTTTAAGTTAGGAGAAATTTTAGATTTTTCGAATCACATGATTTAATATTTTACATGTGATTCACATTTCCAGCAATTTCCGCTAAAAATAAATAAATGAACTTGTACTATTAGGTTTAAATTGTAATGTGCACTTTTTTAATCATTTGAAAAATCACAAAATTTTCCAATTCTAAAATATTAATATTAATTGTTGGAAAACATACATTATTTCCTTTGTGTTGATTGATGATAAAAAACAATAGAATTTTATGAGAATCATAACCGAAAATATGTTACATATGGGAAAATAAACAAAAGTTAGTTTTTAATCGTTTAAGAGTTTAATGTAATATCTTTAACTTTAATTAACTCAGTAAGAAGAACCAAATTATAATGGAACCAAAAATATTTACAGTTTCAATTAAAATCTTAGATTCCATGTTAGGTATAGCTTAATGTGTTTCAGCTTAAACTATATTATATTACACAATACTTAAAATTTGTATATACTGTAAATGTAGACAAGAAAATTTGCAATAAATAAAACTAATATTAATGTAATTAGCAAATGTTCATTGTTAAATAATACACAGAATAAGCCAGTATACTTTTAAGTTAAGTACAAATATTTCACAATATGATATTAATAACTAAAAAAAAGTTTTGAAAGAGATGTTAAATTCAAATAAATATGATAATTTTATACTTTATAAATATCTAACAAATTATTATTATAAATGACAAACATATTTGAAGATTATATTTTTGTAATCTAACAAACTGCAAAATTTGTTTAAGTATAAATTTTCTTTAAATGAAATTCTTTGTGTTAGTAATATTGCTGCATTTTTAATAATATGAAAGTCAAGTAATGTGTGTTTATTTTAAAATTGAAACAAAAATTACTTTTGAATTCTTAAAATGTGAGAACCACAACCGTACATTCTTATCAAAATCATAATAATCTATCTTATAACATTTAAAATCATCGAATCAGGTCAGTTTTGTCAATTTTTTCAAATGACAGAATTATCTGCAAACCATTTATTTTCTACAAAATTCATTGGCGATAACTTAGAATTTTTTAACCTCTGTATGCAAGTTTTGAATTACTCTTCTTAATCTGGTTTAAATAAATAACAAAGAAATACAAATAATTTACTTAAACATGTTTAAAAAATTTCTATGCATGTTTTAAAAAATTATCATTTTATTTTATAATACTTATTACATATTATCATTTTACTTGCTTCATTTTTTGAAAAGTGTGACATGGGCAGTAAATTTATATTACTTCTAATTATTTTTTGACTAAGTCAAAGATAGAATATATCAGCATAATATATATATCAGTTTTATGAACCCTATAAAAAAAAGTGAAATAAAGTTTGTTAAAGCTAAATAAATAATTTATCCATGTTCAAGTATTGCCTCTGAAAAGTTTCACAAAAGTTTACGTTAAATGAAACAGAACACTTATAACTGAAGGTAACTAAGTTTGGATGAAAATACAGTTAAAGGAGATTTTTCCTAAATAAATTTAATGTAATTTCAAAAGTATTATTTTGACACAATATGAAATATCGTTATTATTATTATTTCACAAAATTATGTAATTTAAACAGCATATCTATGACAAAATAGATTCTAGTCACATGGTGGTAAATTAAAAATTAAAATGACAAATATGTTTTATCATTTGGTGAAATTTTAATGTAATTGAAAAGGTGTAAAAAAATCTACATAATAAATTATGAAAAATTGTGGAAGGGGGGGGGGGGACTAAATCAGACAAATTTTATAAATGAAGTTAAATGAACATAGAGGAGAGAAAGGTTAAAGTGTTGCTAAATAACACAGAACTTTATGCAATATAAACCTAAATTTAATTAAATTATTGTAAATACCAGTAACACATTCACAAGATAATTATAAAAATCTTATCTTTACGTATATATAATTTATCTTTTCAATAATATTTCCAGAAATATTTAAGTAAATATTAAAAAAATCTAAGATATTAGTTCCTGTGCTAAATGCAATAATTATATTTCTTAATATAAATTTGCTAGTCATTTATTTCACACACTTATTTTAAATAATGTTTTAATAAAAATAGTATAAATACTACAAACAGTGTTAAATGCATGACACTTTTTTTTTTTCATTAGAAAATGACTAAGATATCTAAAATGAGTCAGTAAACTAATAAGTAAAAGTTTCAAATATAAAAAGATAATTAATAATCTAATGAAATTTTATTGTTATAAATAATATTGGAAAATAATATTCTTATAAATAAAAGTAAAAATATATGTGCTGTAAATGTATGACGTTCTAATCATAATTTATAAATCCTATAAGTTCAACAGGTTTATTACTAATTTCTAAAAACCTGAAGTTTGGTCGAAGCGAAAAAAGTTTACATGTCTAAAATCTCATGACAGCAAAGTAGATGGGGGCAATGAGGAAAAAGAAGGGTGGGTGGGGGTTGTCCTTACCTGCCGGCAGTCTGGTCGATCATGGCGGGTTGCATCCAGCCGGTGCGGACGCTGCCCAGCTGTGCGCCGGTCAGCGGCTCCTCCTTGAGGGTAGCCATAGGCCCTCGGGGCTGCAGGCTTGGGTCTTGCAGGCCGAACATCATCTTGGCCCACGCGATAGATCACAACAGTCCGCTGCGTTCAGTTGCACGCTCCTGCCTGCTGAGTGCACGCCACTGGTAATGACGCCCCTGCAGGACCACGTGTGGGGGGGTCTGACGTCAGCGGCCGACTCCGACGCTGCTACTCTCCGTCACCCGGACGGTTAGCAATCGCACTCCGCTTCTGCCACGAGTTGCCGAATCTGAGACTGGTGGAAGAAGATCTGTCTTTTGTTTTTCAAAATCGATTTGCAGATACAGTTAGATGTCCGAATCACAATTCCGGAGCGATTTTAGGACACTAGTCCATAAGTATACTGCTTCATGATACTGTCGTAAATGTAGAAAATATTTCGAGTATATTGTCAACGAACATTTATTTGAGTTCTCATTTAAAAGTTCTTAATTAAATCAACACAATAATAACTTAGAACAGACAAACTCATTCTGCAGTTCTTAAAATCATTGACACGTTCACCAATGGATTAAATTGGAACTCTTCAAAAATTTTGACAGTCGAAATCCTGAGGTGTAAAAATGTCCTACCTCATGCCAAACACGCTGAAGATAATTCTCCATGAAGGACGTCTACAGTCATCGTTTATACCCCTGGGTGACACTCACTGGCAGTTTGAAAGTCCATTCAGTTTTCTGGAAAATACTTCTCCAGGGAAGAAAAGAGCCGTCCGAAGCCCTTGCTTACTGCGTCCCAACTGGGCAAGAAGTTACGTGCCACCGGAGATTCCACTCACGGTAAGATCTCAAAATGCTTTTTTTACCTCCGCAGTGTTTATTTATGAGCGTGGTTGCCGGATCTGAGACCAAAGCAAAACGATCGCGTGGCGGCGTGTATCTGTTCCGGGTCCGGGAAACTCGCGTGTCCGGCGCCTCGGCTTGTAAATGACGATTTGACGGCGCGAAACCTCCGGGGGATGTGTTTTGTGCTTGTGCTCACTACTCACTAGTCCGGAGTAACAGGCGCTTTCCCGAAGGAGACCGCCCCCTTGGGAGCGGTTGGCGGGAACGCCAACAGGTGACTGACTCGAGCTCCGCCTATTTCAGTCTCAAACATCCAATTGGAGATCGCGTTGCAGAAAAGGAGCCAATCGGGATAGGAACGTCTCTAGTCACTATGTAGTCCAAGCTTCATGGTATTAGCATTTATTATTCTGATGGTGCCACTGGACCTGAGTCGGCAGTTGGTTACTTCATTCAGCTGGGGTGTTTTCACCCAGACTGTCTTACAAAGTGGACCGTGTATTCCTCTATCATGAAACACGGTCTCGTGGCGGACAAATACGCAATTATAAGCGTCACCTTAAGAGGCCTCCCGGCAGTGATTGGTCCCACGTCTCTATCCCTTATCAACCCGTTTTGACTGTCAACTTGATTTATTTGATACGTCTTTAAATATCAACACACCGCTGATGCGATCAAATGACAGGGAGATTCAACGATTATTTTCAAGAGGAGATATTTATTTTTTTCGGCATAGTTGTTTGTAGCGCTTTTATTGTTTTTATTATTTTAAGCTTTTTTTTTTTTCCCTTGATAAAACCGTAACAAAGTTCGCGAAAGAAAACGGAAAATAAAATAGTTATGTAATGTAGAAAAAAAAAATATATATATATATATTGATATTTTGGTGGGTAACTTTTTATTATTAAAAATTAAATACACTTTAAGAATTTGTATTTTTTGCTGTAATTATTATTATTTTGATTTTTTTAATCTATTACATACTTAATATATTTATAAACTGAAAGAAATATATGTATGCGAAATAAAATGTAAGGAAAAGTGACATTTTTTTATTTATAAAAATATGAAACGTTTAAAATAACGTTCTGAAATATTTATATTATTTAAATATATATATATAAATTTAATTATTGTTATTATTTTGCTCATTGTTAATATCACTCGTACTTTACGTTTATGCATAACACCTCTCTTTGAACTATTTTACGAGTTTATATATTTACAGAAAAAGTTAATTACAAAAACTTAAAAATATTATTACATTTACATTTTCTTTAACAACTGTTATTTCGATTATCCTTTAGAAATTTATTGTAATTTTTGTAGAGAATATATTTCTTCTTTTTATAAATTTGCAACACAAATGAAATATATAAATAAAAATACTGCGTGTTTCCATTCAGTATTCCAACGAAGAAAATTCGTACAAAAGTACTAAAAGTTTTTAGATTAATTAATAATATATTAAATAATTTTTATTTATTAAAGAGTAGATGAACTCAAATTTTACTAATTTTAAAATTGTCACCGAATTTATTTTAGAAATATTCAATGTTTAATGGATCAAGTAAAAATACATTTAATGAAATAAATCGATTTTTTTTTTTTTTTTTTTTTTTTTTTTAAATTTTACACGAAGCAATTTTTATTTTCTTGTTCTTATTTTATTTGAATATCCATAAAAATCTTTTTCATTTAATAATTTACATATAGCTTCATAATATCACATCTATATCTATATGTATATATACATATTATGAATACCTTTTCTTACACACACACACACATATCTATAAGTATAATAAATTAAAAAAAAAAAAAAAAAAAAAATCAATCAACTTAACTGGTTACCAAATTGGCTTTTGTTGCTTGTTTTGGCGAATTATTAACCTCTTTATTTTTTTCTTTCTCATTTTTATTTTTGTCTATATATATATATATATATATATATATATATATATATATATATATATAATGGAGATTTTAAGAACGTTATAAAATTTAGCAATTAATAGATACATGATAAAACTAACAATACTGAAATAAAAGTTATTTTAATTCCATTTAAATGTTAGCTCTCTCTCTCTCTCTCGATATATATATATATACACATATACGTATATATATATATATATATATATATATATATATATATATATATATATAATAAAACAAATATCTTTCAGGCATTGCATAAAAAGAAGCAATATCGCTTGGAGAGCATGAACAATTTGAAAAAGAAAAAAAATTAAAGAAGATACTATTATAAAATGTTGGCATACAACGACACAATACGTCATCAGGGCCCCTGATTGTATGTTGTATGCAAAAGGTATAAATTTCTGTTTTACTGTAGGCATATACCAATAATTTACAGTACTTAAGGCCCAGTTTACACTAAATGAAAATTAAACGAAGAAATGGGGAAAGAAATATAGATTGAAATCTAGAAAATGAAGAACAACTTCGATTATCAGAAGTATAAATTAATTCTTAATTTATAATGCAGAATATTACAGTTACAAAATTTAAAATGGGAAAAAAAATATGTATTTCAGACATAATAAAAGTTTTTTTACTTTAAATAATATCCATCGAATTAAAAGATTCTTGATTTAAATTAATAAGGGAATTCAAAGATAATTTTTAAATATATTAGCTAATATATTGATGCAATTACAGGGAAAAATATTCCTTTAGATTATCATCTCAGAAATGTAAAATAAAATAACATTTTCTTAAATAGAAAACGTAATACAAATTTGAAGTTTACAAAATTTATTTTTATTTAAGCATATATACCCTTAAATAATTTACAATAATAATAACAATAATTATATGATTTATCGTGATTTATAAAAATGTGAAAAATATGATAATTTAAGGGATAATAATTAAACCTAAAACTGAATGATTTTAGAAAAATAATAACGATTGGAATAAAATTAATACGAGATTAAAATAGTCATCATAAAACAAATACAGGATGTGAAACTTCTTTATATACAAACGCTCAAGATTTTAAAGCCTCCTCACATTTTTTATGCCTCGATAAAGAGCTACTGATATAAAATAATTTTAGATAAAAGTGTCAACTAATATTTAACGGAAAACGCATAATGACCTGAGTTAATATATATATATATATATAATCGATCATATATGTTGCAAATCTTGTACACATTTCACAAAAGAGTTCTGCTTTTTTTTTTTTTTTACTTTCCTTCTTTATTTTCCCTTTCGTTTTACAATTTTGAACATTTACAGAATTAAAATGCTAAAAGTTACACAGTTTTTAATTTTTTTTAATAAGTACTGTTTATCAAGACCAATGTTGTATATGTGTTTTCCCATATAAACATTTGTACACGTATTTTCCTTTACACGTATATACACGCATGCAAAACCACACAAAAACATACATGTATACATCTATTTCTATATAGTCTTGTATTTTTAACCTACTTTTTAACTCTTTTGAAATTATTTTTAAGTTCTTTTGAAATTATACATAAAAAATTGTACATGTACCTTTTTTTTTTTTTTTTTTTTTTTTTTTTATTTTAAGAACCTTTATTTCTTTATTTGAATTTCTTTCATTTTTACATTTTAATATTTGTTATAGTAACCTTCATGTTTTTTTTTTTTTTTTCAATTTTTATTTCACCTGTTTGCCTGTTACGCTGAAAATACAAAATGGAATATCCTAAAAACATTTTTAACGCTAAAAGACATCCCAAACATTTATCAGTAATTTGATACACGGAGTCTTGTTCTTCTGGCCTAGTCTTTAATGGGCATTTTTTTTTTTATTTTTTTTTTTTAATTAGTATTATCATTTTATTTATTTTTTAATTTATCATGCATTTGTCTTACTAATGAGTAAATCGTTTAGCACTTTATATTACATGATACACCCGCACACACACACAAATGAGTGGCGAAATCTGTTATTGAAACTAGGAATGATATTTTCCTGTAACATTTTCGTTTAACAGTAAAATACACTTTATGTAGTCGGAAAAAATATTAAAAATATTTTTAAAATATCATTATTTGGAAAAGAGGGGTAAGAAAAGAAACTCACTGTTTAAGATACCAGAATTTTACAAGTGCATGATATAAGTATATACATTAATCAGAAACATTCAAACACATTGATATTAATACATTAACTGATACAGAATCACAGAAAATACTTTTATTTATTATTTAATGGGCTAAATTTATTTCTATCCATTAAAAACAAAACCAAATTAAATAAAAGAAAACTAATCATTAAGTATTTAAAAAATATATATTTATCTAAAATTTTCCACACAATTGAATAAGACGCCAATATAAAAATAAATAAATAAATAAACTTCAAACAAGCTTAGACAAATATTTATTCTTATCGTGTGAAAAGTAGCTAGGCACACAAACGATGGTATTCATATGCACGAAATCCTTTTCACCGAATGTTTACCATTTTGAATCTAGAAAAATCGCGTTTTCTTCCTTTTAGGTGACTTATGCTCTATGATTTAATTTACTGTACCAAGTACGTGCTTAAATCTTAGTGTAGAAAAAAAAAAAAAAAAAAAAAACCTCGCACGTAGTGAATAACACCTAGTAATTATTTCTAAGTTAAGATTTCCATGTGAAAAATTTGATATTTTTGATTACTTTCTTTTTGATATACTTGTCATTACATAATATTTGAAACTATTTATTACATTAGGACAATTTTAATCTGCATTGAAATTAGTTTTTCTTTTCAATTTTCTTTTAAACATTTTTAATTACCTAATTGACTTATTATTACTAATAATGAGAAATATTTATAAAATTGCTGCCGACTTTTAAGCTTTTCGGCCATTGGGAATTTTTAATATAGAAAACTTTTGTAAATTTTCATAACAGTTTTCACTGATCCAATATGATAAAAATGTTCACTTTATAAAAATAGTATTAAAAAATTGTAAAAGTAAGCACCTATGAAATATTATTTATTAAAATATCAATTTATGCATTTTATAGAAAACTCTTTTATTTTATAAATGTAAGTTTATACATATATATAATTTTTTTATACATAACCCGGAGACACTTAGTGTTCCAATTTAAGTTCTGGAATGTATGAATGCCCGATTTTTGAACTTTCTAAGACAGTTTAATTTATATTTATTATGATTCTAAAATCTAGCTGTATTATAAGGCGAGCGATACTACTAATTAACACGATAGTAGTTTACATAATAGTAAAAATTTATTAATTTAATTTTAATAAGGTAACTTTGAAAATTTAAATTTTCAATTAGAACATAATAATTATAATAATAATAACCCTTCATATAAAACTTAAACCTGAATATAAAATTGTCTTATTTATTTTTGGAGAAAGAAATATAGGAAAAAAAAAAAGATTTCTCTAAATTATAAATAACTGTATGCAATTATAAATATAGTTATAATATTTAAAACATTATTTAACGTAAATTGAACAACCTTTTACTAATTCTTTTAATACAAAACCGAAATTATATTTTTTTAGTAGCCCCAATTATGTGATGATGAGGACTCCTGGAGGTTAAATAAATAAATAAATAAAATAAAATTGCGCGCACCCTTTCTGTCCTTATTGCCCACTTTAATTCAGCAGAAATACATTAATATATATTTGCAAAACTTTATTGTTAATCTTCTAAAAATATCGTTTTTATACAGAATATTTACTTCTCAGCCTCATTTTTATTTATAATAGTAAAAAATAAGATATCTAAAATATATTATAAGCTCATTTTCGTTTCCTCGAAATATGTTTCCATGAAAAACGTAAAAACATTGGTAATGTAAAAACACAAATATTGTTAAAATATTGGAATGGCGAAAACAAATATAATAATAATAATATTAAAAATAACGAGAAAATTGCCACGGCTCTTTGTTTTAGTGAAGAAGAGCTCGGGGAAATACCCAATATACCATAGCGGTAAAATCACATAGTTGAGATCCAATATATCTAAATAAGGAATAGGCAGAAATGCTGAACGCCCTTTTTTTTTTTTTTTTTTCTTCCTTTCCCACAAATTATAAAGCAACAACAGTAACGTTAAAAATATATATATATATATATATATATTCTAAAACAGTTTAAAAAATGTCATTAATGACTGAACATTAAAAAAAGCCCGTTATTTTATTAAATTCTATAACGTTTATTTTAACATTCATCCGCTTTCAGACATCACATATATTCCTAACACCATTTTTTCATGTGTTATTTTACGAGAACAAATTTTATATTCTTCATAGAAAATCAGTAAAAATAAAGTTTTCTTTTATTAAAAAAAAATTACATAAGCCAAATATAATAGTTCTTTAGATAGAAAAAAAAAATTAATAAAAGATAGGCCAGTTTGTGCATATTTTTAATTTAGTCACTTGATTCCATTTTTAAAGTGTTACAAATAAAAATGTTAAGTGTTTCATATAAATGTCAATCATTTATTATTAAATGTTACTTCATTTTATTTTCATACTTCATATTATTAAAGTTAAATTTTATTTTAATACTCTCATTTGTGCAAAATACAAATAATTAATTTAGTAATTAAATCCCAACGATGTTGTTTCGTAAATTTATTTCTTTTTGCTTAGGAAACATCTTAAAATTACATTATGCACAAAAATGTTTTACCGTAAAATTAGTCAATAAAATTGACATTTTCCAGAAAATAATTCAACATTTGTTTCTACACTTTTTCAAGCTAAAAATGTTTCTAGAAGTAAATACATATTTAATACTTTTATATTTGCATTAAAATATTAGTCACTTCATGGACTTGTCACAAAGTTTGAAATATTACTTTTAGAAAAATAAATAGCAGAATTATTTCGCTATTGCTTTAGAATATAATGTATAAGGTTAAGCTTTTGTATAAAATACAGATCTGCCAACATTTCTAATTGCTTTTTTTTATTTTTTGTACAATATTTGTACAACATTGTACAACATTTTTTTTTTATTAATTTTTTTTTACATTATTGCAGACACTAACAGTGCTACAGAATATTATTTTTCCGTAGCTTTATTAGTACCTGCCTTTTTTTCACGCCAAACTCTTCGCAGAGTATTTTTCAACAATATATATTTCCTATTAAATAAAAAGAAATTTACTTTTCAAAAAAAGTGGTGCGAAAAAAAAAAAAAAAAAAAAAAAAAACGTGTATTAACAATGTTATGGAATCAATTATAGATGTTTGCAGGTCTGATAAAGCAAAATTAAAGTAATTCTACGGTTTAATTTTCTAAATTTTGTGACGGGTGTGACTTTTCATGGAATTACCTATGTATAATGATCAAGCAATTTATCTTTTATTTTAAAAGCATTCTTTTCGAAAGTATGGCTGATATAACTATTTAGTTAAACTATTAACTAACTATTATTATTAATTTTTAAGTCTGTATGTAATAACTATTATTATTAACTAACTACTTATTAAAAAGTGTTCACTGAAACTCATTGAGACGGCATAGTACATGCAAATGTTAAATTTGAGAAGAATACCTCGAAATATAAGAAGTGTACTAAGTGAGTTGACTCCTTTTTGCAGTGATAATCGAAATAGTGAGATCTCTTAGATGACAACACTATTCCATGCAAAGGAATCTAATGACGACTGCATGTATACAAAAATGAATGATCCAAAAAATTAATTACAACAATAAATAAATAAGACAAAGAAAAATATGTCTTTTTAATACAAAATATTTTTCTGTTTTTTTTTTTTTTTTTTTTTTTTTCGTACTTTTTCTTTTTTCTTTCAAAATTTAAATTTCCAGTTTAACATTTTCAATGCGGTCGTCATTCACAATGGTTAATTTTGAATTATGCATAAGTTATTTGGTTTCAAAGGTATATAAGCATTTTGTACTGATTTCCATGCAGCAAAAGAAAAATTTATTAATTGACAGTTTTTTTTTTTTGTTTTTTTTTTGAGGAGGTGGGGGGGGGGGCGTCGGATATACAGAAATAATAATTTAAAAAGACAAAAAATTTTGAAAATAAGTAACTGGAGTATTTCATTAATATAATATTTTACCCTTTTTTTTTTTTTTTTTTTTTTACTTGTGCAGGGATGGAACACGGGCGCAGAATTCATACCACTAACAATGTAAGAAAATTCTCTACCTGTTAAATCGACGATATTATAGGTAGAGAAATTTCTTAAACACATTCCGGTATGAATTCTGCGCCCGTGTTCCATCCCTGTTTGTGGACAAAAAATCACAATCTTGCTTATGATTGAGAAATATCACGATTCACAAGTCTCTTCAAACGTATTTGTCTGGATGTTCTTTAGATCTGGTCAAAACAGATATATATATATATATATATATATATATATATGTACTTTAAATTTAAATTAGAATAGCTTTATAAAAGCATTAACAATACCAGCTTATATGATATAAACATTCTCTACATATGATCTGAGAATATTACAAAATGTTTGATTTATTTTTCGAAATGTAGTGGAAGAATGTCATAGATATGTGACAGCAAAGGTCCAGCGGAAGAAGGAAAAAATAAAAATAAAATCGGTCCCATGCATTGCTCAGTAGAAATCTGTAGATTTAGATGGGTTTTTAAATTTCTAAATTTTTCTGCAATAAAATTCAGAAAAATTTGAGAATATTTAGCAATATATATAAGGCTATTTAACTGAACAGTCTAATTTATTACAGGCAGTCTAATTTATGAAGAGGGGAACCTGAACTAGAAGCTAGTTTTAACAAATAATAATAATAATAATAATAAAAACTATGTTTTAGAAAAAAATAAAAACACTTATTTAATCAACAAAAACCTCATTTAATAGGTAAAACGATCTGAATTTTCGGAATTTTTTTTTTTTTCACTGTTTATTGAGTTGGGTTATAAGAATATTTCGTATAATATGAAAACAAGTATATATATATATATATATATATATATATATATATAAAGAAAAGTAAAGAAAAAAGATTCCCCTTGTAAAATATAAACATTTTGAAAAAAAAAAAAAAAAAGCAAATTTTCTCATAGTATCGTATGCAGTTCAAAACATTCAATATTATATACATGGTTCGTGCGGTCCTTACTCTTCTACTCTACTAATTATATACAGCAATTTTTATCATAAAATTAGCCTATAAAATTAAGAAGAATTTTATTGTTAGAGAAAATTGGTGGAAATGTCCTTACAAAAAGGTGAATTCACAAGAACACTCAAAATATATTTTTAATATTATCTATATTTTCTCTATTGTAAAATTATAAAATCAATATTATAGTTTTTTTTTTTCATTTATAAGTTGATAAGATCATTTAATCGCTTTCAAGAAAAAATTGAAATGCTCCACTCTCATCGCAGTTTTACGTGAGGCGGTTTGTTATAATGCTGAAAGTTTTCGAAAAGGCAACTTCATTTTGTGCAGTATCTGTAATCATGCGCTGACAAAATAATTTGATGCTTTATGTGAGCCAAGCCACTAAATAACAATGAATTTTTTTTACTATGGAATTGTTACAGCTATTACAGCTTAAAAATTTGACTGCTCTACATGGACCGATTTACACACGGGAGGCCTCAAGGCACTCGCGATTGTGGGGCCGATAAAACCAAATTTGTTATTTTTCATTTAATCAAGTCAAACGATATGTTAATAAATTTGCCGTATAAAACATTCTAGAAAAATACCTCCCCCCCCCCCCCTCACTAACCCTTAAATTCCTAGCAGTGCTGTAGTGTTGTATTTAACGCCAATTCCCAAATGGAGAGTCCTAGGCCTGGTTGGTCTGCCTTCTGTGGGGTCTTTCTAAAGGCATTCAGCCTGCATTTACGCAAATTTCGGGGGAAAAGTCCAAAGGGCTTGGTCGACGAGCGCGACCTGGGATCGAACCCGTCTACTATTTTTAGCATAGGATCGCTCAGCCGCTGGTAGGGCAGTCCCTGCAGTATCAGAATTCAGAGCGCCATAACAGATTCACATTCTAAAATCTGTAAATTATCCCCAAAATATCCCTAATCTTAAAAAAATTCACTTTTTTTTTTTTTTTTTACAATGGCTTTAATTGAAACGTTACAAAAATTTCTGAAATTAATAAGAGGGAAATCAAAATTGTTTCTCACGACGGCATGTACATTATACTACGGTCTAATTAAACTATGAAAAATAGGTATTCCTGGTGTTGACTAACAAAAGCTGTCGCTAACGTATAAATTTGTGTCATAATAGAATTCGGCAGTATTGCAGAAAGGAGCCAAACTCACAATATTTGTATTAAAGTAATAATAATAATAATAAAATAAATAAAGAACTTTTTTAATCGAATGATTAATAGTTATTTAATGTAATATGAGACAGTAACAAACTCTTCAAACAAGAAAACTATACTTAGAAGGTTTATATTAAAAAGAATATGTATATGTTTAATTAAAAAGACGATTATTTGTATTTTTGCTCTTTTGTATACATTTCGTTTTAAAATAGATTTTGAATTAACACATCCATAACATGAATTAGTAAATATTATAAGTACGTTTTCATTTTTTTTTTTTTTTTTTTTTTTTTTTTTTTGGCATAAAATTAAACATATAATTATTTACACATGAGTGATAAACTGACACGAAACTTTATCATTATGTTTAATATTTTTAGTGGTATATTGACGTCAGTTTTGTCAGATGTATAAGCAAATCTATTTTTTGATAAATTTTTATTATTAACGTGTAAATAAATATTTTCTATGGCCAAAAAAAGAAAAAAAAAAATAGGTACGCGTAAGCATTTTTGGTATCGGCTTAATATGTTTTAAAGCTAATTTTAAGTCTAATATTAGGATTTTTATTTTCATATAAATACGGTAAAAATCGCAGAAAACACATTTATATATATATATATATATCTATTAGGGATATGGAAAATTTAAAAATATTTTGCAAAACTCGACGCACTCCTTTACCCAGAAAAAATTTGAAAACTGTACGTGCCATAGTTTTTTGTTTACGTCGCAAAACAGATGAACACTTTTATTATTATTATTATAGATATATATATTATGCAGATTAACAATCTCTTAAGTAAGTGTTCATTCATATTAGGAGTTAGATCTAAAGATTCCACTCTCCCTCCTCCCCCCAGCCAGTTTTATAAACATCAATTTCTTTAATGAGCTACATGAAAATGCATATTTCGCCAATTAAGCGTAAATTAAAAATCGAAGACATGATAATGCGTTTCGGAAATCAGATTAGAAAAAAAATATCGGTGTTTATCACCAACACAAAAGTTTTGTAGATTTACGGTGAAATAATTTCTATTTTCAGAATTAACTTTGATAAAACCTTAATTTTTTCTCGATTAATGGTGCAGTCTATGAGCTGCGATTAAATGTAATTTTTTTTTAAATGAATTTTTAAATATTTCACATTGTAGTAAACGGTCACAAACTATTTCGTTTTACTTGAAAAGAGCTACAAAAAGTAAAAAAGATAAAGGGGGAAAAAAGGCAGTTTTGTTTAAGTATGAAAATAAAGATTATATTGGCTGTGGAATGGCTTTTATTGAAAAACACATTTTCATAATTCTATGTAGAAAAAAATTCATATTCGAAGATGGGCCTTTCAGAAAAATCTCACACATCTTTCACAAAAAAGTAACAAACTTAGTACAGAGCTATAACAAAAATTGCATGATTTTAAAAAGTTCCTTTTCAAATTAAAGCGAGAAAATTATTTCCGTAATCCGCCGAAAAAATATGCAAAAAAGTAGCAAAGAAGCTAAAAGAATCTACAGGTCGTTTAGTACAGGTCGTTTTAGTACCTTAAAATTTTAGTTTTTAGTCCAAAAGCAGTTAAATATTCAAAAACATATAAGTATTAAACAGAGTAACTTCTAAATCTTCGTTTATTTTATTATTTTAATCGATATTTGAATGAAATTATGTATAAACAAAATTTCATTCACAAGGCAAGGACTCGGAGGCTTCCGCTCTATTCAGATCCTGGCGAAGAAAGAAAGAAAAATTTATTTCCACCTCTACTCATCACATCAATTGCTCGCATATAAAGAAAAGATAAAGGGAAATGACATATATCCCCCTTCAATAATTATTTGGTCACGAATAATACCATCACTGCGTTAACTTACCTACACTCTATATAGGAAATGACTTTTCATTTATTCTTGTCTGCAGAGTACGAAAATGTGCGTTAATAATTGCAATTGCGAAGAGATAGTCGAATCTTCTTGGAAACGCAAACTGAAGAATTGAAGAATTGGTAAATGTAGACAGAAAGTATCTTGTTTGCAACTTGGTTGGTTGGTTGTTTGGGTTTAATGTGGCACTAATACTAATGCACTATGGGTAATTGGCAACGGTCTGGGACACACACCAAAGGATGGCCCGGAGATATGACATGATAATTTTGATCCTCCACGGAGGGGATGGCTCCCCCGCTTCGGTGACCACCAGAGGTATACCTGGATGGTATCATGGGGCACATTGCGGCCACTACATATTTTACGTGCACCAGCTTCCATTAGTGTACACGACGATCTTCGGCCGGCTCGAGTATCGAACCCGCAATCTTCCAATTACGAGCTCGACGTTCTACCAACCGGGCTACCACGGGCCGAATGCAACTCGGAACATCTGAAGTTCAAGTAAAGTGCTTTTAATGTTACTGAAAGTGGTGCTACGCAGCGCGCAATCGGCGAGGGTCTGAGATTCACCTGTAATACGGTGATATGCCATCACAAATTTGATAATCCACGAATGAGAATGAACACCCCCAACAGTAATTCCTAGAAGAATAATTTTTTCGGAACAAGGAGGATATAACAGTCAAGATTGATTTATGTGCATATACTTCCATGCACCAGCAACGATTTTTTACCGGCTCAAGTATCGAACCCACAATTCTCTGATTACGAGTTTAACGCTCTGCCAATTAAGTACACACTATCTACCAATAAGCAATTGAACATTTTCGAATTTAGACATTTTATCAAAAATCTAGAGAAATTCTTTAGGAATCATCTTGTAACTTTCGTAGTGTAAAGAACCTGTTTTACATCATTTATTTCAACAAAAGTTGTGTCCTGAAGGGGAAAAGGGGACTAGTAAAAAATTAAACAAGAATCAAAATGTTTTGCATCACATTTTAAAATGTAAAGCTTTAAATGCTTTTTGGATGTAGAATATGATTATGAAGATTTTTCTAATTATTGGTAATTTTTTTTTAACGCTTACCACATTCACTGAGATATAAATGTTTCTTTAAAAATTTGCAAAAATAATTTCTATTCTTTTAATTCTAAGCATAAAGTATTAGACCCAGTGCAAAGCCAATTTAAAAAAAAATTAGCATAATACATTATACACAGCATACTGCAATCAGAATGCAAAAATGTTAAATATCTTGCAAAATAGGAGCATTTTTACCAAATAATTTTTAACCACCCATGCGCTATCTTTAAAAAAAAAAAAAAAAAAAAAAAAAAAAAAAAAAAAAAATCATTTGCGCAATTTAGTAGCCGAAAATATTGAGCAGCATACATGAAAACCCCAAACAAATATCGTGTAAATCGAAAAAGTTTTGAGAGACAGAATGAAGAAAATTTCACTTCTTGTCAAAAAAAAAAAAAAAAAAAAAAAAAAAACGAAGATGATAGGGGTTTTATCAATATTTATTTACAATCAGTGAACACTGTATTGCCATTGGGCTTTGGTTAAATTATAATAAAATTGTGAGCAAAACCCCTTATAGATTAGTTTTTATTTTAAGAGAACTGAAATTCTGTTAATTCTATCTCTCATAAATTACTGAATTTATACGATATTTGTTTTGAGTTTTCATATAAGTTCCTCAATACTTTTGCCTATTATATTATGCAAAGGAAGCTTTTTTAAAGCTAGTGCATGCACAGTTAAAAATTATTTAGTAAAAACACTCATATTTCTTAAGATATTTAATATATTTGCATTCTGATTGCAGTTTGCTATATCTAATGTAGTATACCAAATTTTCTAAAAATGTTTTTGCACTGGGTCACCCTACATGTTTTTTGCACCTTACATGTTACAATTAACGAGGTGGATTTTTTTTTTTTTTTTTTTTTTTATAATTAAGGAAAACTTATATATCCATAAATGTATGTGGTAAACTGATAAAAATTTATACAAATAATGAGAAAAATCCTCATAATCACATGCTACAGCCAAAACGTATTCAAAGCATTACTTGGTACAGGAATTACAAAGCATTATTTTGTACCATAAAATTTTGATATTTGTTTAAATTTTTTCTGGTCCCCTTTTCTTCTTCAAGACACAACTTTTGCTGAAGTATATGACGTATAACATGTTCTTTACATTACCAAAGTTGCAAGATGATTCCTAAAGAACTTTCCTAGATATTTGACAAAACGTCTAAATTTGAAAGTGTCCAATTACGTATTGGTAGCGAGCATAGATGCTGTCAAGAAAGTAAAGGCAAGTAAGCGATAATATGAGCGTGTTTAACAGGAAATAGTTTTTCTTCGTGAATTATGCATTAAATGTTTAAGTTTTTTCTTCTTTTTGCACTTTCCAACAAGGTTGAATAGTGCCAATGATTTCGGTTTGTCTGTCTGTCCGCGCTCTAACTTCCGTAAATATTCATGAAATTTCTGATATATGTTATTTAAGTTTACTATCGGATGTTCCCTATTGAAAATAGGGAACAATAGGTGAATATCTCTACTGATTTGTATACAGGGACACCCGAAATTATTCCAAAGAATTGTTTTCTATGAGAGGTATAACTATAAACTATATTTAAATACCTTTACTTTGCACAAATCTTAATGAAACTGCAATACGTTATACGGAGTAAGTATCATAACTAGTTTGTGTACACGGTCAAAATCATTCCACAGCATTTCGGTCTGTGAAAAATGTTTCCATAAACCAAATTTCAATAACTTTACTCTGCATGCAATCTGAATGAAATTGAAATATGTTATTTTTATGCACAAAAAAATGCTTTCTATAGAATACAGTATGATTAGCATTAGATTTACAGGGTAACACATAAATATTCTGTTACATTGAAAGCTTTTATTGGAAATTTGCTGAAATCGCATTTTCGTTTGCATTAAGCGTTTTTAACTTTTTCTAACAATTTTTATGTTCAATTTGTGTATCTGTCTGTACGACTGTCTATCTGTCCGCCCTCAGCCTCCTTAAATATTTTCAGAATTTTTAAAAAGTGATATATGTTATTGAAGTTCACTATGGAACTTTATATAAAATGGCATTAATAGGTCCTGTACAACTAATTTGTGTAGACACACACACACACACACACACACACACACAAAAAAAGTCAATGCATTGCGTTTTAGGACAGACATTTTTATAAATCACATTTAAATAACTTTCTTCTGTGAAAATCATAAAGAAAATATGCTAAAATAATGTTTTGCATAGGAAAAGATATGCTTAACTTTCAGATTTACAGCGCTACACTAAAATATTCAGATACATTAAGGGCTGCAATTAGAATCTAAGGGCTGTATTTTCTTTTGCATTAAGCATTTTTAAAACTTTCCAACTGTATTTAAGAGTGATTATGAATTCAGTTAGTGTCTCTGTATGCCGTTTTGTGATACCGTAGGCAAAGAACGTTGAAAGTTATACGATACAAGAAGTACGTACATTTGGAAAGTGTTAATAATCAATGCGTACCGCATGATTTTTCGTTTTTGTTGTTTCCTTAAAAATTGAATTACAGACAAACACAAATGTCTCTGAAAGCCTTTTAAAATTTATTATGTTTACTTTCCTTGCTGTTTCTGTTAAGATTATTGTCGGAATCAACGAAGCCTATTCTTCTATTTGAAGTTTTAAAAGGGACTGTTAGGCTAGACAGGGGATAATGACAGGCTAGTATATTATTAAATTACATAGTTACAACCGATTTATTTTTACAAAAAATATTGTTTTACTGAATACATATCGTTTAGCATATAGTCATGTCTTTCTGAATTTTAACAGTGTTAGATGCGTAGAATATTGTATAAATGAAGTATACGCGGCTAAATTTTACGTCGGGATATAAAACGTAAATACAACCTACATTTAACTAATAAATGATATGTTAAATTAATTAAGTGGTTTCACAAGTACATTGTTAAAACTACCGGTGACACATGGCACCCTCTGGGGGTGATGAGCTTGTCTCACTGGTGACACCCCTAGAGGTGCCAAGTGGCACCTTAAAAAGGGGGAAAAATGGCACCTCTAATTCAGGGTGCCTTAAGGATTGAAAGATGGCACCACAAATTAGAATAATGGCATTCCTACTCCAAGGTGCTCCGGGATTGAAATGATGGCACCCTAAATGAGAATAATGTCTCCCCTCATGGGAAAGCATCCTTATTTCATAATGTACAGTAGATTTCGCCTCCCCCCCCCCTCCGATTCTGTTGCAGTTTTATTTCTTGGTTAGAATCGCGAAATACAAAGTGTTTATCCATTTTCACATTGAGTTTATAGGGTAAATAACCAAAACTTCATTGTCTCTCAGTATAGCAATTTTGTAATGACATTTGACTACATGTGAGCTTTTCTAAAAGTATAAAAAAAAAAGATAAAAGTGTTTAGGACTTCGTCTTATTTAACCTTCTGCCCGTGCTATAACAGTCATAAATGCATTGAGATTGTTCTTTTGTTAAGTCATTGACATTTACTAAACAGTGATCCCTATTTAAAATGTAACATGTAGTATTTACAGTTTATTAACAGAACAGACAAAAGTATTGTTACATTACGATGAATAGAAAAAAAAAGTATTTCAGGTGCATTTTAATGACGTTCTACTACTTCAGGCATAAAACTGATATGTATTAATGAAGTGTATTAATGTCTGAATTCTGTGGTATATGGGGAGTATAGGGATGCAAATCATTTGTTATTCATTTACAGAGCCTCACAAGAGTTTCATTACATAATTCTCTATGGAAAACCGTTTACAACGTATTTAAATTGTGTTACACTGTTTGCTATAAAATGATTATCATTTATAGCTTTTTTTTCCCTTACAGAGACATACAAAAGATTTTGGATACAGTACTGTATCCGAAGTAATGGCTCTTAGTGATAATTGTCGAAAGTGCGTTTTCAGTTATGATATGCGTTTTTAAGTTTAACTAATTTTGCATATTATAGGTTATAATGACACATATTATGTACAAGACTACACAAAAGAATTCGCAAACATTACTGAGTATAAGCGTAAATTGTTTAAAGTTAATTTTTTATTGAATAATGAATTTTCAAACTGAGTTATATTTAAAGCACTAAGATGTTTGTAGAATATAAAACCATATACAAGGAACACAAAATGCGTAAATGATCTCTGAGTGATAATTTCCAAAAGTTAATTCAGTAGATTTTTGTTTTTTGCTTGAATTAAATTTAAATTTTAGCTAAATAAATGCTTTGAAAAAAAAAAAAAAAAAACTTGTACAAAATTGTATATTACCATGTATTTCTTGCACTTATTGATAAAAGATATGGACAATGATTTTTGATCGATTATGCATTTTGTTAGTAAATTGAAAGAAAGTAATTGTTTTTATATCATCCATTTACCGATTTTCATGAAACTTTCTATAACAATCCCTTACTGTTTATGAGAATATACAGTAAGTGTTACACGTAATTGGGGTGGGGTGGGGGCAGAGAGAAATAAAATAATAATAATAATTAATATTATTACTATTTGTGTCACCATGTTACCAATTTTAATGATATCACTTACTCTTTATGAAAATTACAGTTAGTGTTATTGCCGAAACGTCAGTGGAGGCCCTCTGTTGAGACTCAAAACGGTTTTGGGCTGTGTCTGTGTGTCTTTCTATCTGTCTGTCTGTCTGTCTGTCGCGCGATAGCGGCCACAAAAATAGCGCTATTGACTTGAAATTTGGTACACATGTTCATGAGCCACACGCAATCAGCTGTATAGTTTTTGGTATGTATTCCATTTGTAGTTCGTATACAGGGACACGCCAAAGTTTTTTTTATCATTACGGCCTATGGGAGAAATTTGTATGTATCGCGATAGCGGCCACAAAAATCACGCTATTGACTTGCAATTTGGTACATATGTTCATGTGCCCCACGACATCAGCTGTATAGTTTTAGGTGTGTATTACATTTGCAATTCATGTACAGGGACACGCCAAAGTTTTTCTTATCATTACGGCCTATGGGAGGAATTTGTATGTACCGCGATAGCGGCCACAAAAATCACGCTTTTGACTTGCAATTTGTTACACATGTTCATAAACCCAACGGAATCAGCTTTATATATTTAGGTGTGTATTCCATTTGTAGTTCGTGTACAGGGACACGCCAAAGATTTTCTGTCATTACGGCCTATGGGAAGAATCTGTATGTACCGCGATAGCCACAGCAGAAATCAAGCTAATTGACTTCCAGTTTTTGCCGAAACGTGAATGGAGGCCCTCTGTTGAGACTCAAAAGGATTTTGGGTTCCGTCGGTCCGTCTGTCTGTATGTCTGTCGTGCGATAGCGGCCGCAAAAATTACGCTATTGACTTGAAATTTTGTACACATGTTCATGATCCCCACGAAATTAGCTGTATAGTTTTGGGTGTGCATTACATTTGTAGTTCGTGTACAGGGACACGCCAAAGTTTATTTATCATTACGGCCAATGGGAAGAATTTGTATGTACCGCCATAGCGGCCGCAAAAAACCTTCGATTGACTTGCAAATTGGCGCACACGTTCCAGATTTGCATATAAGCAGTTGTATAATTTTTATTGCTATATTTTTTATAAACTGTGTACAGGGACACGCCAAAATTCTTAACATTACGGCGTACGGGGTGAATTACGTTAAAACGCATTTTAATATCATTACTTTGCAATGAAGAAAATGAAACTAGCGTACGTGAGTAAGATGGTTAAACTTATGTTGTTTGAAGAAAATATGTGCTCTTAAGATTTCTAATTAATGTACAGGATCTTACAAAAGTGTTCTGACAATGTCACGTAGTCATCTAAACGATGTTACATTTGGAAAAATTATTAATTTTAAACGCAAAATGAGCTGAATAGTTTTTACTGGTGTATACAATGTTTATGGTTCGTTTACAAAGACACACGAAAGAATTTCGTGACATTAGAGCCTATGGACAAATTTTTAGTTTAAGCGCGCACTTTAATGCGTTTATGCTGAATTGAACTTAATAAAGTTAACATACATTATAAAGATACTTAAAATCATGTTTACTCTTAAAAAAGGTTATGTATTGACTAAATAATTTATGAGACCACACAAAAAAATTCCGAGTGTGTACTGTAATCATCCAAATGATTTTAAATTAGTTTGAAAAATTAATGGGTTATAATTAATTAGGTTTATTCTTATTATTGGCGTTTATAATGACTGGGGCTACTTTTCCGGGATACATAAAGGAATTTCGTACTATTACGGTCTATAGACGATATTTCTTAAAAGTGTATTTTAACATGGTTACATACCCATCAAATATAATGAAATTTTATTAGAATTTTAAAAGCATGTTTTCCTGTTGAAAATTGTGGACAGAGAATTGATAATTAGTTTAAAGGTTACGCAAAATATTTCCGATATGCTATGTAATTTTTTTTTTTTTTTTTTTTTTTTTTTTTTTTGTATGAAATTTGATAGTTATGAAATTTGGTATTTATGAATTTCAGGGAAATAATACAAGACTGTCTTTTATTAAGAATACATATTGTTTCGTATTTGGGGGTTCGTAAGTTGTCCGAGGATGAAAGGCGAAACTTGCAAAAATTCAGTGATCTATTCACAGAAAGTTCCAGAAAAATACAGGTCTATAAACCAAGTATCAGCTTCAATTCAACCAGTACACATAGCTTAAACAACAGCCGTTAACAGCAAAACAACATTACAAACTGTTTATCAATAACACATAAAGCAAGTCTCATTCCAAGAGGCTTGGCCGCCTTGGCTAAAAAAAATGCTCCTTTTATACTATTCTATCGAACACAGAGTGTTCTGGAAAATTCTCGTATCTCATCAGCCAATGAGATTAGAGCTTCCATATTTGGTATATCCCTAATAAGGATTTTCTCGCCAAGGTTGCCAAAAAAATCGCCAAGGATGGAAGCAGTCCCCAAATTTGTCACCAAATCCATTTCTTCCCTTATTGGAGCTTTTTAAAGCGTTTTTAAAGGAAAATTAGGCTATTTCAACGCTAAAACGACTAGAAATGCACAAAATTAGCATTTTATCGACTTTCTAAGCCTCTTTGAAAGAATTTATAAAAAAATAAATGCAATTATTTACAATTCCGTAACACTTTTTATGATATACAAATGGGTATAGAAGAGAGATACAGCAGAGGGTTGAGGGGGGCGGCAGCCCCCCTCAGGAATGTATCTGATTATAGTAATAAGTTGATCGAATCAATATATACTATTATATAATACTATTATATAATGACCTATTGAATAATGTCTGATGCGAATAGGACATTGAGGCTCCTGATCTGCAGATCCACTAGTATAAAACTGTGGGGCTTGCGGGGTGGGGTGGGGTGGAAGTAAAATAACTTTCGTAAAATAACAGACGGAAATAAAATAACTTTTTAAAACCTAAACTGTTACCTATTTTAATGAAACTTCAAGTAAATGCTTCTTATTTTTTGTAAAAAATTACAATAAGATTTATATATATCTGCGTAATTATGGCGGGGGAGGGGGAGGGGAGGGGTGTCAGGAATTAATTTAAATCACAACGTTTCCGATTTAACGATATATAGTATAATTACCACTTACTGTTTATAAATAATTGCCGAAACGTCAGTGGAGGCCCTCTGTTGAGACTCAAAACGGTTTTGGGCTGTGTCTGTCTGTCTGTATGTCTGTCTGCATGTCTGTCGCGCGATAGCGGCCGCAAAAATAGCGCTATTGACTTGAAATTTGGTACACGTGTTCATGAGCCCCACGAAATCAGCTGTATAGTTTTTGGTATGTACTCCATTTTTAGTTCGTATACAGGGACACGCCAAAGTTTTTCTTATCATTACGGCCTATGGGAGGAATTTGTATGTATCGCGATAGCGGCCACAAAAGTCACGCTATTGACTTGCAATTTGGTACACGTGTTCATGTGCCCCACGAAATCAGCAGTATAGTTTTGGGTGTGTATTCCATTTGTAATTCGTGTACAGGGACACGCCAAAGTTTTTCTTATCATTACGGCCTATGGGAGGAATTTGTATGTACCACGATAGCAGCCACAAAAATCACGCTTTCGATTTACAATTTGGTACACATGTTCATAAGCCCAACGGAATCAGCTGTATAGTTTTAGGTGTGTATTCCATTTGTAGTTCGTGTACAGGGACACGCCAAAGATTTTCTATCATTACGGCCTATGGGAAGAATCTGTATGTACCGCGATAGCCGCCGCAAAAATCAAGCTTTTGACTTCAATTTTTGCCGAAACGTCAGTGGAGGCCCTCTGTTGAGACTCAAAAGGATTTTGGGTTCCGTCTGTCTGTCTGTCGTGCGATAGCGGCCGTAAAAACCACGCTATTGACTTGAAACTTTGTACACATGTTCATGATCCCCACGAAATTAGCTGTATAGTTTTGGGTGTGCATTCCATTTGTAGTTCGTGTACAGGGACACGCCAAAGTTTTTTTTATCATTACGGCCTATGGGAAGAATTTGTATGTACCGTGATAGCGGCCCCAAAAATAACGCTATAGACTTGCAATTTGGTACACATATTCACGAGCCCAACGGAATTAGCTGTATAGTGTTAGGTGTGTATTCCCTTTGTTGTTCGTGTACAGGGACACGCCAAAATTTTTCTTATCCTTACGGCCTATGGGAAGAATTTGTATGTACCGCAATAGCGGCTGCAAACATCCTTCGATTGACTTGCAAATTGGCGCACACATTCCAGCTTTCCATATAAGTTGTATAATTTTCATTGCTATATTTTTTATAAACTGTGTACAGGGACACGCCAAAATTCTTAACATTACGGCGTATGGGGTGAATTTCGTTTAAACGCATTTTAATATCATTACTTTGCAATGAAGAAAATGAAAGTAGAGTACGTGAGTAAGATGCTTAAACTTATGTTGCTTGAAGAAAATATGTGCTCTTAAGCTTTCTAATTAATGTACAGGACCTTACAAAAGTGTTCTGACAATGTCACTTAGTCATCCAAACGATGTTAAATTTGGAACAATTATTAATTTTAAACGCAAAATAAGCTGAATAGTTTTTACTGGTGTACACAATGTTTATGGTTCGTTTACAAAGACACGCGAAAGAATTTCGTGACATTAGAGCCTATGGACGAATTTTTAATTTAAGCGCGCACTTTAATGCGTTTATGCTGAATTGAACTTAATAAAGTTAACATACATTAGAAAGATGCTTAAAATCATGTTTACTCTAAAAAAAGGTTATGTATAGACTAAATAATTTATGGGACCACACAAAATAATTCCGAGTATGTACTGTAATCATCCAAATGATGTCAAATTAGTTAAAAAAATTAATGAGTTATAATTAATTAGGTTTATTCTTATTATTAGCGTTTATACTGACTATGGCTACTTTTCTGGGATACATAGAGGAATTTCGCACTATTACGGCCAATAGCCGGTATTTCTTAAAAATGTACTTTAACATGGTTACACCCCATCAAATATAATGAAATTTTATTAGAATTTTAAAAGCATGATTTCCTGTTGAAAATTGTGGGCATAGAATTGATAATTAGTTTAAAGGTTACGCAAAATATTTCCGATATGCTATGTAATTTTTTTTTGCATGAAATTCGGTATTTATGAATTTCCGGGAAGTAATACAAGACCGTCGTTTAATAAGAATGCATATTGTTGCGTACTTGGGGGTTTGTAAGTTGTCCGAGAATGAAAGGTGAAACTTTCAAAAATTCAGTGATTTATTCACAGAAAGTTCCAGAAGAATACAGGTCTATAAACCAAGTATCAGCTTCAATTCAACCAGTAAACATAGCTTAAACAACAGACGTTAACAGCAAAACAACAGTACAAACTGTTTAGCAATAACAAATAAAGCAAGTCTCATTCAAAGAGGCTCAAAGCAATGCAAGTATTTGACGAAACCGACACAGATCTGAGATTGGAAGCCTTGGCTAAAAAAATGCTCCTTTTATACTATTCTATCGAACACAGACTGTTCTGGAAAATTATCGTATCTCATCAGCCAATGAGATTAGAGCTTCCATATTTGGTATATCCCTAATAAGGATTTTCTCGCCAAAGTCGTCAAAAAAATCGCCAAGGAGGGAAACAGTCGCAAAATTTGGCGCCAAATCCATTTCTTCCCTTATTGGAGCTTTTCAATTCGTTTTTAAAGGAAAATTAGGCTATTTTAACGCTAAAACGACTATAAATGCACAAAATTAGCATTTTATCGACTTACTAAGCCTCTTTGAAAAAATTTATACAAAAATAAATGCAATTATTTACAATTCCGTAACACTTTATATGATATACAAATAGGTATAGAAAGAGAGATACAGCGGGGGGTTACGGGGGGCGGCAGCCCCCCTCAGGAATGTATCTGATTATGGTAATAAGTCGATCGAATCAATATATACCATTATATAATAAGAAATAAATAAGAATGACCTATTGAAAAATGTCTGATGCAAATAAGACGTTGAGGCTCCTGATCTGCAGATCCAGTAGTTACAATTAGTGTTAGATATATCTAATTGGGGGGGGGGGGAGAAAAAGTTTGCTTTTATATTAATGATCATTTACTGATTTTAATGAAAATTTGAATAACTATCACCTGCTATTATGAAAACTAAAGTGACTGACCTGCGGGGGGATGGAGAGAGGCTAAAGGGGAGAGATGGAAAGAAAATAATTTGTTTTGAATCACCATGTAATGAAACTTTGCATAATATCACTCGCTTATGAGAATTACAATGAATGTTACATATAACGGGGAAAGGTTACAGAGTGCAGAGAGAAAGATATATAGAAAAGTTCGCTATAATATTAATTTCCTTTATATTTAAAGTATACTTTGTATAAATATCAATTATTGCTTGTAAAAAAAAAAAAAAAAAAAAAAAAATATTATCTTTGTCTCCCCCCTTCCGTTCCCCAGATATGTGTAATACTCACTGTATTTTTTTTAAACGCAATGAGTGGTATTTAAATTGATAATAAGGAGATGTTTAAATAATCCTTTTATTTTCATCTGCAGCGCAGCCCCCTTTCCGCACTCTATCCAACTGTATATAACACTCATTGAAGTTTTCATAAAGAGTAAGTGATAATTATAGAAGTTATCATTAAAATCGGTAAAATAGTGGCATAAAAATAACTTTATTTCCCTTTGATCCTCTCCTCCTTCCACTGTAATTTTCAATAATTAGTAAATGATTGCTATACAGAAATTCGTTAAAATCGGTAAGAAGGTAATATAAAAAACAAAAAATTTCTTTTAATCTGACCTTAGTAATCCCCCCTCCTCAGTTTTATGTAATCCTTGCTGCTTCTTTTAATTTAATAATAAGTGAATGTTGCTCTAATTTATTGAAATTATTAAAATGTAATATAAAAGTCATTCTTTAAATTCAGTGTTTTATATTTATTGTTTTTGCGGTTCGCAAATTGCAAAAATGCCCTTTTTTCCTGGTACCTTTTCTTTTGTTGCCTTTTTATCGGGATCAATCCAAATCAAGCGTTTTGAGTGTGAATAAGAAAGAAACGGTGATTATAGTTGATATTGGACATCTTTGAAAACAGGAATAGGTTAAAAGCCATATTTCTGAATTTTTCTGTTTTCTTACAAGGAGAGGTCGCGACATGGAAAATTCAGATCGGGACGAAATTGCGCCGGATTTTAGTATACTATAAAGATAACAACATATTAAAGAAGAAGGACCCACTATCCCCAGAATTTCGAGAAAAAAGCGTTTAAAGTTTCAGTAATCTTTAAATACAAGTCATTTCGCATTCATGGCAGCGCACCAGTGCCATGAGCTTAAAGCACTGGTCTTCCACCTAGACGACATGGGTTTGACGCTAACTAAAAAACATTTTTTTTTTCTTGTTTAATTTTAATTTTAATTAATTAATTAATTAATTTATTTATTTTGTAATCTAATTTATTTATTTATTTTTATTTTATTTTATAATTCAATTCAAAATTTGAAAATTTTAATAAAAGATTATTTAATTTTCTTGAATATAAAATAAATATTTTTTTCTATTTTTAATATTTATAACTTAAAAATACAAAAGATTTCTATAACTTAAAAATATAATAAATTTCTATAACTGAAAAAATAAATTTTAGTTTTCACAAAACACTAAATAACAAATATAAAGAAAAACAGAGAAAAAATTTAAATAATTAAAAATTTCTGTGTAATACTTTTTTTTTTTTTTTGTAATTTTAAAACAAAATTTAGCATTGTTTTAAATATACCTAAAATAAAATAAAATATTTATATAAATAATTCAAAACAATTTATTTAGTTTTACCTTATTCTATAGTTAAAACAAAACTAAAATTTATTTTTTAAGTAATAGAAATTTTTGTATTTTTAAGTTATAAATATTAAAAATAGAAAAAAAAAATATTTATTTTATATTCAAGAAAATTAAATAATCTTTTATTAAAATTTTCAAATTCTGAATTGAATTATAGAATAAAATAAAAATAAATAAAAAGTTTAGATTACATGAAAAATTAAAGAAGTTTAAAAAAAAAGTTCCGAAGGTAGCCTCGAATCCAGGACGTCGGTGTTGTAGACTAGCACTTTAAGCTCATGCCACTGATTCGTTTGCGAAATAACTTGTATTTAAAGATTACTGAAGCTTTAAACGTTTTTTTTCTCGAAATTCTGTGGGTAGTGGGTCCTACTGCTTTAATATGTTGTTATCTTCATAGTATACTACAATCCCGTGCAATTTCGTGCCGATCTGAATTTTCCATGCCGTGACCTCTCCTTGATAGAGTTACAGCAATAAAATTATTAGCACCTTGATATATATTGTTTTTTTAATATTTTCATTATTGTATATGTTTCTACCTTTTGAAAAAAGTAATAAATAACACAATTTAGAGATTAATAAACGTGAGAAATGTTGTAACTTTCACACTTTTAAGAATATATCGCATTCTTTATATTTTCAGATTGTTCGCCATTAGACTATGAAATTAATTGTAGAAAATAGTATATTCTGGTAAAATCATGGTTAAAAAAAATCTTGCATGATATGCAATATTTTATTTATATACTAAACTTATGAAAATCCATATTTTATTGCATATATCCACATTAAAAAAGTTTCTGCATTTTTTATTTTTTTTAATTTTTTTAATTTTTTTTAATTTATTTATTTGTAATTTTATTACATGGTAAACTTCAGTCTACAGGTTTAATGTAATGAAATGTATAAAACTCTTTAAAAATAAAAATTATTTGCTAAAAAATTATTCTTATTATTATAAACACCAAGTCCTTTTCTTTCTTTATCTTTTCCTCTTTTCCTCTCTCTTTCTTTTTTTTTTTTTTTTTTACAGTTGAAATATATTATGTCGAAGAGCCATATTATACAAAAAGAATACAATGTAGGGTGGATATCCCCATTAGTTGCCCACTTGAATATGTGAAGCAGGCAAAAATTATAAATAAACCAACAAAATAACATGTTCCCCCCCCCCTCCTCCCAATATGTGCAGAAAAATGACACAATGTGGTTAATTACCAATTTGTAACTCACTGGACAATAAAAATAATTTTATGCAAAATTGAAATATTTAACAGAAATATACTACAGTTGTAAAAACAGAGTGACCATTGAAGGTGACACGGCGAACAATATTAGCGAAACGTTCATAATACATAAATAAACTTTTGATTCATAAATGTGTTCAAAGGAGGTGTATTGTAAATTCTATAAAGCTTAATAAATTCTCTACATCTCCACTTTGTAAAACTTTGCCATATTTTAACAATAATCTGAGCAATCGAACCCATAATTTTCTTAGAATAGCCACTATTGGTATACACAAGATATAAAAAAAAAAATAAATAAATAAATAAAATAAATAAATAAATAAATAAATAAATAAATAAAATAAATAAAAGAATTCATTAAATGGCATTACATACAGATTTGATACTTCGTGGATATAAACTCTGATGTAAAGTAATATTTTTTGAAAACCGTTATATAAAATATTGAGTTTATACTTTGATAAAAATTGTATTATATACAATCGTTAAAAATTATTTGATTAAATGGCAAATCACTTTTAAATTATCTTATTATTATTATTTTTCCAAATATAAATGATGAACATTAACCATGTTTAATCAATCTAAAAAAGAAAGCATCATTATGATTATTTTTAAATCACTTATTGTTATTCCTGATTTAAATCAGTATGATTAAAATTAAATAACTCTCCCCCCACCTTAATGGCTAAAAAAAAAAAAAAAAGCTTTTAATCCCAATTAGTGCATGCTCATTCTGCCTCTGCTGTTATGATCTATAAAAATCTTCTTCGAAAGTCTTCTTCTTCATGATGAGAAACTTTTTCAGGGTGGCTTCAGAATTTCCTAAACGTTTGTCTTCATTCAGTAACTGGAAAAAAAAATATGTAGCCATATATATATATATATATATATAATATTGCTTGCAAAATGATTTGTGCTAAAAAATATATTTGTACTAATTGAATACACCTCATTATTTTGTTTTAGTAAGTGTGTGTGTGTGTGTTGGGGGGGGGGGGGGGTGTCAAACTTTCTTAGACAAGTAATGGATTTGTAATATACTTGTGTATCCATTATTTTGCTTGTAATACTAATACTAATAATCATGAATAAAACATTATTAGACATTTAAAAAAGAAGCTTTCTTTCTCATTTTTTTTTTTTTTTTTTAACTGAACGATTTAAAAATCAAATAAACTTTTTAAAAATTTAGTTATATAGATTTTCATAAAACAACTCAAACAATTTGTGAAGTACAATTTTACAAACGTATATAACGGTAATAGTAAGAATCATCATTTTTACCAAAACTCTAAAATTATCGTTCCAGGATTACTAATTTTACACATAACTTTAGAAACATTAAAATGGTCTTTAGAATTTTATTAAGAGGCTCCTGTTGCTGTATAGGTGACTTAAATTACTTACAATCTTACAAAATAGAAGTGTAAATGAATGCAAAATTATCATTACAGGAAAAGAAAAAAAGGAAGAGACATTTTTAGTAATAATATTTTTTAAAAACAGAACGGTTTAAAAACCACATAAACCTCATTTAATTTAATTTAGCTTCGTAAAATCACTTAAACATGCTTTAGTAAAATAAAAAATTCACTTATGTAAAAATATATCATGATTTTGAGGTAGTAAGAAGAATTTTTATGCTTAACACTAATGCTAAGGAATCTTATTAATAAAAAATAAAATAAAAATAAAAACAAATAATTAAAATTAGAATAAAATTTCGTTTATATAATATTTAAAATAATTTAGATTACTTTCTCATTCGTGAATTTACATTGAAGTTTCTTACCTTGAACTTACCTTAAGTGAAGTTTTCTTCAACCCCTCACTTGCTGAGGTTAATGACTAAAAACTTTAAACACACTCTTTACTAACCTTGAACTTACTTTGAGTAGGCATCGCTAGTGGCCGAGCGGGTCTGCGCTCAAAGCTGATAGACGGGAAGAGCCAGATTCGATGCCAGGTAATACTCGTCGACCTAGAAGTTCTGGGTTTTCCCTGGTTTTTTCCGAAATTTGCATAAATACGTGCTAGGACCTGATAGAAAGTACACTTATGGAGAGCATTCCACCCATAGGCCTGGGATACTAGCGTAGTCAATTGGCCTTAACCCCAACAAAGAATTAAACAACTCTTCAACGCCCCCCCCCCTTCCCCTGAATATATGAATTAATTTATTTACTATCTTGTAAAATAAAAGTGTAAGTGAATGTAAATTTATTACTACAGGAAAAAAAAGAGGGGGGGGGGGAGCTGTTTCAGTAGTCATATTTTTTTTTAAACTGAACGGTTTAAAAACTACATAAAACTCACATAATTTAATTTAGCTTTATGATTTAATTTAATTTAGCTTTAATTAGATTTATTTTAATTAGATTTATTTTAGATTTATTTTAGATTATTAGATTTATTTTAATTTAACTTTATAATTTAATTTAGCTTAATTTAGCATAATTTAATTTAGTTTTTAATTAATCCCTTACACTTGCTTAAATAACGTAAAAAAAAAAAAAAAAAAAAACAATATGTAAAAATATATCATGATTTTGAGGTAGTAAGAAGGATTTGTATGCATAAAACTGTGTAATGTTAAGGCTTTAGTTTTATGCATATTGTGCTTATCAGTAAAAATAAATAAGTAATTAAATAAAAAAAACAAATAATTAAAATTAGAATCTAATTTCGTTCGTATAATATTTGAAATAACTTAATTAATTTATTTAATTCACTAAATACCTTATTAAAATTAATAACTTTACGACAGTCATTTATTTCACACACATTGCTTAATTTGTGTATCGGATAGAGGTGAGTTCGGGCTCTATTTTGGCAATCCGAGCCCGCCCGGGCCCGAAACATTTTTGAACTGAGCTCGCCCGAGCCCGAAACATTTTGTGTGATCAGAGCCCGAGCCCGATATTGAAAGTGGTACGCTATGCAACGCATACACAGTAGTAAAATTAAATACCGTTTTCATTTTCAAATTAATTTTCTTATTACCAATCCTCAATTTAAATAACTATAAATGTTATTATAACAATTTATATTGTCTGTGTCTCTGTATACATGTATATATTTATATAATATATATTTATAGTGCAGCCTATCGGGGGACAAAATATTTATCCAAATGAGTGATACAATGAGGCCCAATATAACGAAGGAGGAAGGATTACTGTATAACACTATGACATAAAATGCGTCCCGTTGAAAAAAAAAGTTATATTTAGAAAAAGGAAAGTCAAAGCTACTAAGGTTTGCAAGATTATTTTGTGATTAATAACCTATCATGACTATTATGACATTACTAAAGGTGCTCTCAAAATGAATAAAACTTCTTTTTTTTCTTTCTTTCTATTTCATTTTTGACATTTTCCAGTTAGTGAAGAATAAAATAAACGGAACTTTTTGCTTGAATCCGAGCCCGCCCGGAGCCCGAAGACTTGCGTAAGATTTGAGCCCGATCGGGCTCGGGCTTACGGGCTCGGGCTGAGCCCGTCTCATCTCTAGTATCGGACGTAAAAATTTTAGACATATGGAAAATGTTTTTAGGTACATTTTGATGAAAGAAATATATTACACGAAAAGGAATTGTACGAAAGAAATGTATTACAAGGGGACTAACAGTAAACTATAATTATTAGTGAACTTACCATTGATTGCAAGAAGAAAACTCTTGTTGTGAACTTCTAAGCTTGTATCTTCATGTACGCCACCATTAAACTTTAGTCATCCGGCTGATCATTCTGCAAAGTGCCTCATTTTACCCTATACGTAGTGCATGGTGCCTTATTTAGCTCCAATCACCCAGTGAGAGGCCAGTTGGCAACTCAACCACATTTTCAAGCCCTAAAGTGCCCAATGGTTCTGCCTTTTCACCCTGGGGTGCCAAATGGCACCGATTTGTCACCTTCAGTTTTAACAGTGTACATATAAACATATAAATTTTTTATGCATATTTTGCAATGCAAAGCGTGAAAATTGCAACTTTCTTTTGATCAGCAGATTCCTGAAATCAGTATGTGATATTCACAATAAAATTTGTAGAATAATAATAATAATAATAGTAATAATAATGATGTAAAGAATTTATTTTCCTTCAACTAAAGTTTACTATATTTTCAAACTGTTGAATCTGCATTTAAAAAAAAACTATATTTGTACGTAGACTATAGAACAAAGAGAGAGAGAGAGAGAGAGAGAGAGAGAAAGCGTTTACTAGATAGAAGAGCGAGATTAGCTAAAGCACCAAGATTCTTTGCAGTTAGTTTTTATTAGCTTTACTTTTCTACGGTGCTTTTTTTCTCACACATTTCCTAAACATTGAATTTTTTTCAGCGAAAATAAATAAATAAATAAGTATATATATAATTCTGATTTCCAGCTTTTCACAAACTATAGTGAAATCCTTCCAGTGCCATAAATTTATACATATAACTACTTACATTATAATAAAAAAAAGCTATAAAGCAGATTGAACCCGTCTCTTTCTTGAAATTGCAATTTTTCTGTATATGTATTCTACACTACATTACGATTCTTATAAAAAACAAAAATAAATTCTTTTTTCTCTTAGCAAAAATATTCGCAAATTCTAACAAACAAACAAAAACAATCTTTTCAGTTTTATCATATGATATTGCCGGCTGTTTTATTGGATAACTTTATGACCCCGCACCGACGTTTTGCATCTTCGAATTTCAAACCTCCCCCTTTCCCTTTGCGCTATTTCAATCCCCTCTTCAAGAGTTTCTCTCTTTTCAGCAGAAAAGTTGAAGTAAAACGCGTTTCGTGCATTATAGCCAGCCATCTCTATTCAGCACTGCAACAAAAACTGTGCAAATTCTAACGTACCCTTTACTGGTAGAACCTCATAAATTCACGCCTTGTCCTGGTCGGGGACGCCTTTACGGTTGGCCTGTGAGTCTCTGGGATGCTATAAAGCTGCGAGGAATTGAAGACTTCCAGAATTACAAGTGTGATGCATAGCAAAGGGGGAGAGGGGACTGTAATATATGCAGGAGGTCCCTAGACCCTCTCCTGATGAATATGGCAAGGACCCGAGTTGAAGCTGGGACATAAGTTCGCGCTTTACACTGGGACATTCTCAGGCATCTGTAAGACGCCCTTGAGAACCGCAACCTCTTTGGAGATGGACCATAAAGACAGGCTGCGCTTTTTGCATTGCTAATAGAACTGGAAGGCGCACAGCGAGATTTGAATCTGACCTGTTCACCTTATGCTAGGTTTTCTTGGTCTCAAGGGCTATTTAACCACCTATATACGTCTGCATATTATCTCCCAGTTTTGAGACACTTTTTTCTTGAGTAATTTATTTTCTTGAATCACAGAAATGACAAGATAAATGGCTTTGATCCCGGAGCTCGATTTTGTCATTTGATTTCTGCTGAGAGAATGAGCCCAGCTTGTTTCAAATTGTGAAAAATATGCAGATAAATGAAGGACAAGCTTAAAATTTTCAACCATTTCCTACACAATAACAATGAAAAATGGAGTTTTGATGCATCACAGTAAATTCTTGTCATTTCCCCCAAATTATCGAGAAATCTGCGTGCTTTATAAATAAACTACTCTCGCAAAATTTCTTTTTTATTTTAAGCAATTTTGCTGGATCGTAGGGTAAGATGGAAGTTGCTTCTCGTGTTCAGTGACACTTCAAAGAAGATGAATTTCATACTTAAATCAAAATGCAGAGAACTTGTTCATTTTCCAACAACATATTTTACATGTTCAAATTTTACTTCAAAATTCTGCATTTCGAATTGATTGAAACATTGCCGGTCGATACAAAGTTTTGACAATTTGTTAGTTTTTGTTAGAAATTTAAAAGATTTTTTAAAAAGTTTTAAAGAATTTACTTAGGTAATTTGATTTTAAATGGAATGTTAGAGGGACAAATTATTGTGTTAATTAAATTCATATTAATATAAAATCTCTTTCACAACAACCTGTAATTTCAGAACTGTAGTTTTATAGCTATCATTTTTTTTTTAAATCCCTGAAATTTAGTGATTAATTATAGCAAATTTAATTACCAAATAAACTGGCACTCAAAATATAGGATGTTCCGATCCCTGTAATCACATTTTTAAATTTTTATTTATTTCAGTAAAAGGTGCAGTCGATCTTAGAAACTAATGGCAGATTTATATCTCAAATCGTTACTAAATTAATAAAATAACAAACACTCGAAAATTTCTACAACTTTAAATGATACTTTACATTATAAATATATATATATATATATATATATATATATATATGAACAAAGAATATTGTTAAATATTTCTTATAAGTTTGAATGAAAGCACCCAGCTTTACTAGAAATTGCATTTTATGCATGGAAGGAGCCTATATAAATTATTCATGTATATTTATTATTTTTTTTAATCCCTTTATTCTCGTGATTACCAATGAAAATAATTTATTGAATTTACCAACTTCCTATAACATAAACTATTATTATTATTCAATTTTAAAGTATTTCTTATAATACAAAATTATATCCAAAATATATTACTTTAGCATTATCAACATGTATAATATTTTCTCGATAATTTTTTGAAAGAAATATCTCTCATAAGCAGCTTCATATTCCGCAAAAAATTCTGATCCATAACTCTCGCTTTTTTTTTTTTTTTTTTTTCTTTTACTCCCGGGTATCGGAGTAATATTTGTTTCAGCCCTTTGATTCAGTTTCCTCACTGGATGTTGTAGCATGGTTCCCTGGAGGCCAGCTAAAGCCCTCGGCTGGCCCATGAACCATTTGCGCCTTGTGGTCGACCTGCTCATTTCACGTCATGTTATAGTTATCTCCCGGCTCGCGAATAGCACCCATGGCGTTCATCAAGACCCCTTGCTCATAGTAGACTGTTAATTATAGCCTAGGTCATCCACATAGGTCAGTTGGGAGACACAGAACTGCCGCTGCGGCCATTTTTGGATTAGTGAGAGATTACGTTGACATACTGTTAAAATGTATAATTGTGTAGACTTTTTCATTTTTAATTCTCGAATAAGAGAGATTATTTCGCGGCACTTTATATTTAAATGAGCGTCAATTTAAAATGTTACTGAAATTTGAATTTGATTAGGTAATAAGACTTGAAGTAAAATTATTTTAGGTATTTTATATTAATTTACATTAATAGATATTAATTTATATTAAAATATTAATTGATATTATACATATTAAATTAATAAATATTATTTTATATTAATATTTTATATTAATTACTAATTTCGAAATTATTCATCACCGTTTAAATTTAATGGGCAAAAATATTAAGAGCCATTTTTATGATAATCATCATGTTATATACTTTAAAAATTAAAAATATTTACTTTTCAAACAGGTGTAACTTCTGACCAGTCGAGTTTTCTTTTTATTGTTTTACGGGGAAAAATAGTGTACAATAGTGTGACAGCCACATTTCTCATAACTAAGTTCCTGAAAATATGCCTTTTAAATTACTTACCATTTAACAATTTTAACATACTTAAGATAAGTAAGTTTGAAATATTAACATTCTTAACAAGTATAAAGATAAGTAACTTATTAAGTATAACTTATATATTATTAGCTTATAAGTAACTTTTCTTAAATTTCGTCATTTCAGAAAATCATGGCCTAGCTAAAAATAAACAGTTTTAAAATATATGGCATGTTTTGAACCAAAAGTTAGAAAAATCATCTAAACACCGCAGGCATGTCTGAATTCTAAAGTTTTGTTGCCCTATCTTTATTAGTTTGGGAGATATGATAGTCAGAAGATTCCCTACCCACATACACATACACTGACCAATCACCAAAAAAAAAAAAAGAAAAAAAAAAAAAAATGGTGATAAGAAAAAAAAAGGGGGGGTGGGGGGAGCGGCTCTGAAAGGCCCTCATAACTGTAAATGAGGTTAAAACAAGATAAAATACAAGATAAGAAAAACTCGAGTGAATGCTAAACTAGATTATTTTTAAATTATTTAATTATATTAGCGCATGAAAGAATTTTGGAAAAATTGTAAGAACAGTGCAGAATTTGCTTAAAATAAAAATAATTATTAATTAAGAAATTAACAATATTTAAAGTGTTTCTTCTATCTCAAAATACTAGAATAAACATAGCCTGATAATGCCTGTGGCTTTTATGATTTATTAAAACAGAAATTACGTACTTTAATTAGTAAATGGTTATTATATACACACACACACACACACATAGATATAAATATACATATATAAATATATTAAGTGACATTTAAGAGTCTTATTAACGTAGAGCCCAACACACACCACTATTATTATTATTATTATTATTATTATTATTATTATTATTATTATTATTATTTTACATTTTCTTATTTTAACGATAAATTCCAGTAAAAATAATAATTATAACTACAAACAGTGGTAATATAGCGGTATGCCACTGTATTAATCAGACATCAAGATAAGACGTTTTTAACTCTATTCCTGGCAAAAAGTTTTAGGTTATTCTTATAGGAAATCTTAGTTCGTCTGTAAGAGTGTTTCTAAGAGCTATATTTTCGAAAGCCAGAATTTTTCGAAAAAATCTTCTATAGTATATTTTGCGGTCAATTGAGGGTTATGTTGGATTTTCTATACTAGGATCCTAGGCATGGGTGGGATGACTTGCATGGGAATCTTTCTTAGGTCCGTGTAAAAACCACGGAAAAAAACTAACGAATAGACATACGATGATTCATTGAGAAAAAAGTATTAAATGAATATAGTGATGGACGTTCCAAATAAAAGAGGCGGGTCCGTGTCCGTATCAACCCTGTTATAACAATATTTCCCCTAGGAGTCTCTGAATATTAATTTGTCGCGCTGTTAAGTTTCGTATTGGATATAGTTCACCATTTTGGGATGGTAAGTACAACAATAAAAATTTGATTCATTGAAAAAACATGATTTTTGGTAATGACGTAACATGTATTGGACCCTCATGAAAAATGTAGTCTTCTGGCATTCTTTTTGCAACAAATTTTCAACAAAAATATTTCCTAAGATTAGAAACCTTTTAATTATTTAAATATGTTATTGTTTAAATAGTGAGCGTCATTTTGATATAAACCTTTTCCGTTTGATGCTGCTACAGTGGTGGAAAAAAAATTCTCAGCCTTTAGGCGTTTTTCTACATTATTAGAAAATATGATTTTGTTTATTCGTGTTATTGCGTGAATCCGCTAAGCACTGCAGGCGTATATATATGCTAGTGGCATCTACTGCATCCATTGCCGAGTACAGTGCTTAAATGATTTAAATAAGGATATTTAAAATTATTTTGTTGAATAACATTTTAAAGAATGCTAAAAAGCAGGACTTACTGCTTAAAATAAGAATCTGTTCTAAAAAGGTGGAAACGACATCAAAATATAGAATTTTTCTTTTTCGTTGTCGTATAGATAATACTGCTCGTTTGCACTTAAAATCATTTGAACGAAAATGTAAACAACAGTCCACCGTTGACGACCTTAGTTTCTCTCAGAAAGCTACATGTTTAAATTTTCCGGAGAACTATATGTATTTTTAAAATTTTAGATATACATATCTACATATATATACATATATTAATTGAATGTTTTGTAAACAATATAAGAAAAAAAAATCAAAATACCATAATTTCCGTTCTATAAATACGTCCTATAAGTTTAGATAAATACATTTTATACCCAAAAAGTTATTTAAGGTGTTTAGACACGATTTCTGAAAAACCGATCTTATAAAAATTTTGCACATTTCTTGAAAATGGAATTGGCTTCTGATTGAACAAAGGATTGAATAAAAACTTAACTTGAATTGTTGACAGAGTTGCGTGCAAAAAATAAATAAATAAATAAATAAATAAATAAAATAATAATAATAATAATAATAATAATAATAATAAATAAATAAAATAAAATTTTCTGCACTTTTTACCCTATGTACAGTCGGCTGCAAAATTATTCGAGCACTAGCCAATAATTCCTATATTTAAAAAGTACACTTAAGACTGTTTTGCTAAGTAAATCCTTGTCGAATCATGTAGACTGATTAAGAACATGACTCGACAAGGATTTATTTAACAAAGCTGTATTAAGTGTACTTTTTTTTTGCAAGGATTATTGCTAGTGCTCGAATAATTTTGCAGCCGACTGTATAACCTTGTAAAATTACTTGTAATCGCAAAAAAAAAAAAAAAAAAAAAAAAAAATCCTTCATTCAAGCATTAGTAAGTTCTTTTTGAAGATGTGTCCAAAATTTCAATATAAACGGTGATTAGTTTTTCAGAAATTGTATCCATTGCGTTTTTAAAGTATCTCCAGAAACCAAGACTTTTTCGGATTTTTAATAAAAAGTTTATAAAATATTGTTTGAATGTTGCTCTTTTATTTGCTCAAAATTCTGAATAAAATGTTTTATTTGTTATATTTAAAAAGTAGAGAAAATATCCTTTTTTAACTTTCGAAACCCATCTAACGGCTTAAGAAGTATAATTTGTAATGATAACAAAATTATTGTATTTCATGAATAACATTTCTGTAGTAAAACGAATCTATCTGTCTTGCGGCAAGTTCTTCCGAAATTATGGCGATTCAGAGAATTTTGTGAGTTGGATATAAAGGAGATAGCGCATTAGTAGCCAATCGTATTTCACTAAAAAAAGTATGTTGTTACTGAAAAAGCACTGACTAAGTGCAGCTACAAAATGCCCCAATATCAGTTTTAATAGCACCAATATTCTATTTCACAGGATATGAAATATTGTTGCTTTAAAATTAATTACAAAAAATCTGTGGTAAATATGGATGTGTGGAATGGAAAAACTATGTGGTATGTAAATATTGATAAACTAAAGTCTTCCATCACAAAGCCTAAGAAATTTTTTAAAGGCACAAAATTATTTATATTTAACTACTTCACACTATACAAAAAAATTCTAGAACATTCGGGGGAAATATAGGTCATTAATATGCCCAATATTTACCAGTAACGTTCCTCGTATATAAGTCAGTAACCATCGAATATATCACTAAAAATACTGCTAAATTCCCAAAATCAGAAACATTTCATGGACAAAAACCTGTAATTCTCAGGAATCTAATCCGAACTTATATAGAAGCAAGGAACGTATCTGATATATAAGAGTAAATTGAGTAATTGTTTTTACAGAGCACTGTGATGAAATTCATAGAAAAAAAATGGTAATCTTTTATTTTGGCTGAAAGCTACATTGTCCTTATCACTTTATCAATTGCCCATAGCGTAGCACTAGTGCGACGTAAACTCACTCAACTTCAACCTCCACGTATAATTTTTTTCTTAATTTCTTCCAACACTTATCTATCTAAAATATTTTAAAATCAGAACGTATATCTTAAAAAAAAGATGTTAAATTTCTATCACTCCTTGAATACTAAAAAAACTCAAAAAAAAAAAAAAAAAAGGTAAAACGAAAAATTAATAGCTAATAATTATGTGGTGTATTTCGCCATTGTATTCCTGATTCAATCTATTGGACTTTTGGTAAGTGACGTCACGTAAATGTACATGTACCTGTAAACTGTATTGTCCAATCAATGATCTGTTCATTCCTTTTTACTTTTATCTCTGCTAGAACAGACCAGTCTTCAAAATGTAGTCGTTTATGTTACTTGTGTATTTCATCTGTAAGTGTCTTAGTCATCTATTAAATTTTATGTGTTTAAAATGAAACGCCTCGTCATATCCTAGTTATGGCTTAATCATAAATCTTCTCCTGCCCAACAAATACAATAATGGCGACCAGGAATAAAGAAAAAGAAAAAAGCAAAAAAGTTTTGCTCTTATACATTTATAAATATCTACTTGAAGATAATTAAGAATGAAATCTGCAGTTCATAAAAAAAGAACGGAATATCTTCTACATATGTGTTTATTCAAAATCTACTTATTTCATAAAGAAAATTATTTATTGAAATGAATCATTATGCGGTCGGAGACAGCAGCAGTTAATATCATTGTCTGGTGGTGGGCAGGTACGATTTAGGCGCCAGTGAGTGTAATTATCGTCTGCGATAATCTGCGATTTTTTATTTTTTCGAGAAAGAGAGGAAAAAAAAGGTATTTATACATTTATTTTATTTTTTCCTTTCTGTTCTTTTATTTGATTGCATCTTTTTATTATTAGAAGGAGCATATTTTCATTAAAAATGTTTCAAAATTTTAAAGAATTCAATGATTCTGTTGAGTCTTTTGATACTTATATTCGACGATTAGAAGAGAACTTTATATTGTATTATATAAAAGATGAAAGAAAACTTAGTGCTTTAATTACGTTTATCGGACCGAAATTATATAATTTACTTACAAATTTATTGTTCCCAGATCTTCCTGAATCAAAAACGTACACTGAATTAGTAGATGTCTTAACAAAACATCTATGTAAAATTCCTAACAAAATTACAGAACGCATTAAATTTAGAAAATGTTTTCAAGGAGATTCTGAATCAGTTCAGGATTTTAGTGTTCGTTTAAAGAAATTTACAACACCTTGCGCGTTTACGGGCGATTCGCTGTCAGAAAATTTGTTAGAACAATTTTTACGCGGATTAAAAAATGAAACAATCCAAAGCAAATTAATGTCTCAGGTTGAAGATTTGACGTTTGAAAAAGCAGTAGAACAAGCCGTAACTATGCAAAGTACTGAAATGAGTGAATTACACAATAAGAATTTGAATTTGAATAAAGTTTCTGTTAGTGCTAAGAAACCAAAACAAAATTATTCTCAAAATAACTTAAGTAAACAAAATGTGAACAAAACTGCGAGTACAAATAAAAGTAAAACTTATTGTTATCGTTGTGGAAATAGCTCCCATTTAGCAAATGTTTGTAAATTTATTAATGCAGTTTGCAATTTTTGTAAAAAACGCGGTCATTTGAGTAAGGTGTGTCGGAACGCACAAAACAATGTTACTCAAAAAAAAAATGTAAATGTTCTTGATACTGTAGACATTTTGTCATTACAATCTGAAGGCACTAAACCTATAAAAATTTGGGTTTTGATAGAAAATAGTGCTAAAGCAGAAATGGAGCTTGATACAGGATCGGCGATTTCCGCTGTACTGATAAATCGTTTTCGGAGATTATTTCCAGAACATAAAATGTTTTCTGCTGATATACAATTAAAAACAGCTACTGGAGAAATTTTCCAGCCCGAGGGATTTGTTAGAGTAAATGTAACTTACGAAAACAAAACTAGGAATGTTAAGTTATATTTAGTTAAAAAAGACAATTTTCCTTTATTGCTAGGTAGGGATTGGATAACTACATTTAATATATTCCCAAACAATTTACAAACTGTTCCGGTAAACAAAGTACAAATCTCGGAAAATTTAAATAATTTACTGAATGAATTTCCGGATTTATTTACAAATAACGTAGGTGAAATTAAAAATGTTAAAGCTGAATTACATTTAGAGAAAGACTCATCACCAATATTTTGTAAATCGCGAACAGTTACGTATGCATTAAGGAATGCAGTAAATGAAGAATTAGAAAGATTAGAAAATGAAGGGATAATAAAAGCTGTTAGTACTAGTAAATGGGCAACACCTATTGTTCCGGTGGTAAAACCTAAAGGGAAAATTCGTTTATGCGGCGATTTTAAAGTCACGGTAAATAAATTTTTAAAGGTTGACAAATACCCGCTACCGAAAATTGAGGATTTATTAGCAACTTTAGGGGGTGGATTACATTTTACAAAGATTGATTTAAATCAAGCATACTTCCATTTACCGGTAGAGGAAAATTCACAAGAATTACTTACAATTAACACTCCTAAAGGCTTATTTCAATTTACGCGATTACCATACGGAATTGCCAGTTCACCAGCAATATGGCAGAGAACTATAGAACAAATTTTAAAAGGTATAGAGGGTATTTCAGTTTTTATCGATGATATTTGTATCTCAGGGGAAACGGATGAAATACATTTAGAGCGATTAAAACAAGTGCTAGAAAGGTTACGTGAATATAATCTTAAAATAAATAAAGAAAAATATTTTTTCATGAATGATGAAATTACATACTGCGGTTACAAAATTGATAAAAATGGCATACACAAAACGCAAGAAAAAATTTCTGCTATTTTAAATGCTCCAATACCTAAAAACGCAACTCAGGTAAAAGCATTCTTAGGCTTAGTATCTTACTATTCTAGATTTGTTCCTAAATTATCTACGATTGCTTTTCCTCTAAATGAATTATTACGTAAAAATGTAAATTTTCAGTGGACTAAAAAATGTGAAAATTCATTTAATGCAATTAAACAGGAAATTACTTCCGAAAGGATTCTCACCCACTTTAATCCTAAATTACCCTTAATTTTAGCCACTGATGCTTCTCCTTATGGAATTTCGGCAGTACTTTCGCATAAAATGCCAGATAACTCCGAAAAACCCATAGCTTTTGCTTCTAGAACTTTGTCTTCTGCAGAAAAGCGGTATAGTCAGGTAGATAAAGAAGCGTTATCAATAATTTTTGGAGTAAAGAAATTTTTTCAATTTTTATACGGTAGGAGATTTACTCTGTATACTGATAGTAAACCCCTAGTTTCCATATTTTCACCCGTAAAAAGTATTCCGGTACTTTCGGCAGCTAGAATGCAAAGATATGCATTATACTTACAAACATTTAATTATGATATTAAATATAAAAAATCTGTAGAGCACGGAAATGCCGATGCTCTATCACGTCTTCCATTACGTAGTGAAGACTTACTGCTGCCGTCGTCCGATTCGCTACAGCCAGAAAAAGTGTCACCAACTTTGTCACCACATTTATTTGGCAACCCTGATGAATCCGATTGTTTATTTATTCATCAAATCACTTCGTTACCTTTAACTACAAAAACGTTGTGTGCAAGTTCTAAGCGAGATCCAACGTTGAAAGAAATGTACCGACATTTAATATCAGGCACACAGATGCCAAATTATTTACTTTTCGGACATAAACAAGAAGATTTTTCTATACTAAATAATTGCATACTACAAGGGAATCGTGTTGTAATTCCTACTGTTCATAAACAAAATGTTTTAAAAGATTTACATTTTGCCCATTTTGGCATAGTTAAAATTAAAGTACTGGCACGTAGTTTTGTATGGTGGCCAGGTATTGATAAAGACATTGAGAATTTAGCAAATAACTGTTCTGTTTGTATTAAATTAAAACATAATCCTCCTAAAATGGACAATCATCACTAGGAGTGGCCTACAACAACTTGGAACAGAATACATGTAGACTTTTTTGGTCCAATGATGGGGGAAATGTTTTTAATCCTAGTAGATGCCCACAGTAAATGGACAGAAGTGTTCATTGTTCCTAATACTACTGCTGAGAACACTATAAACTGTCTTTCTTCGCTTTTTGCCAGATATGGCTATCCTGTGTCCCTTGTGTCTGATAATGGGCCACAATTCCTTTCAGAACAATTCGAGCATTTTCTACAAAGTAAAGGCATAAAACATAGTTTAACTGCACCATATCATCCCTCTACAAATGGTCAGGCTGAAAGATATGTCCAAATAATTAAAAAAGGATTTAAATCCTTAAGTTCAGAACCCGGAAATCTCCAATTTAAGTTAAACGAATTTCTATTCCAATACCGAATAATGCCTCATATTACAACAGGGGAGAGTCCCGCATCATTATTTCTCAAGAGAAATATCAGATCAAAACTGGATTTACTTGTACCAAATGTTAAAAATTATGTTGAAAACAAACAACATAAAAATGTTTTTAACAAGAAAAAGATAAGAGAATTACAAGTAAATGAAAAAGTTGCAGTACGCAATTACACATCAGGAGATAAATGGAAAATAGGTAAAGTAATTGCCAGACTAGGTAAACTACATTACAAAATTCCAGTAGGTTCATGTGTATGGAAAAGACACGTTGATCAACTGAAAAGTGTAGGTTCCAGAGTACAACTGGAGGAAACTACAAGTCCTGGTGCAAATATTGCCATGGTTCCCGATAGCAAGAGTCCACACCTACAAAGCAATGGAGAATCTAAGTCTGGTAGGAGGTCAGCCATTATACCAGATCCTGTGCCAACAGATCCTGCCATTACACCAGATCCAGTGCCAACCAATCCTTCCATTACACCAGATCCAGTGCCAACCAATCCTTCCATTACACCAGATCCAGTGCCAACCGACAGTAGATCTGTGTCTACAAAGCCTGGAGAAATTGACTGTGATAAAAATATCAACAGTACTGTAAATAAAAATGAACTAAAATCTGAACATTCAAAACTTAAAAATACTAATTTGTCTTTTTCTGAACAGGTTGTAAGAAGATCATCTAGAGTAAGAAAACCTCCCATCAGGTATGGTATACGGAATTAAGGGGAGGAGAGTTGTGGTGTATTTCGCCATTGTATTCCTGATTCATCTATTGGACTTTTGGTAAGTGACGTCACGTAAATGTACATGTACCTGTAAACTGTATTGTCCAATCAATGATCTGTTCATTCCTTTTTACTTTTATCTCTGCTAGAACAGATCAGTCTTCAAAATGTAGTCGTTTATGTTACTTGTGTATTTCATCTGTAAGTGTCTTAGTCATCTATTAAATTTTATGTGTTTAAAATGAAACGCCTCGTCATATCCTAGTTATGGCTTAATCATAAATCTTCTCCTGCCCAACAAATACAATAAATTACAAAGCAGGTAATATATATATATATATATATATATATTTGCGAATCAATATTTTAAAAATATTGGAATGATAATTGTCATATTATAAAAAAATCACTGTGAAGTCTTAAAATGTTTTACCGAAAATTCAAATTATATTGACAATTGACACTTTCGCGACCGCATGTTTTTGTCTTTTTCACAGTAAGCTCCACCTGTGGGCATTATTCTTTATTATTACATTATTTTAAATCAATGTTTTCTGTATTCATATTGAAAATACAAATTAATATGCATTGCGATTATACTCTCTCTAATCAAAGTATTTGTGTCCATAATGCATTGATTGCACAAATGTGAATATTGGGTATAATATTAAGAAATAATGTAACCTACGTTACCTATAGAAACCCCCACTGGTGGAGTTTCAAATGACGTGAATTCTCGTCAGCGGTCGCGTTTTGAAAACCTGTTTGGTAGCATACCGCATAGTTTGGTTTTATAAATAATTGAAAATATTTACGATCAGTTTCTCAGGTTATTGGTTGTGAAAAGAAATTTCGGATTAACCTAATAAAGTTTTGTATTTTTGAAAATTTTATGTTTAATTGTATGGATTACTTTTTACAAATTAGAAGCATTCCGATGAGAGCTACATACTCTAGTGCCTTTGTACACCTATTTTTTAATGTTTACGAAGGAAAATTTATTAATCTTACCTTCTTTAGAGATATTCATGGCGTTATCGTCATTAACTCTGAAGAATTTGAAAAATATGCAAGTGAAATTAAACTGCCTGATCTTAGTTTAAAATGTACGTATACTGATAGTAATTTTTTTTTTTTTTTTTTTTTTTTTTTTTCGAACTGGTTTTCTTGTGTTAGTTTTAACGCAATGAAAAATATAATGTTTACACAAATGAATAGAATAAAAGCGATTTGCAACAATAAAAAAGACCTGCATATGGCTCTTAAGAATTTAAAAAATAGTTTAATCGTTAGGTTTCACTAACCATTCTTGCTCTGTAAACACTTTAACTCAACGTTCACTACTTAATTTATTTTAAAAATTACTAAACTAATTTTAAAAATGGCTTTTACACACATAGCTGATCATAAATATTTAAAATATAAAAAATTAGCATTGTCCCTTTTCGAGAAATTATTGTTTGAAACATTTATAAGTTAACCTTATTAAATTCAAATAATATTTAATTTAATAAATAAAGCACTTTGTAAGTAAACATTATCGGCTGCAAAAACTCGTAAAAATTGTTTCAGGGGAAAATAATAGTCCAACTCTTCATTAAATGAAAAAAACTAGACATGAATGCATCATCAAACCAACAATTCACACTCGCGCCCACCAAGAAACTTGAAGTGACTTATGCCTTTAGCTTTCTTTGAAGCATTATTTGTTAAATTTTGGAATAGTGCTGCTATCTACAGAAAAGGAATAAAAGTTTAAAAGCTGATTAAAATAAGGAGGAAATGTTAAAAAAACTGCTACATAAAAATTGTTAAATTATGTCAAATGTTTGGTTTCGCTGCGAAACCAATGAACGTTAAAGGGTTAATATGTTGAAGAACTGATAAGTGGCCTTACCAGCCGAAAAGGGTTTGGTGGGAAGGGGGGTGGGGTGTCATGCTTTTTGATTCCTTTAATTGCTTTTTCCATTTGTTTAATGTATTTACCTTTATATATATATTTACAATAACGTATTATTTATATCAATATATTGTATTAATATACTTTTTTTTAATTCGATTGTCATCTAATTTTTGTGCTTTCATCTTTGAGAAGTTGGAGGCTAAGGATAATTTTTTCTGGCTTAACGCTTTCATCCGTTCAGAAACTTCTTAAAATTTTCATTCTCTACTTCAGCTCCTCCCCTAATGAAGACCTCCATGTATTTTGGGATTTCAATTATTTATGTAGCAATTTTAATTTTATGTATATATACATATATATAACTTCGTGTTTTATGTATACTACTGAATTTTAAATATATAAGAAAAATATGGTTTATTTTACTTAATAAAAATTACTTTTGATTGATCAAATCTTATAGTATTGTATTAGGTTCATCTGTGTTTTATGGCATGTTAAGCTATTTGTGCTACCCCCATGGTTACTTGTATTGCTCATATTATCTTTGTAACAGAAGAAAACAACTCATCTCCTAATTTGCAATGTTTACTAATCTCCAAGTGGCTTGGTATTTTTTAAAATTATTATGGTTATTCACTAGCACTGTTTCTTGTAATCTCTTATTAATTCTATTCCATTCATTAAATTGTTTATCTTGCGAGATTTGTCAGCCAGCTGGTGATTTTTTTTTTAATGGTAACTAGATTATCAAATATTGCCTTGCTTTTGCTCACTGAAGAGATGGCTGAATCCTCATGATTTATCTCCTCAGTATGAGTGCAATTCCAATGTTTAAATCTTCAATAAGTTTTTAATGATCCTTTTTGTTTTAGTATAATCCAGATGGACACTTTTGAATTTTCTATGTAATTTAATTCTCTGTTAAATAATCAGAACTTTCTTGTCTAATCACGTTATTGTTGTATATCTTATTTAAATTTATCATATATAACATTTTTCTAGGGCTCCTGTCTATCTTTATGAAATCTATTAGGGGGACTGGAAAGTAATGTTGTTGTTTTTTGTTTTGTTTTTTACAATAAATTCAAACACATGAATTTTTAACAGGTTTTTATTTTTAATCAATGATATAATCACCCTCATTATCATAAAATTTTTGTCATGTAGCGTGGAAGTTTTCAATGCCGGATCGATAAAAACCAATCGCTTTTTGAGTAAAATATCACAAAGTCATATTTTGGACATCATCCTAAATCTCAAATTTTTTGACACTTAGAAAATGTTATAGTGATCGGAATAAAGGAAAATCGGATGTTACAACATCGGGCAAATATGGTGGGTAAGACGATTCTTCCCACCCAAATTCATTTTTTTTTTTTCTTTACAGGGTTCATCTTGGGCAGTGCGGTCTTGCATTATCATGTTGCAGAATAATGTATTTTATGTTGACTATCGCTGGGATGTTTTCAATTAAAGATTGAGTTATTCGATTCAATTGTTAAAAGTCTGCATTCACAGTTTGTCCAGGTTTCAGCATTTCAACTCCACGAATACTTCCCCAAACACAGATAAGCGCTTTTTTGGAGTGTAAACCTGACTTAGCTGTACTTTGTGGCGATACATTTGGAGCGAGACACAGCATCTTGCGTTTTGGTTTATTATGACGGACTAATTTTTCATCTTCAGTGATGAAGCGATCAATAAACGCTTCTGTATTGGGCCGTTGAAGCAAAAAGTTGCATGGGGTCGATCGAACTTCTTTCGGATTTGTTTTCTTCGGACAAATTATGCGGGATCCAAACACCTGCTCTACTTATTTTACCAATCAGCTTCAAATGTTCCTGGATGGTTGACCAAGGTTGGTTAAAATTATTTGACATTTCCTTGATTATATGACACGATTTTGTTTCCATTTTCGTTCTAAAATGTCATTGTCTAATGTTGTTGGTCTTCTTGATCGATACGAGTCGGAAAGATCAAAATTAATGAATCTGAACTTAGAAAACCACCATTGGCATTTATGAATGTTTATAACTCTTTCAGACCTGTCGTTCACCATTGAGGACACATTACCGGTACTATCGTTTAGAGCGAATTTCCTTATTTGTGTACATGAAGAAAGACCAGTTTTCATCGAAAACTACTCTATTAGAATTTTTTTCATACTAATTTTAGTCCAAGTGTGATATCGAAAATCACATATTCTAAATTATATATTGGAGTTAAAAATTTAATTCTTTTCCAATTCATTTTCTATCTTTATAAAAAGCGATCTGGTATCTGCGGTTTCTCTTCTCACAAAGGATCAAAGTCATTCTCTCTCTATTTCTTTCAATAAATAAAAAATAAAAGTAAGAGATGTGGTTTGCTCGCATAATGTTCTGTAGAGGGCAAATCTTTTCATCTCAGTAAAATAAAATATAATTAAATATTTCCTGATGTGGCACTTTTGAACATAGAACAAAACACTTTCATCCGCTCTGTAAATAGAAATTATGTTCTTTCTATCGGCTAAAGGCTGAGAATAAGGATTTAACCGTAAATTTTTGTGGTTGAGTTTTAACGTTCTTTTCCAATATTCTCACGAATTGATAACGGTTTTTTGGCAAAGAAAAGAATCGCCAATATATTTTTAAAAGTGATACTGAATTATGCGCAACTGAAAAAAGTGAGTGTTGTTCAATTCTCTGTCAGAATGAAGTTGGCGACATATCTGTGAAGTTAAGGAGCTAAACTTTATTACTTTTGCCGCTGCTCTTGGATAAGTAAGAAGCTGTGCTTTTTCTCTGAAACTCCCCGTGTCCATTCATCCATTTATTCGTTATAAAAAACATTTATCTTGATGTTTTCGAAGAAATATTTGTACTGTAAATTAATTCAGAATTTCTTTGTTATTGAATTTGCAAGAAAAACGATTATATTGGAGTCCAATAAATAATTTAATCATAGATTTCACACTCCTGAGTTATTTGCTGGTCATAACGCCTCTTGTATTCTTCTTCACGACTGTTACAAGAAATCAATACACACTACCACTTAAAAATCTAACACCAAGTTAACCCTAAAAAATAAATTACATTAGTATGAGAAAAAAAAAAAAAAAAAAAAAAAAAAAATCAGGTCTGAAAGGGTTGATGCACTTGGATAAACATCGCAAATGTTTTTGGTAGCAATTGTTGCGTTACTACCCTTTCGAAGCTCAAAAAGCCTACAATGCCGGATATGTACTTCTTCTGGTATTTGGCTCGCCATTTCACTATAAATTGAAAAAATAAAATAATTAAATAAAAAGCTGTACTTATTTACTAGCATATTTGAACAGACCACTCTCACCTTGAAATGTTTTTGGCACAAGTTTAATGAGCTAAGAAATGTCAATCGATTATCGACATGTGCAAAAACGACATTATTTACCGGTCCTCCTAATATTAGTGATTAATGTTTCAAATATCTTTGTTACCACTTTTTTGTCTTTGTTTAACTACTTTTTTACCACATTTATATATATATAATTACGTTATTCATATCCTTCTTTTTAAATTAGTAATATTATATATATATATATATATAATGAATAATTTAATTCCTTTACAATACTCAGCAAATGAGAGAATGATGAAAATACCAACAATAAAATTAAAAATTAGATGTATTACGTATAAAGTTATTGTTACAATTACCATTTAATTAAAATTCACTGATTAGTAAAAACATGTTAAAGTACTTACGCAGAAGAGAAATGACGTATATATCACTTAAGCCTAAACTATGAGATAGTTTCCAGAATCCATTAATCCAGTAAATACATGCAACACAAGATAAAAATTGAAAGAAATTAACCAAAAATACTATTGAAATAAAAATACATATGCATAAATGCACAGATACATTAGTTTCTACAAAAACAAAATTCTACTTGAAAAGTAAATTAAAACACAGAAACATTTTATGCTTTTTCTTAAATACGTACTTATATATTTTATGTATATATATGTCTTTAGATATTATACAGTTATACATATATTGCAATAATTAAGTTAATTATATATAATATGAATCATTACTTAAAAATAATATTGTCATTAAAATATTGAAAATCTATTACATTTTAAATAATTTTATACAGAAATAGATTACGACCATGCAGATTAAAAGAAATAATCTGAAATTTAAATATTAGTTTATTTATTTATATTGAAAATGTAGAAGCTAAGAAAAATTCACAATTAAAAATTTTGAGCATTTATAAAAATAAAATAAAATATTAATGTGCCTTCATAAATTTGTGATCTCAGAAAAACAGTTTATAATGAATGTGCAAAAATAATAATGTAATTAAAAAAGAAGAAGAAGAAGAAGAAGAAATACATTTTGAAGCGATGGAAAATATATCTTATAGATAGAGTAAAACCACGCGATAATTTTTTTAATTATTTTGTATGAAAAATTAAAATAATCTGGTTCTATAAATGTTGTTTATCTGTAATTTTTATACAGTTTTTCAGTTTTTCCCCCCACATTCAATAAAAAAAAAAAAAAGAAGAAGAAGGAGAAAGAAAGAAAAAAAGAAATTTCATATTTAAATTTATAATTTCAGATCTGATATAAACCATTTAACTGCCCAAGTAACCTTAAATAAATAAAAAAATGTTATGTAAAATCAACAATTCTAATAATTATACTGCATGTCAATCATTATTTTCTTCTTTATTTATTTATTTATTTATTTTTAATAACATGTCGTAGTTGATATTCTAGTAAAATTTTGAAAAATTGAAATTTATTGAAATATGAAAAAAATTAATCCAAACAAAATACATATATTAGTTATAAAAAGGTTTTTAATCATTCACTAAAAACAAGAATTTCTCTTCTATTTAACCAAAAATATTACTGTAAAAATTTATGAAGATTTCTGTATGAAAATACTGGTTAAAAAAAAAAAAAACTGAATTCTCATAATTGGACATTACATATACTATTGTGAGCAGCAATTTCTATTTTTGTTTTTCCCCTGTTCCAATTGCGATTTTGTAAGTTTCGTGACCAAATATGGCAACTTTTGCTTGAGAAACTTTAGCATAGCTTTAGGTCAAGGGAGTCTTATCTGTTAGCTATCTCATTAACACATACGTTTGACCGCTCCTAAAACTTTTAGCTCTTCGTTGTTGTGGCTGCTTTTGCGGTTCGGTGGGATGGCAACGGTAGTTATCGGAGATTTATCGGAACTGGAATCTGCTCCGGATGTAGAAAGCAAAGAAAGCAGCGTAATCAAATTGTGTTCTTTATGACTGTCATCCCGTATATGGGCATGTTACGAAATGAGATTTGAATTCGGCTTATATTGTATTTTGCTGCCGTAATTTTTAGCTCTTTTCGACGTAAATCATATCCTATTATTCTTCTAATGTGAAGTTTTGTTTTCTATTTCATAGAGAAGTACGTGGCAATGTTTCTTCTTTGTCCAGCTTTAGGCAAAAAATGAAATCTCTGAAAATAGTTCAATGGTAAACAATGAATTTCGGATTATATGCACTCGTATAGGTGCGCAATTGCATAGGTATGCATTTGCATTCCTTGAATAAATGCATAAAAATGCATAAAACTTTCAATTAGTCATTATAATTCCATGTTTTGATTTTTTTTTTTTTTTTTTTTTTTTACAGTTTTTACAGTTTATTATTTACTTTTATTACTATTTTTATATGGACTCTTTCCAAATAATAAGTATTTAAATCTTACATTTAAGTTTTACTTTCAAATGTAACATTAAATACATTAGAAGGAGATTACATCTTTACTTTAATGTTTAGTTCTGCTCATAAGACCTTTATGCACATATGTTCTTTTCACGTACTTTTTCTTCAAAATTAAATTGTAATTATTAAATATACTATAATTAAATTAACAAACAATAAGACATTCAATTAATTAATTAAAGTTGATAGGAAATTCACAGAGAATAAATTGTTTGTTAAATATTATATAATGTATTTTTTTACCTGTGACAGACAAACAAACTTCTAAATGTTCGAGTTACATTCTTCAATACAATAATTAGACTTTTATATGACAGGAAGAACATATTTTAATTTTAGAAGGAAAATAGAAAACGAAAACTGCAAAGAGTGTGAAACTTACAGTCGGCAGCAAAATTATCCGAGCACTATAGCAATAATCCCTGTTTTAAAAAGTTCCCTTAATACTGATTTCTTAAGTAATTCCTTGTCGAGTCATCTTATTAGTCAGTCTAAGAACATGATTCGACAAGGATTTATTTAACAAAACAGTTTCAAGTGTACTTTTTTGATATCGGAATTATTGGCTATTACTTGGATACTTTTGCTGCCGACTGTATGTAAATTACAGGCAAATCTGATTTTCTTAAACAGTATATATTAGTCATGTACTATTTTCATTGACAAAACGCAGAAATGACATATTTTAGCATGACACATATTTAATGCATTTTTTTTTTTTTTTTAACTGAAAAAAATATTTAGCAAAAATTTAATAAGCCCCCCCCCCTCTCCTCCACCTTATGTAAGTAGCTCCTTTTATTTAATTCTTTCAGTTTTTGGTGCAATGTATTTATAAATTCATTAGTGAAACAAGAAATGTTCTTTCCTTATAGTCATAAGAAATTTATTTATATGTAATAAAATGTTATTTAAGTCAGAAAAATATTATCTGAATAATCATATAATAATCATATTAATTTTCAGAAAAAAATAAATGAAAGTGTGCTAAATAATATCTGCTGCTTTATTTAAAAAAAGCGATTGAAAAATTTTCTACTATGCATGACCATAACTTTCCAAAGTATTCTTGTAAAAGTTGTTTCACAAATATATTACAAATTAAGCAGGAAAATAGGTAAGTATTAACTTAAATGAAAATTAATATTATGTTGTAGCCATCACGATATGAATATTTTTTAATTATTTCTTTTTAGGTATTGTATTAATTTGTTAAACAACTAAAAAGTTCTTTTATTAAAAATTACAAAGTATTCATTTATATAATTAGGAATAATTTATAGAAGTTAAGATAGTGTGATTTATCCTACTTTAGATAATAGTTTGTATATTAAAGCTAATTATACAGATACCAACGCCTACTTGAGTTATAAAAATATTATCTAATTATTAATTTTCAAAAATAATGTACTATGTACACATATAAAGTGTACGATGATTTTCATCAATCATATTACCATCTAGGCAGAAAACTTTATAAAATACTACTGTAAATGTAAAACGTTTTACTCTAAATAAATAAATAAATAACCCAAAATGAAATTATATTAAAATATTAAATAATAATAATAATAATAAAAAGGGTTATCATAATCGTGGTGTTCATAATCATATAAAATTAGGAAACTGTAATATTGTTAAATGAAGATTTAATAATGGAAAATATATAATATCCCATCATGTCTATTTATTTATATATTTTATGAATTTGAAACTTATTTAATTGAATGTGGGGAAATATTAACAGTTATTAGAAAATATTAGTTATTTACTATATTTAGTTCAAAATAGCTTCTATTTTATAAAACTCTAGTTTGTGACATACGTTTAAATGCTTTTTCACAGTCGTGTGGCTGACTAATCGAAAATATATTAATGATTATCATTAATACAAAGAAAATAAATAAGGTTCTTACTCATGCTTAAAAAAATTAAATGTAAATTTGATAAAATAATAGTCATGGTAAATATAAGTTATAACGTTTTAATTAAAACATAAAGAGCCAAAGATATGTCTACTATGCAGGAAAGTATTTTTCCAAGCTGTTCCTGTAAAAATTACCTAGCTGTCATATTATTAATAAGACATGAACTACTAATGTAAATAAAAAAAATATATACTGTTGTTGTTGCAAATCTTTGTTGTTCTCGCAAAAAGTACACGAACAAATATTATATTATCTTATTTATTTTGTACAATACATTCGTTTGTTACAAAATATTACTTTAAAAATCATAAAGAGTTTGTTTATATTTAAGAAACATTTATTAAAGTTAAGATGGTTATTTTTTTTTCAGCGTAATTTTTGCACATTAAGGCTAATTAGACACAGATCTATGTCTATTAAAGAAGCTATTACCGTGTAATTAATTTTCAGCAACACTAAATTAAAGTGCACGAAGCAATATCTACTGTCGAATTAACAAAAACAATTTTCCAATGTATGATTGTAATTTTACGATGCATAACTTTAAATATTGCTTCACAGTGACATTACTGTCTGAGCAGAAAACTATATAAAATATTTTTGTTAATGTAAAAAATATTTTCTCCAAGATAAGTAACACAAAATTAAGATTGGTTGAAACGTTAAAAATCTCAAAATAAAATGAAAAAATTATTAATATTGTGGTATTAATAATCATAGAAAGTTAAGGAATCTACTAAATTAAAGTGTTCGAAACAATATCTACTTCCGAATTCACAAAAACAAGCCGAAATGAGTTTTACGATGCATGAGTAAGTTTTCAAGGTATTCCTGTAAAAGTTGTTTCCCAGTTAGATGACTAACGAGGCAGAAAATTAGATAAAATATTACAGTACATGTAAAAAACAGCATATCATTTCAATTTAATTATATATTTCCTTAATTTAAAAAACATTTAATTCAAAGTGTACGGAATATTAATAGCAATCATAAATAAAATATATTTAGAAAATTTAATTCAAAATAGTTTCTATTTGACAAAACTGAAATTTTTATGGCATACGTGTAAAAGTTGCTTCACATATTGTGTTGTTGGCTAGTCAGGGAAATACTGATGATAAAAATTATTGTATGAGAAATGAGTTACGTTGTTACTTGAGCTTTAAAATAATTCGAATATAAATTTGATAAAACAATAAGAATGGAAAATTTTTCTTATAAAGTTTTAATTTGCAAAACAAAACCAAAATAAGTTTTACTCTGCATGGCAATAATTTTCATAAATATTTTTGTAAAGATTGTTAAATTATCATATTAATAATTAAGCAGAAAAATATATAAAGTTTTAAAGAATATGAAATTTTTTATACTGCAGTCATAAAAGAAAAAAATAAATAAATAAAAATAAATATAAAATCTAAATAAAATAACATTATCGAATATTCTTTTTCCGAGATTCTTTCATTTTTAAACAACAAAAAATTTCTTTTAAACATAAAAATTGTTCACTTACATTTAATAAACATTTATCTAAGTTAATATAGTTTGGTTTTTCACTTCGTGGCAACTTTTTGCAGAATAAGTCTAATTAGACAGAGACCTATGACTATTCACTTTAAGAAAACTATTACCTACTATATAACTTTCAGAAAGACTAAAATAAAGTGCAAAGTATATATTCCACAATATCTACTATCGAATTAACAAAAACAGAACCGAAATAAGATTTCCGATGCATGACAGTCATTTTTCGAGATATTCTTGCAAGCGTTCTTCCACAGTTAAATTACTAACAAGACAGAAAACGTTACAAAATATTACTCTACATGTAAAAACGCTTATCCTAAAATACATAAATAAATAAAACAAAGTTAATTATAATAAAATATTTAAAAAAAAAAAAAAAAAAAAGACTTATTATAACTGGTATTAAAAACCATAGAAAATTAACAAATTGAAATACTATGAAACGAAGTGACAAAAATTACTAATTACAAAATATATCACATTTTATCAATTCAATTTAACTATATACTTCTTTATTTTAAGACTTATTTGATTAACAGTGAATAGAATATTAGTGGTTTTTTACAAAATACGTGTTACTTACAAAATTTGCTTCGAAATAGTTTCTATTTTGCAAAGTTGTATATTGAAGTACATGCCTGTAAAAGTTGTTTCGCAGTCGTGTTGTTAACTAAGCAGGAAAATATTGATGATAACCATTGTTGTAAATAGAAAAATAGTCACGTTTTACTTGAGCTTTTAAAGAATTCGAATATAAATTTGATAAAATAATAGTCATGGTAAATATAAGTTATAATGTTTCAATTAAAAAATAAAGAGCCAAAAAATATCTACTATGCATGAAAGTATTTTTCCAAACTATTCCTGTAAAAGTTACCTAGCTGTCATATTATTAATAAGGCAGGAACTGCTAATGTAAATAAAAAATATATATATACTGTTGTTGTCGCAAATCTTTCTAATAAAAAGTACATGAACGAATATTATATTATATTATTTATTTTGTACAATACATTCATTTGTTAAATTACAAAAAATTACTTTAAAAAATCATAAAGAATTTGTTTATATTTAATAAACATTTATTAAAGTTAAGATGGTTATTTTTTTTTTCAGCCTAATTTTTGCACATTAATGCTAACTAGACAGAGATCTGTGTCTATTTAAGTTAAGAAAGCTGTTACCGTATAATTAATTTTCAGCAAGACTAAATTAAAGTGAACGAAGCAATATCTACTGTCGATCAATATAAACAATTTTCCAATGCATGATTGTAATTTTACAATGCATAACTTTAAATGTTACTTCGACGTGGGCAGAAAACTATATAAAATATGCTTGTTAATGTAAAAAATATTTTCTCTAAGATAAATAACACAAAAATAAGATTGGTTGAAAAGATCTCAAAATAAAATGAAAAAATTATTAATATTGTGGTGTTAATAATCATAGAAAATTAAGGAATCTACTAAATTAAAGTGTTCGAAACAAAATTTACTTCCGAATTCATAAAAACAAGCCGAAATGAGTTTTACAAAGAATGAGTAATTTTTCAAGGTACTCCTGTAAAAATTGTTTCCCAGTTAAATGACTAACGAGGCAGAAAACTACATAAAATATTACAGTACATGTAAAAAACAGCATATCATTTCAATTCAATTATATATTTCCTTAATTTAAGACACAATTAATTCAAAGTATACGGAATATTAATAGTAATCATAAAATAAAAGATATTTAGAAAATTTAATTCAAAATTAGTTTCTATTTGACAAAACTGAAATTTTTATGGCATACGTGTAAAAGTTGCTTCACATATTGTGTTGTTGGCTAGTCAGGGAAATACTGATGATAAAAATTATTGTTTGAGAAATGAGTTACGTTGTTACTCGAGCTTTAAAAGAATTCGAATATAAATTTAATAAAACAATAAAAATGGAAAATATATGTTATAAAGTTTTATTTTGAAAACAAAACCAAAATAAGTTTTACTCTGCATGGCAATAATTTTAATAGATATTTTTGTAAAGATTGTTTAATTATCATATTGATAATTAAGCAGAGAAATATATAAAGTTTTAAGGAATATGAAATTTTTTATACTGCAGTCATAAAAAAAATAATAATAATAGCAATAATAAAATAAAATCTAAATAAAATAACTTTATCGAATATTCTTTTTCCGGGATTCTTTCATTTTTAAACAACAAAAAATTTCTTTAAATATAAAAATTGTTCACTTACATTTAAAAAACATTTATCTAAGTTAATGTAGTTTGGTTTTTCACTTCGCGGCACTTTTTGCAGAATAAGTCTAATAAGACAGAGACCTATGGCTATTTACTTTAAGAAAACTATTACCTACTAAATAACTTTCAGAAAGACTAAAATAAAGTGCAAATTATATATTCCACAATATTTACTATCGAATTAATAAAAACAGAACCGAAATAAGATTTCTGATGCATGACAGTCATTTTTTGAGGTATTCTTGCAAGCGTTATTCCAGAGTTAGATTACTAACAAGACAGAAAATGTTACAAAATATTACTCTAAATGTAAAAACGCTTATCCTAAAATACATAAATAAATAAAACAAAGTTAATTATAATAAAATATTTAAAGAAAATAAATAAATAAACCTATTATAACTGGTATTAAAAACCATAGAAAATTAACAAATTGAAATACTATCAAACGAATTGACGAAAATTACTAATTACAAAATATATCACATTTAATCAATTCAATTTAACTACATACTTCTTTATTTTAAGACATATTTGATTAACAGTGAATAGAATACTAGTGGAATTTCACAAAATACGTGTTACTTACAAAATTTGCTTCGAAATAGTTTCTATTTTACAAAGTTGTGTATTGAAGTACATGCCTGTAAAAGTTGTTTCGCAGTCGTGTTGTTAACTAAGCAGGAAAATATTGATGATATCCATTGTTGTAAATAGAAAAATAGTCATGTCTTACTTGAGCTTTTAAAGAATTCGAATATAAATTTGATAAAATTATAGTCATGGTAAATATAAGTAATAATGTTTCAATTACAAAAAAAATTTCTACTATTTATGAAAGTATTTTTCCAAGCTATATCTGAAAAAGTTACTTAGCTGTGATATTATTAATAAGGCAGGATCTACTAATGTAAATAAAAAAATATATATACTGTTGTTGTCGCAAATCTTTCTAATAAAAAGTACATGAACGAATATTATATTATATTATTTATTTTGTACAATACATTCATTTGTTAAATTACAAAAAATTACTTCAGCAAGACTAAATTAAAGTGCACGAAGCACTATCTACTGTCAAATTAACAAAAACAATTTTCCAACGCATGATTGTAATTTTACAATGCATAACTTTAAATGTTGGTACACAGTGAGATTACTGCTTAGGCAGAAAACTATATAAAATATGTTTGTTAATGTAAAAATATTTTTTCCAAGATAAATAACACAAAATTAAGATTGGTTGAAATGTTAAAAATCTCAAAATAAAATGAAAAATTTTCTAATATTGTAGTGTTAATAATCATAGAAAATTATGGAATCTACTAAATTAAAGTGTTCGAAACAATATCTACTTCCGAATTTACAAAAACAATCCGAAATGAGTTTTACGATGCATGAGTAAATTTTCAAGGTAATCCTGTAAAAGTTGTTTCCCAGTTAGATGACTAACGAGGCAGAAAACTACATAAAATATTACAGTACATGTAAGAAACAGCATATCATTTCAATTTAATTATATATTTCCTTAATTTAAGACACATTTAATTCAAAGTGTACGGAATATTAATAGTAATCATAAAATAAAAGTAATTTAGAAAATTTAATTCAAAATAGTTTCTATTTGACAAAACTGAAAATTTTATGGCATACCTGTAAAAGTTGCTTCACAAATTGTGCTGTTGGCTAACCAGGGAAATATTGATGATAAAAATTATTGCAATGAGAAATGAGTTACATTGTTGCTCGAGCTTTAAAAGAATTCGAATATAAATTTGATAAAATAATAAGAATGGAAAATATATGTTATATAGTTTTAATTTGCAAAACAAAACCAAAATAAGTTTTTTTTTTATGGCAATAATTTTCATAGATATTTTTGTGAAGATTGTTTAATTATCATATTAATAATTAAGCAGAAAAATATATAAAGTTTTAAAGAAAATGAAATTTTTTATACTGCAGTCATAAAAGAAAAAAAAAAAATAAAAGTAAAATGTAAATAAAATAACATTAACAAATATTCCTTTTCCGGGATTCTTTCATTTTTAAACGACAAAAAATTTCCTTTAAAAATAAAAATTGTTCACTTACATTTAATAAACATTTATTTAAGTTAATGTAGTTTGGTTTTTCACTTTGCGGCCACTTTTTGCAGAATAAGTCTAATTAGACAGAGACTTATGGATATATGGACTTTAAGAAAACTATTACCTACTAAATAACTTTCAGGAAGACTAAAATAAAGTGTAAAGTATATATTCCACAATATATACAATCGAATTAATAAAAACAGAGCCGGAATAAGATTTCCGATGCGTGACAGTCATTTTTCGAGGTATTCTTGCCAGAGTTGTACATCAGTTAGATTACTAACAAGGCAGAAAACGTTACACAATATTACTCTACATGTAAAAACGCTTATCACAAAATACAAAAATAAATAAATCAATGTTAATTATAATAAAATATTGAAAAAAAAGACATTATAACTGGTATTAAAAACCATAGAATATTAACAAATTGAAATACTATGAAACGAAGTGACTTAAATTGCTAATTACAAAATATATCACATTTTATCAATTCAATTTAACTATATACTTCTTTATTTTAAGACATATTTGATTAACAGTGAATAGAATACTAGTGTTTTTTTTTTTTTTTTTTTTTTTTTTTTTTTTTTTACAAAATACGTGTTACTTACAAAATTTGCTTCGAAATAGTTTCCATTTTACAAAGTTGTATATTGAAATACATGCCTGTAAAAGTTGTTTCGCAATCGTGTTGTTAACTAAGCAGGAAAATATTGATGATAACCATTGTTGTAAGTAGAAAAATAGTCACGTTTTACTTATGCTTTTAAAGAATTCAAATATAAATTTAATAAAATAATAAGCAGGGTAAATGTAAGTTAGGTAGCCAAAAGCATAAAAGTTTGCAGCATGAAAAAAAAATAGTACTTAAAAAAAAAAAAAAAATCATAAATAATTTATTTAGCAAAAATTAATTGAAGTAAAGATGGTTAGGTTTATTTCTCTATAGTCATTTTTTGCACGTCGAAACAAATTAGATAGAACCTACGCATGGTTATTTAAGTTAAGGAAATTATTAGCAATTTATTAAATTTCAGAAAGAATATATTAATGGGTACTAAACAATATCTACTGCCTTATTAACAAGAACTGAGTAGAAAAAATTTCTACTATGCGTGAACGTATTTTTTCATAGCAGACCTGTAAATGTGGTTTCCCAATTAGATTACTATCATGGCAGAAAACTATATAAAATTTAACTTCACATGTAAAAATACTTTCTCTAAAATAAATAAATAAATAAATAAATAGAACAAAATTAAATTATGATAAAATATTAAAATATAAAAATATAAAAGAATTATTACAATTGTGAAATTAAAAACCATAGAAAATTAGAGAATTGGAATATTATTATGCGAACTTTTAAGAATAGCAAAATATATCATATCATATCACTTGTATTTAATTATTTATTTCATTAATTTATGGCACGTTTAGTTGAAAGTGAGCGGGATATCAGCAATTATTAAAAAATATGTTTTGCTTACAACATTAAGTTCGAAATATTTTGTATTTATATTTGTATTTTTGTATTTTATTACTTATGCGCGCCTATAATTTTTTTAGCAGTCATGCTGCTTTCCAAGTAGAAGAATATTCAGTTTATCCATTATTGTAAAGAGAAATAAAAGTCAGGTTATTACTAAAGGTTTTAAAAATTCCAGTATAAATATGATTAAATACTAATCGTGGAAAATATAAAATTTCAGCTTTATTATATTTAATAATTAAAAAATATAATGACAAGTATGTCATTTAGAATGGCTGACATTATCAGCGTGAGCGTTATCTTTTTTTTTGTAAATTACTGTCTTATTTTTTATGAAAATTTGCGCACATTACACTGAGAAAAAATTCTGTAACTGGCATCTAGAATCGAGATTGTGGCTCTAGTAAAAATAGTTCCTTGTCATCCTTATAAATTCTACTCTTCTTCGAAAGCAAGTTCTAAAAACCGCTATTAGAATTCTAGAGTGTTTGCCTATATTATCGCAGTCAAACTTATTTGAAAATCTCTGTAATTAAATATGAGCCCAAGAGGCGAGTTTTAGTAACTATAATCTTGGTCTATGACCGTATTCTAGAAAATCAAGCGAGAATTTCTTGCAATACAAAGGATTCAGAATATTCAAAGTAATGTTTTACCATCTAGAAATGTATAGATTAGAAATTCTCGAGCATTTCGTCTATTCAGCTTATTGGCGTGCCTTATACGCATAGCTCAGAAATCTATATTTCTAGTTTAGCGATTTAGAAATTGACCACTCATTCGTTCTAGATGAAAGCGGTATATTTTTTTCTCAGTCTACACTGAATTATAACCTAATTAAGTACATTGAATTCTCTCGAATTTATTCTAAATTAAATTTTTAAAATATGAAATTTAATTAGCTAATTAATTAATTTTTGAAATTTAATGTAAATTTTTAGCATTTAATATATATATATATATATATTAATAAACTTATCAGTGAATCGACAAATTAATACACAAACATGTTTAGAATATACTGTTGAACTATAATATTGTAAAATGGAGAGAGAAAGATTTAAAAGTTAGTTATAGCATTTAAAAATTAGAATATATACATTAAATTTAAATAATTTTTGAGAAAATTTAATGTACTTAAAACTGTTACATTTCAACGCATATTTATGCAAATTTCTCTAGTTCAAAGACCACAACTTTCAAAAAGGGATTTTTAACAAAAACGGTTTTCTTAATTATTAAAAGTGTCGCCCAGACGGTGTAGTGGTTAGCGTCCCTGACTTCTACACGGTTGGGCCTGGGTTCGAATCTCGGAGAAGGCACGGGTGTATTGTCCTTGTTAGGGGTGGCGATGACCGCCCATTGGTGCCCCTTACAAATGGTCATCAATTCGGTGACCCCCGGTCAATGCTTGTGGCAAAGCGCCGCGCCATTTGAAAAAGAAAAAAAAAAGTATTAAAAGTCTTTATTTCTGCATGTGTTGTTTTACAGTCATATTATGATAAGTAATGTATTACATGAAATAAAAAAGGATATTATTTTGCTGCCGTTATTTATTTTATCAATAGATTTTTCAAAGTTATTCGCTGTGAAGGAATTTTAAAGCAACCAATAAATTCTAGTTTAAAATAAATAAATAAATAAACCAAAAAACCTTTTTGAATAAACTTTAGTGAAAAAGACTTCAACTATACATAATTATTCATTCCTACATAATGTGGTGCACTTGAATGAAAGTGGACATGATATTAGCGGTTATTATAAAATAAGAGTTCATTAAAAATTAGTTTCTATTTTATAAAATTGTAATTTTAATGCTATGCCTGTAAAAGTTGTTTTACAGCCGTGTTGCAAACTAAGCGAGGAAATATTAATGGTAACTATTTTTATAGAGAGAAAAAAAAAAAAACCCGTTGTTACTTAAGCTTATAACAAATTCGAATATGCATTTGATAAAATAAAAATCAAATATAAGTTATAAAATGTCAGTTTTAGTATATTTCTTTAGTTAAAAACACAGTCAAAATTAAGTACATTAAGTAGATAGGGGATTTTATCAGTGTGGACGTTTAAAGATGGGCATTACCATTTTCGTAAATTATTGTTTTAGAGTTATAGAAATTTGCTTATATTTACACTGAAAAAAAATTAAGTATGTTATTTTTTATTTATTTATTTATTTATTATTATTATTATTTTATTAGTTAAATAAAACATATATACATATTTTTTTTTAATTTAATGCAAAATTTTAGCATTCAAAAATAAAATTACACTACGCTGAAAAAAAAAAAAAAAAAGTTCGAGCCCGACACCATCCCTGCTGATTCTTATGTAAAATGACCTCCTGCATCAAAATATGACCCCCATTTTGCGCCATCACCCACCGTTTTCTTGTGACGTCACCTCCTTCCCCAATTTTTATCACTCTTCGGTAATTTTATGGCCATGAATTTGATTTCGAAAATGGAAAATAATTATTTTAACTCTTTAAAATTAAAAATATGTATAATGTATAATAAGTGATTAATAAAATATAATAAATGTAACTTATAATTTCAGTGGCAAATCCCCCCTAAATCTTCCTCTTGCTGCAAATGTTCATGTTATAGAACTTTTCACATCTTTAGGCCCTCATAAAATATTTATCAGTTAAAATATTTCTTTTTCCCACTATAAATCAAATTTATAGCCGTAAAATTACCGAAAATGGGTGAAAATAGGAGGGCATCCCCCCAAAAACGGTGGGTGATAGGGCAAAATGACCGTCATATTCGGATTCAGGAGGTTGCTTTACATAAGAATTTGCAAAAATGTTGTTGGGGGCAATTTTCATGTCGAGCAGTGTTATTTAAAAAAATAACATTTAACGATGAATCAACATAGAAATGCGCAAATATATTTAGAATGTGCTATTAAACTATTACAATGTAAAGTTGAGGGAAAACTCTTAAAATTAGTTATAAGGCAGAATTGTGTAATATTTCAAAATATAGAAAATTTTTAATGTTTTTGTGTGAATTTTAAATACTTTTCGAGGAAAATTAATATATTCAATACGGTTATATCTCAATGCATGTGTATCCAAAGCTTTAGAATTATAAGAAAATAATTTGCAAAAGCATTTTTAACGTCCATCTTTCAGTTAAGCATTAGCTGTTTTTATTAAATATTCTTATATATATATATATATATATATATATATATATATATATATATATATATATACATATAACTATAAATGAAGTGGATTTTTTTAAATTAGCATTATTTTGCATTCATGTAAATGATGTTTCACAGTCATACTGTTGATCAGGCGGTAAAATATAGAATGTATTACAGTAAACAAAAACATGAAGTATATTAATGTCTTTGTGTGTTTTATATATATACTTTTCAGAATGATTTGTGATGAATAAATTAAAAAAAAATTAATAACAAGTTTTTTTTTTTTTTTTTTTTTTTTTAACTGAGCAGCAACTTAACAATTAAATGATGCTACTGCGACATCTTTTTAACCGATTTAATATATATAACATGTCTATTCACATATATTTAACGATAAACCATGGTTCGTATTAGAAACGGGACATTTTAGAAAAGCACGATGTTATATCTTGAATGCGAGAAGTTCAATCCAATATCATGGAGCCGAAAATAATTTTTTTGAATATGCTTCCGTGAAAAATCTCAATCGCCAATGGGGAAAAAGTTAAGATGGCTGATGCAAAATGCTCTCTAAGCTGTCTCTGGCTAAGCGGGAACCTGTAATGTTATCTTTGAGAATGGCAGCCCACTGAGGATTGAACATATAGCATCAGATAAAAGCTATATTTTTTGAAAGATTTATTGAGCAGTTCTTTCTTATTCCCATGACCAACCATTTCTCCGAACACTGACCAAGGCTAAAAATTGCAATGGCTTTCTGTTTTTCTCTAAGATGTATGAGCTCAAGATAAGGGGCTTTCTTCTTAGTAACTTCCATAAAGATTTGGGACACAAAGGAAACTTTAAAGGATGAAAAAAGAGGAGTAGTGTTCTTAAAATAATATACTTAATTTAAAAAATTTAAGACCTTAATTAATCAGTAGGTTTTAATGAATTAGTGGCTAAGTAAAGGCAAATAATGCTAGTTATAAAAGTTTTAGGACACATATATATTAATATAACGTCATGTGAAAAATTAATTTAATTATAAAATTTATGAGCAATCTATTTGTTTGAAGAAAATTTTAAATATAATTCCAAAAACGCCAATATATATATATATATATATATATATATATATATATATATATATTAAAACTTGTCTCTCTCTCTCTCATATATATATATATATATACATTGCAATTTTTATTAAAATGATAATGGAAAGAAAATTTAAAGTTAATAAAATATATTTTCAAACTCACAAATAAATTTTCAATTTAAAAGAAAAATAAAGAATGATATATAATACGTTAAATTTGTAAATTACTCAATGAATAATTTACATAATATTTAATCTCCAACTCTTATTCTTGATTTTTGCTACTATTTATAAAATTTAAAGTCACACACTTAGTTAAAAAAAATAATAAGAGCTCGGTTAATTAGTAGTATTTAGTGAATTAGTGACTAAATAGTGACAAATTTAGTTAGTTATAAAATTTTCGAACACGTTATAATTGTTTAATTTTGCACCATGTTAAAATCAATTTAATTTTAAAGTTTACATGTTTTGCAAAAATTAAATGTATTATTCTAAGGATATTTTTAAATATTATTTAACAGATTTCAAGAGTAAAAAATATTAAAATCGTTTCGAATGAGATAATGTGTAGAAAATGTAAAAATTTTAACACATATTTTTTAAACGTCATTTAAAATACAAATAAATTTAAAAAATAAATAAATAAAAGAATGCATATATATGTATCAAAGAAAGTTTTATGTATGTCATTTACGTGCATTGAGTTTGTACATTGTGACTACAGAAGTTATTTAAGTTCCAGTTTTAATTCATAAGATGTGCTTCCGTTTATAGAAGGTAAACAGACCAGTAAATGGCCCTTTAGTGGAAGTTTCATAAAGTTTTCTCCTCCCCCCCCCCTTAATATAATCATTGACAATATTTTTGAAACATTTTCTAAGTACTAATCAAAATCTGATGATTAATATCTCAGAATAATTTGTTTTTTTTCTTTTCAGAATTTTTTGTTATTTACAATAATAGTTTCAAAAATGATATTTTCTAGTATTTGAGCACTGAAATGACCATAGTCATATTAGTAATTGACATTTTGATTTTGTAGTTTAAAAATTTCTTAAATTAAAAACTGTTAGGGAAAAATACATGTAAATCTTTTGGTGAAAAATATATATACAGTAAATATATAAAATGCAGATACTGTTCTTCAACACTAGTATATTTACTAATCAACACCATCTCTGAAACAAACTTTTTCTTTGACAATTTTGTCTAAAATGACTCCCCATTTTTTTTCTAAACCACTTAAACTATCGGATCAAAGCACACTATTAACCCTTTGTCGGCCATAACGCACTAAAGTGCTCTAATCAGTGTTGCCAAATTTAGGCTCATTTATTCAACTATTACTAATAATTTTGAGGAATGATATTTGATATACATAATGGACGAATAACCCTTAAAGTGATTAGATAACCATTACAGTTCAAATTTAGTAGTGGGTATTGAATAAAAAAGTTTCTAAATTTGTCAATACTGACCGGAAGGGTAAAATTAAATGGGACCGGCAAAAAACTAAATTAGAAAAGCTGTAAATCTTTGCAAGCTCAGAATTTCGCTGCGAAAACGTAGGTTAGATTTTCATACATTTACACTGAGAAAAAATTCTGTAAATGAACCTAGAATTTAAATTGCGACTCTAGAAATATTTTTTCCGTGTCATCCTTATAAATTCTAGTCCCCTTTGAAAGCGAGTTCTTGAAAACCCTATTACAATTCTAGAACGTTCGTCTATATTCTTGACGGCAAAGTTATTTAAAAATCTCTGCAAATAAATCCGAATACAAGAGGCGGGTTTCAGCAACTATAATCTTCGTTTATTACCCAATTCTAGAAAATCAAGCGAGAATTTCTCGCAATACAGAAGATTCAGAATATTCCTTCACTATCTAGAAATGTGTAGAGTAGAAATTCTAGATCTTTTCGTCTATTCAGTTTATTGGCGTATAGCCTTATGCGCATAGCTCGTAAATCTATATTTCTAGTTAAGGGATTTCGAAAATAACCACTTATTCATTCTAGATGAAGGCGGTATATATATATATATATATATATATATATATATACTTTTTATTGTTTTCGCAGTGTTGTAATTAATTTTGTAGGTCAATTATAATAACAGTATTACAAAGGCAATTAATTAAGGAAAGTAATAAAATGATAACCTGTGAGACTGATGTTAAATGAACAAGAATAATCATGCAAATAGGAAATATGTTTTAATCACATTAAAAACTGAGACAGATAATATACATTAAAAATATACATTTTAAAAGATTAAAAACACGATACACAAATTTAAACGTTTCGAGCCTTTTACAGGCTTCTCATCAGTAAAAAACATCAAATGTAAATGCTGAGAAGAACAACAGACTTTACAACGTATTCATCAGGAACTGTATATTTCGCAGGCCAAAACACAAGAAATTTGCGCTTCAACAACTAATCAAGTCATGTATTCGTAAACTAATATTTATAAACAAGTCATAGCTAAACAAAGTATCTATATTAAGAATATTGTATGCAAAAGCTTGTATTAAAAATAAAGTTAAATTGAAGATAAAAATATTCGAATTTTTTTTTAACCGACTTCAAAAAAAGAAGGAAGGTTCTCAATTCAAACCGTATGTTTTTTTTATGTTTGTTAGCTCATAACTTCTGAACGGATGCTCCGATTTTGATACTTTTTGTTTTGTTGAAAAGGTCTTGGTCTACAATAGGTCCCATTGTAATATCTTTACGATCTAAAGAAAATACAGGGTGCCCGAAAAAATCAGTCCCAACTCTTTTAACTGCTAAACGACTGCAGCTATAGTGATAAAAATGGTATGTAAGTATAGAAAAGTGTCCATGCGGTACAATGTTAAACCGCTTGTAGCGCCACCTGGTGGAAAATAGAGGAGTTAGTGTTCCTATCTCGAAAACGGTTCTACAGAAAAAGTAAATTACAAAGCTGAAGGGTATCACCGATTTAGTACAAAATGATAGTTTAGACATTCATACTAACGTTCCTATCTCGGAAACGGTTCAAGACAGGGGGGAAAGTGAATTATAAAATTGCAGAGCATCATCAATTTAGTACGAAAAGATAGTTTTGACATTGATGCTAAAAATACAAGGCTAAAAACGAGCATTTTTTTGTTCGCAATTTCTTACACTATACATACTTAAGCTACATTGCTCACGTTGTAGCGTAGCTGCTGAGACATACGCTATATAGTTCAAAATGCGGTTACTTGATTCTTTTTGTTTTGTTGTAGAGATCTTGATCTGAAGTAGGTCCCATTATAACTTCTTTACAATCTAAAGAAAATAAAGCGCCATCTGGTGAAAAACAGCGGAATTAGCGCTCCTATCTCAAAAACGGTACAAGATGGGAGAAAAGTTAATTACGAAGTTGTAGAGCATCTTCGATTTACTACGAAAAGACATTATTGCTAAAAATAGAAAGCTTAAACGTGCAGTTGTTTGTTCGTAATTTCCTACATTGTGCACACTTGAACTATGTTGCACACTTTGCGGCGTAGCGGATGACACGTAAACTCTGTGGTTCAAAGTACTGTTACTGTAAGCGGTCACATCGATTAGCGCAAAGTCGTTTTCAACCAACTTCAGAAAGGAAGGTGTTCTTAATTCAAGCTATGTGTTGTTGTTGGTGTTTGTAAGCTTATAACTTCGTAAGAGATGCTCTAATTAACCGACTTCAAAAAGGAGGAGGTTCTCAATTCAAAGCGTATGGTTTTTGTTTTTGTTTGTTAGCTCATAACTTCTGAACAGATGATCCGATTTTGATATTTTTTGTTTTATTGCAAAGGTCTTGGTCTGAAATAAATCCCATTGTAAAATCTTTACGATCAAAAGAAAATACAGGGTGCCTAAAAATGTCAGTCCCGACTCTTTTAACTTCTGAACAGCTGCAGCTATAGTTATAAAAGTGGTATGTAGGCATAGTAAAGTGGACATGTGCTACGCGATTCAACCGCCTAAAGCGCCACATGGTGGAAAAGAGTGGAGTTAGCGATCCTATCTCGGAAACGTTTCAAGACAGGGGAAAAAGTGAATTATAAAATTGCAGAGCACATTTATGCTATGTAAAATTCAAAGTATGGTTATTGTAAGCGGTCACATCGATTAACGCATAGACGTTTTAAACCGACTTCATAAAGGAAGAGATGTTTCTCGTTGTTGTTGTTGAAATTTTTTAGCTTATAACTTCGTAAGAGATGATTCAATTTTAATACTTTTTTTGTTGTCGTAATGATCTTGGCCTGAAATAGGTTTCATTATGATTTCATTAAGATATAAACAAATTACAGGATACTCACAAAAATCTGTTCTCACTCTAACTGCTGAACACATGCAACTACAATGGTAAAAGCAGTATGTAAGCATCAATGTTGAAACTTCTGTCCGTCAGCTACAATGCATATTTTGCTCTTTATTTGAACTTTACGCTGCGCAATTTCCAGCGCAGCGGGTGACGTATTCACTGTAAAGTACAATATATATGCCTAACAGAATTTTCGGTTACGAATACAGCGTATCCGTCTTTTACATTTCTAAAGACTTTTTAATTTGACGTATGTTCGTTCAATAGATAGTTTTTTGCTCATATCCGATAAAGGCAAGAAAAGTAAAACAACTTAAAAAGACAGCATTTGAGAAAAATCAACTTAAAAATAACTTAACTATAATAAAACTGGCACAATTGTCTCTCCAGTGGATAACTTTCTAGATGGAGATGTATCTTTTTTTTTCACATTGGGTGCATTTCATGTATTTTTCAGTGACATAAACCATTTTTTGAGTAATGCCACTTTTTTTGGAACATGATTTGTGAAACTTCCATCGAACGTCTTCTGATGCTCTGCTATATAAATAAGTTTTCACTGAAAAGAGAAAAATAAAATCTTTTTGTAAAAAAATAGAACCGACTCCAAAAAGGAACTACTATTCAAACAACTAAAAATGAAAGAAAATTGGCAGAAAATGGAACTGTAAATTGCGCCTAAAAGTATAAAATAATTTCCTTCGCCAAACAACCTATAACACTACAATTAATCATAACTTTTGAAGTCGGCGCAAAATTAAATAAAAATTGATACCTTTGTTCAATACAAAAATCAAATCCTATTCAAAATACACATCTCACATTGCTACCTACAAAACGCAACCGAGAACTAATTTGATTCAAGAAAACAAATAAGATTTCGTAAGCAGCAAAAGTTGGCGAAGATGCTGGTATCTGACGTCCTTGGTGAAAGAAAAATCGCAAAATTATCTGGCAAACATATTTAATTTCTTTGGGATATCATGATTATTTTCATAAGGTATATCAAGAGATAAATCAAGAATATGAAATAACACATCGTACAATATATATTATGAAAATATACATCTTGCGTGTATATTTTTGCCTTACGTTTTGATCCCCAAATTCAAAAGCCATCAAGGATGATAGTTATCAAAGTTATACCAAATTTGCAAAGGAAGCTCCAACTTCGTAGAAACATAAATACCGCATTGTGAAGAATGTTCACTCTTCTATGTAGATGCTACTAATGGACCAATTGTATACAGTGATAAAATAATAAAGGAAACATGAAAATGGATCATTCGAAACAACAGCATTTGTTGCTACCGGTCTAAAGACAAACCTTTAAAAACTAATTAAATTTTATTTAATTTTGCGCCGACTTCAAAAGTTATGATTAATTGTAGTGTTATAGGTTGTTTGGCGAAGGAAATTATTTTATACTTTTAGGCGCAATTTACAGTTCCATTTTCTGCCAATTTTCTTTCATTTTTAGTTGTTTGAATAGTAGTTCCTTTTTGGAGTCGGTTCTATTTTTTTACAAAAAGATTTTATTTCTAATGGTATTTTTGTAAAGCATTTTCTAAAAATATTTCAGGTTTTCTTTTTACAGAAATGAAATTATAAAACACTAATATATAATTTTAGTAATCTTCTTAAATTCCTGATGATTTCATACGACGTTTATATTAAGACAAAATAAATTATTTTATAGCAGAGTGTATTCAGATGCTTGTCACATATGCTCAAATGGTTGAATCTTCCAACATTCTAAAGCTTCAAAATATTGCTAAAACATTCCTATGTTTTGTGACACATAAAAAAATTATGTATTCTGTGTATATATTTTTATTAAAAAAGAAAAATAATTAATTGGTTGTTAAATTGCTTTTTCCACCATTTTGAATAATTTACATTTTATCCGTGCAAAATTTCTAAGAAATTTCAGATCTTATACAAAAAATTAAGAAACAGCGCTTTTTATTAAGAAAAATAATTTTTGGGTAGATCAATAAGACTCTCTACATTGTTAATAGAAACGTATGCATTCTTTGAAATAATTGTTTTACCGAACTGATAAAAATAATATATTTAATTTAAAGTTACTCTTATTATTAGTTTGAGTTTTAAATAATCGTCTAGTAGAAACCACCTATAACTTACTTGATGTACTGATGTGAGTATAAAATTTAAACGATAATTTTTGATTTGATCATAACCATTTATCTTAAAACATTTATAAGCTTATTATAGAAATATATTCTAAATTATTGTTAGTTTATATTAAATATAAATTTTCAATAATAGAATTAGAATTTTTTCGAATAACCGTAAATTCCGGTGTATTAACCGCAACCAGATATATCCGTTTTTCACCAGAATTTTTATTTAATAAAATGTAATGTTATATTACCTGCTGCAAACATAATTATTCTGGTTAAGTTAAAAATTACTGATGTAAAACGAACGTATCCGACTGCGGATTTTACGCCGGCAATAACGGTAAATTTTCATTCGCAAATTAGTCTCATGTTGAAAAATAATCGGAAAGCTCTTAATAAAATATATATCTATTTCTAAATCACTAAATCTCCATGAAATATATACTCACATCTCTGAAGTAAAAGACGTGCATGTAATGTAGAATAAAAATATCTCTAATGGATAGGACGAAATAGCCGCTACATGCACCATATTCAATTCATTTGTATACAGAGTTGCATTTGAGTGAGTAGAGAGAAGAATATATTCCGAAGTAAACATTCTCTGGTAGCATTTATTCAAATCCATTTGCCAACCAAACAACGTCTGCAATATATCCTATTTCAGATCTGAACTTCTGATCTTTGGATATTTGCTTTCCTATGAGTTTACTCAAACATTTTTGAAATGCTTTAAACCTAGAAAGTACCAAGGGGCACGATCATAGGCTGTTTCAACTATCTACATGAATTTTGCACAAAAATGCTGACCTTTCCCGGCACATACGTTACGATACCGTAGATTTAGTGACACAATCTAAGACTTTTATACATAAAATGGATTTTTTTTTTTTTTTTTCAGTGTAGCTGTAAAATGACTCCCGATGAAAAGACTTTAAAAAATATTTTAAGATTTTGTAGATGAAAAATGCTATTTATACATAAATATTTGGAGTTGTTCTTTATGATTTTTAAATAAATTTCTATTTAAAATATCTTTGAAAAAAACTCAGCCTTTCATCCCACATATAACAAATATGTTAAATAAAAACAATAAAAAAAATTCAAGTACAATATTATTTAAAAGAATATAAATTGAAAACATTAAAATTATTTGAGCTAGAATTACACACACACACACACACACACACACACACACACACACACACATATATATATATATATATATATACATATATATAAATATATATAAGTTGTGTTTTTTGTTTATGAAATTAAATTAGTAGAATATTACTTGGAATTTGACTTCGAAATCTGTCTGCACGTTTTTTAATACGCTTTTGGTTGATTGTTTGGCATAAGGCCGATTAACTACGCTAAAGTCCTAGACCTACAGACAGAATGCCCTCCGTGGGGAGTCTTTCTAAGGGGTCCTAGTCCGTATTTGCACGAGTTTCGAAGAAAACCACGAAAAATACCAAACGGCTAGGTCGATGAGTGCGACCTGGGATCGAACGCGGTACCTCTCATAAATCCGCTTTGAGCGCAGAACGCTCGACCACTGGTACAGTTCAATACACTAGTGTAACCCAAGTTATTTAGATTGTCATAACAATTTAACACATTTTGATTTGCAAGTGGAATGGAAACAATAAAGACACGTTTATCTAATAAAAAAATATCAAAAGTTGGCATGAGAGTGAAAGATAATTAGTGTATATTTGTGAATAGTTTACTAAGCATCTGGATTTTTAATGTACGTGAATTTTGTTTTATGAGTTTGTATTTCTTAATCTTTTTATGGAGAGCGTAATTTTATGTTTTTACTTTTTTATAACAGGAGTATTCTTAGATAGTTATTATCTTTGTTTCAACATTTTTTTTTTTTTCAAAAAAAAAAAAAATAAATAAATAAATAAATAAATAAATAAATAAATAAAAATACATGATACATTCGTTTATAATTGGTTACCATAAACGGATGTAATTGTTGAAAAAGTAAGTACAAAGTGGTTACAAAAATGACAATAAACAGCTATTACGAATATCAAATGAATGGAGCACAATTCACATCAGTGCCTTAGCTGCCATGTCTTTTTCTTTTTGAATACTCTCTTTTCAGTAGTTTACTTACAGAAATTAAGTCTTTAAATAAACTAAAAGAAAAATTTATAAAGAAATAGCGGTATTTAAAACGTTCAAGAGTTGACAGCTATGCAATTCATTCTTTCTTTATCATCAGATATCGTTCACGCACAAGGCAAAAAATGTTAATAACTAAACATAAAATAATTTATAGTTTGAGACAAGTTTTTATTCCAAGTTTTTATTCTTTTTTTGCATTCGTTAATTTAATTTTCAAGTTATATAACTTTTTACTAACAATGTTAGTAAAAAATTATATAACTTGAAAATTAAATTAACGAATGTGAAATTATAAAAGCATTTATTGGGAAAAGGATTTCTATAAAATGGTGTGTATTATGTAATTTGTTATGTATTTGCTTCCCATTTATAACGTTACGATATAGAATAATAGTTTATTTTAAAACATTAAAAAGACAGCGATAAATCTATCAAAACACCCCCTCATGATTGACAATAATTTCTTAGGAAGTAAAATAAGTTTTGAAATTCTCCCTAGAACGTGTTTTTCTCTACATGTAGCAAAGAATATGTATCATTGCAATGTAAAATCATATTTCTTTAAAGGGGAGAGAGAGAGAGAGAGGAGTAAAAAAGTTATTTTTAAGTACTAGAAAATTGTCAAGGTTGCGAAATACTATGAAATGATTTTTTTTCAATTTCTAAAATGTATCTTACTTTACTTTGCTGCACTATTTTTTAAATGTATTTGTAAATATTTTGTAAATATTTTGCTTTTATAAGTGATTGTAGAATAAAGATTGCCTTTAGTTATGTTATACCATTGAAAAATTAATATGTAATTATGCTAATTATAGTAAGAATTTAGAGTTAATTAAAGATCCAGATTGTTTATGTCATTTAGATAAATTTAGTGTTTATGGATTACTGAGTTAATTTAAATGAATTTTGTATTTTTCGATATATTATATATAATGTAAATATTTTCTACAAATTAAAGGAACTTCTATGGGAAATTGTTGTTCTAGTGACTTTTCGAATGTATTTCTATATTTTTATAAGAAAATATGAATTAGTTCTAATGTAAATTTTTTTAGATATATTGATGATGTTATAGCATTTAACCGCAGTAATTTCTTAGAGGTTGCTGCTGATATTTATCCTGAGAAATTAGTATTAAAACACACTAGTACTGAAGGTATAATTTCCTTTTTTAGATTTAAGAATTAAATTAGTTAAGGAGTCTTGGATTATTAGTCTTTATGATAAAAGTTTAGATTTCGATTTTAAAGTTATAAGTTTAACTAATTAGTTATAATGAATTGGTATAAAAGTTTTAAAAAATATTCTTTTTTTTCGCAAATTGCTAGATCTAAAGGAATTTGCAACAGTTGCGATCGTATCAAAGTTGCATCACACAATTTGTCCGAGACCGTGAGGTCAAATGGTTATCCTTCTTATATTTTTATTACTATCCGTAACTGTTAAATATTAAGTAAACGTTTCTCATTTTACATGTAATGGCGTATATTTTTTGTGTAATTTTGTTTTTCAAAATTTTTATAAGTTTTTATAAATATATTTCTGTATATTGTTGTGTAATTTTGTATATGCTTCCTTTGTATTTCATAAATTCTTCATTCGTAATTTCATGCTGTTCTTCTTCAACCCAGCATTTGGGGGGGGAGGGGGTGTCTTTCTGAGGATAGACTCAGTGCTTTTTGGGTTAATTATTTTTCTAGTTTTATGGTTAGTATTTTTTCTGTTTATATGTATAGTCATTTAATTTATATATATATATAAAGGGACTTTTCTTTACAATTTTCAAAAATCTTTTAAATAATCACTAATATAGTTAACATAAGGTTGAAGAAAAATCAATATTCTAAAGAAATGAAAGTAAATTAGAGCTTTCCAGTCTCAGTTGTTATTGTGGGTTAATGCCAATTGTGTACACGAAGGACTTAGGCATAGGTGGAAAACCTTCCTTCAGAGTCTTTCTAATGGACCCTAGTGCGACGAGGGCAACATTGGATGGAAACCAGCATTTTTCATCTGCCAGATTAGAGTACAGAACATTTCGTCCACTAATGAAGTTTTTATTATCAGGATCGTTATATTTATAATGATAATAATTGAAAGAAAAAAAAAACTATGCATATCTTTTCATCAACGCAGCAGTTTACTAAATTGTTTTCAATAAATTTAAAATACGTTTTTGTACACAGTATAAAAAAAATGAAGCCTTGTTAATTTAAGGGAAGATATAAAGAAGGCCTATTAAATTTTAAATTAATTTTAAGAGGAAATTTTAAAAGAGTTACACTCATTTTAAACAGGTACATTTAATTAAGAGGATGGTGGACGTTGTAAATCGGTCTTTGAAATTTCTGTCTTAAAATTACGAAATTTTCCATACATTTGCATTGAAATGATTTAATATTGAATATTATAAATTTCATCAGAAACTACTAAAATTTAAAAAAAAAAAAAAAAATGAAATTCAAAGTTTTATTTATTTATTTATTTATTTGGAAAATTTTTAAATGTTTCACGTGACTGAGTTTTAAAATTTTTCCCTCGATTTTACATTATTACATTTATGTAAAATAGAGGGAAACATATCAATATATTCTATACATATCTGTGCATTAATTTGTGGATTGATTCATAACTTAGTTTATTAAAAATATTTTTACGTTTGAATATTAAACATTTGCATGAAATTTCAGCTTTTTAAATTAACTTATCAATCAATTAACAAATTAATGCACAAATATGTTTGAATATAGTAATAAACTGTGATGTTAAATCGAGGAAAATTTTAAAAACTCAATTGCATGGAACATTTTAAAAAATAAAAAAAATAAAAAAATAAAAATAAAAATTTTGAATTTTAATTTACTTTATTTTAATATTTTTCGACGAATTTTAATACAGGTGATTATAAATAAAATTCTGATTTCAAAACGCTCTATCTCTAAAACTACCAGTCAGAACGACTTTATAATTTAGCAGAACAATCGTAATGAAATTTTGTTTGACAAAGGAAAAAATATAGCTCAAAAATGTGTCTTTATATCATCCATAAAGTGTTTGTTTCATGAAGCTCTTCCTCTTCTCTTGTCACTATCACTGTTTTCGCTGTAAACACGTATTCTTTTCTTTTCGCAAACAAACTTGTCCTGCACCCTTGGAGTCTAGTTTTTACTCTCAGCTAACAACATTCCTGTTTTTAACTGATTCATTTACGCCTTTTCCCTGACATTACCCTGACAGTTCCATCTATCGGCACATTTTGGAACTTTTTTTTTTAATTTCACCAAACAAAATTGCCTCACAATTCTTTTAGTAAAATATCAGGATAGTTTAAAAGTTAGAGCATTTTGAAATAGCCGCTTTAATTATAATCACCCTGTATATTTAATATTGATACATAAATTGCATGCACATGTACGAAAACTTGCATGATTATAAGACAGTCATTTCATCGACCGATTTTCAAAGTCTGCAATACCCTTAAGCAGAATTTTTAGGTGATTTATTTCCCTATTCTTCTAAGAAAAATTTAGGTATGATAAAGAAAATGTTTTAAAATACAGTTCCACCTAAAAGTTCCCTGAAAAAGAGAAATTTATATATATTTTTCTTCCATCAGCTTTTTAAATGTCAGTTCTGAAGAAATATCAGTAAAGAAATTTTATTAAGACTATAGAAAAAAAAAAATTATCTCGAACTTTTTACTAAGGTTAAAGCTCATAATTTAAACGTAATTTCATTCTTTAGATAAAGTATATTTTCAAACTTCTTTAAAATAAGAGAAAAGAGAAGTGTTTAACGATGTTGTATCAACCAGAAGCTTTATGAATTTAAATGAGAAGGGGAAAAAATAGAGAAATACAACGGAAATTAAGTTTATTTTCTTCATGTTCAAAGTATTTTAGGCTAAAATAAAAACAGTCGTAATCTCTGATGGTTTATTTAGAGTATTTTTCATTTCTTTACACGTAAAGCTTCGTTATGAAAAAAGTTGGGAAGAGAAAAACTTTATATAATTATTAGATATATTAATCTAATTCTCTTATCAGCCAAACTTTGCGAAAAATGTTTCTAATCCTTTAATCCTGCATTTTCTGCGATATTTTTTCTTGTACATTTTTACGGGTATTGTTTTCTGCATATGCAAATTAACTTGTATTGCCAAGGGTGAAACCTTGTGATTTTTTTCCGTCGCTTATTACTCAACAAAGAATATAATGAAGAAATTTCATTGTTCATGTTAATTTATTTTACCAGATTATCTGACTTGTTCGTACTGAGTGGCTTTTTATATGAATGAAAAATAAGAGAAAATTAATGGCAACGATGTTCATTAAAACTGAATTGAAAGTAATATTCGCTTCAATAAATACATTTGAGACGAATTATGCAGCTTGTTTTGTACGTGAAAAAGACAGTAAAAATGGGAAATTCGACAATCAAAGATAAAAAATCAAAAGAAAAACTTAACTGAATAAAATTTTACTTTATTTCTTCAAAAAGAGTTCTTAATATGTTTTTGAATAAATATGAATTTTTCATTAATGTGTTTTTTAACTCCAAATGAAATAAATGTCTTTTTGTTTAAAATTTCCTTATTAACGTTATTATGAAATTAAAGATTAAATTTAAGTATTCGAAATAAGAAAAACATGGGTTAAAAATGAATATTTATTTTTTTCCCCCGTCGTGAAGTAAATTTTTATGCACGTATGTTTATTCATAAATATTTATGCACAAATCCTAAACTTAATTTGTTGTTATTAAATCCGTACAGCATTTTTTGAATAAATTACTATACTTCTAATTTTCAGTTTTCATTAAAATTGTAAATTTACTGCAATGATTCATAAAAATTAAACGTATGTATCATTAAAAAAATTCTCAAAAGAAATATTCCGATTTGTTCAGGATTTCTTTTTTCTTCAACATAAATATGTTTTAGTATACAGATTCGTATTTTTTCCCCTTTTTTAGTAATTTACATATATGGAAATAAAACTGATATTTTTCAAACCTTTTGTTAGAATTATTAAGGAATGTTACATTCTGATTTAACATTTAACTTATAATAACTAGAGAAAATCGAATAGAAAGAAAACAAATACGTAAGCAGAATTTATTAAAAAAGTTCTTAAACCACATTTATACATTTATGTATTTAATTAACAATTACAATTTATTATAATATATGTATACATACAACACTGTCTTGCTAATGAAGGCCGGCCCGGTCTTTAGTTAATAGATATATTGAATTCAGAAGTTATCACTTTTACTCATAGTGGAAATATGCTTATGAAATTACAATGCATAATAATAATAATAATAATAATAATAATGGTGATGATGATAGTGATGATGATTCAGAACTAGAAAAACAATTGCTCAGTAAAATATGATTATATTTTTTATGATTGGAAGTTATTTGCATAACTCTAAACAACCAAACTGATTTAAAATATACTTTTAACCTTTTCCCATGTCTCTAATATGAAGAAATTCAGGATATTTTTTAAATTATGTTGAAACTATCAAAAAAAAAAAAAAAAAAAAAAAAAAAAGAGAGAGAGAGAAGAAGTAGAACAAGATTTGTTTAAAACGAAAACTAGCTCAGTTAAATGATTTCATTGTATAAAACAATAATACTTAATAAATCTCAGTGCAGATATTATGAGATTCAGTAATCCCTAAAATCTAGTAATGGAAAGGTGCCACGTTCGAACACATGTCGCACTAGTCGGTCTGGCCAAGCGGAGTTTTCCCCGAAACTTGCTTGAGTACGGTTTTGGACACTTTAAAATTATCGCCAAGCAGATCACTTCACGTAGTCTTAGGATCCTCGTACTGCCAATCGGCCTTTACACCTACAATGCAATAAAATACAATATGCAGTACAGAACATTCAAAACATGGCATTTTGCTGTGCTGTGCCACATATCTCTGAAATAATCAAATCATACGGTTTTTAATTTAAAAAATAAAATTTCGCATATTTGTTATTTCAATAAACATTTCTTATACCTTAAAGATTTTATTCACTGTTTCAAATTACTTTGCAAATATATGAATCCTGAATTCCTTTTTAATTCTTCATTTCTTAATTCTCTTAAAATTTATTTTTGTAAAGTAACTTATTTAACTTTATGAACATATACTGTTTTCTGTTTTCTTAAAAACATTCATATTTCCTCCTTTCTATTTGGAATATAATTTAATTCCCTTCATTTTGGAGTGTATGCATATATTTTGGAGAGAGTATATACAAATTATAACACAAAAAAATATTACACATTTTTCCCTTTAAAGGATATTTCATTTGCTCTCTTCTATATAATGTAATACATTCCATAACAAAAGTAATATATTTTAGAAAACTACCTATTTTTAGGTGATTTAACTGATTTTAAATTATCGAAACACTCCTTAAACATTTCTGATAACTGATAACATTGTACTATTTCAAAAACTAGAACTTGTAAACTTATGTTTATTATACAGCCATTACGGGAAAAGAAAAAAGTAATCTTGTTTCATTTATGCACAGTAAAAAAAAAAAAAAAAAAAAAAAAACTAAAATAAGTAAAAATTTTTAAGATATTTGGGTAAAGTAATGTTCCAAATTCGAAAGTTCTGTTTATAACCCAAAATGAGTCAGAAAATCTATCTATTTTGAGTTTACAAACTTATTATGTATGGTTCACTATCTTATTTTATATTTTTGTCTATAATAAATAAAGACGTTGTAGAAAATATTGTATCACTCACCTCTTATTAAAAAAAAAAAAAGAAAATCTAACATGCATAGATGATCTAAACAAAATGTAAACATTTCGTATGTATACGTATAAACCCCAAAACAATTCTATCCAAAATTGGTCTCGTATCCAATTTAGGTTGAAATTTTGGGTTATATACAGAACTTTCCAATTTGGAACATTACCCAAATATCTTACAAATTTTACCTAGTTTAGAATTTTTTTTTTTTTTTTTTTTTTTTTTTAAGTGTGGTAAAAAAATTATTTTAAACATCGGAAACACAAGTATTTATTGTAATTTAGAAAGCATATATTTAAATTACTTTATTCATATAATAATAATTATAATAATAATAAGGGATAAGAGCCATGTATTTTACGTGTAAAAAAAAAAAAAAAAAAAGAAAGAAAGAAAGAAAGAAACTCGTCAAGTTGTGTGTGATTCTACTTATGGTAAGAATAATGGACTGTTATGCTTTAAAAAGGGAAATAATTATAGAATTATCTACGAAGAATTAATGCGCATGAAATAACACAGTGTGTAAAAATTGAATGATACAAATATTAAATGAATAAAATTGTCAGAAGCATTTTAAATAAAAACTATTTAAAAAAAATCTGATAGAATTAAACCTCCCTTACATCTATCTGATTCTTAAGGACAGTTATTTAAATCATAAGTATATTTTAAGTAATATTTGTTTAATCTTTTACTTCAAAAAAAGAAAATTTACAAAAACAAAAATATTTTGAGTTTTCTTTTAGCTTCTATTCACATATATATGACCTTTATTTTTAAGCTAGAGATAAAATTAAAAAAAAATAAAGACACGAAATCTTCTAATGATATGATTGACACAAAGAGCTAAAACCATTGCAACAAAACACTTTCAACAGGAACTGCGTGTAAGACACATAAAACCCTTGGGTCCTTAGCCATGACATGACAAAACCCATTTAAGTAAGTTCTGGCTGTAATGTGGCAAGTCCTTTCGGGTTAACCGGACATACACGGTAGGCTTTTGAAGTGGCCAGAAGAGATTAAAAGTGACGAATTCTCAGGGCCTCGTGGGGCCTTCAGGGCCTCGTAAAATGCTCTCAGGGGCCCTCGAGAGTCGCTATCAGTTCGGTGGCAGCGCACGCCAGAAAACGCCTCCTCTTCAATGCGAAAGGTCTGCACGGAGAGATAGGCCCACACAATGTTTGGTCTCTAGGGGGCATATACATATTAACACTGGTCATTTCATGGGAAACACGATGAATGTTCATGGCATTGCACAGATGTTTTCTGTTTGGATTTAATGATAGCTTACGTATATTACGTATTTAGATAGAACTTTGCCATTAGTTACATTGTAAGTTTACAAATGAATATAAGATAAATATTAAATTTATCTTAAATAGTATTTCATTAGTATGGGAATTAGAAAACTTTAATACGCTTTGTGAGAAATTAGCTGAACTTATTTAAGTCTATAATATTAATGAAATGCTTTATATAACTAGAGTTAACTTTGAAATATATTATTTTTTCAACATTCTTTATTAGATGTTGAATTTTGTAATACATATGTTTTAAGAAAAATCTCTTTCATTCTTTTTCCGCGTGTGATTTTTCAGAAAGTAAATAAATAAATAAAAAAGAATGAATAACTGAATAAACACAGTTTTTATTTTTCGATTAATAAAATTTTGGTTCATTAAAATATTTCAGTCTTTATATATTAAATACTCGAAATAAAGTAAAGCTGATCCATCGGCGGCGGTTTTTCTTTAGTAAAAAAATTACTTGAAAATTTACTTTTTTATCCTATGAAATTTCAAGTTTACAATGTGCATTTATGAAATATAAATACAGCAAAATAGGCTCAAAAATTCTTTGTTCAAGGAAATTTTTTGTTAGTAAGAAATTTTAGCATTTTATTTGTCCTTATAGAAATTAAATGAAGTGAAATAAAAGTATAGCATACCGTGAAAGTAAAAACTTATTGGGTGTCATTGGGTGCAATTTAAAGCAACTACATCTCTATGATTAAACTCTGTACTTTAAATATTAACCCTCCTTTTTTAAAAAATAGAGTTGTGCCATAAATTTTAGAAAAGATTATTAAGAAATGGAATTTCTGCTTTAAAAAAAAATCATTACTTTTCAAAAGTAAGCAAAACTGAAAATTGAAAATTTCTGTTGGAGTTTTAAATTTTGGATTTTTTTTTTTTTTTTTTTTTTTTTTTTTTTTTTTTCCAAAAACTAAAAGTAAACAAATAATTTTATTAAAAAATAATAGACAAAATTCTAAAGCTGTCCATTAAAATCTCACAAAACATAGAAACTATTCGTATTACAATGAATCTATCATTAATAAAAACGTTTCGTATCGCATCTAAAATTAGATTAGTTAAAAAAAAAAAAAAGAGAGAGAGAGAGTGAAAGAGAGAAAGAGAATGAGAAAGAAATAAAGAGAGATAAAGTACCATTTTCATAAATCATATTAAAATCCTAAAGTTTAATAACTGATTAAAATTTGCCTTCGGAAAATATGACTTATAATTAAAGATTTTAGAAAATAATCGTAATTTACTTTTTTGAAAAATAAGAAAGAGCTTACGTTGAAGTACGTTTATTTAAAATATTATTTTCTGTGGATATATATTTAAATAAGCATGCACATTAAAGTAAAATATTAAATCTATGAATATTTATACAAAGAAAAAAAAAAAAAGAAAAGAAGAATATTTAGAATAATCAACAAAAATACATATCAAGATATAAAATGATTTCGGAAAGCGATGAGTTAGGATATCACTGGGTGTTAAAGACTCTTTACAAACCTTTAATCTTCGCCCTTAGCAAAACATAGAAGTAATCTGCAGCAAAGAGGGAGAAGAAAAATAAGTATAAAAATTATTAGGAAAAAAAGAGCAGCAGGTAAAAAAGCCTTTTCAAAATGAAGAAAGGAATATAAATATTTTAAAAAGAAATATATAATAGTGTAAAAGAATTATGTTAAAACGAAACATAGGCAATAATGCAGAGAAGTAAAAGTAATAATAATATATAATGCCAGATTATCGAATCACTTTTTATTTTGTTATTTATATATTTATTGTTTTAATAAATATCACAAGATATAATATCACATAAATCAATTAAATCTTGTTAATTAAACATTTAACTATTCTACTCGCATATTTATACAATTATGTATGTGAATGTTTCTCTTTCACATGTTTTACTTAAAAGAAGTTTTATTTATTTATTTATTTATTTATTTTTAAACATTATTTCACATAAGAAATTTTTGCTAAAAAACCCTACTTATTTCGATTTATATAGAAGAAATTTCATATTTCCTGTCTTTAAAGAAGTTAACAACGTCATGCAGTAGACTTTAAAAAAGGTTGTATATTAATTAATTGTTGTCTCTAAATTTCCTTTTTTAAATAATGATAATAAAAAATTAATTTCAATAAAATATTATGAATTTTCTAAATCTTTAATATATGAGATTCACTTAAGATGTTGCCGCCAAGTCTTTTTTACTGTTTAAATTATAATGTTCCTCGATAAATATTTTAGGTTTACTTAAAGAATTAATTTCAGGAATTAAATAAGATGAATTTGACTGTTAAAAATAAATGATGTTCAAAAAGTGGTAGACTTTCCACTTATGATCTAAAGGAAATTATTTTCAAATAAGAATATCACGAGACTTACCAGTAACCAACAGATGCTATTTTAAAAACTGATAAACCAAAGATACTGGATTCAATATCCAGATTGCGCTTGTCGTGCTAGCGGTTCACAGTTATCTGCGATTTTCTCCGAAACAAATGAATACGAACTGTCCTCATATTAATACCCTCGTGTAAAACGTCCTGCCAAGAACTGCGATCCTCACATATTTAATGTCACTTAATTCCAAAACAAAGAGACACGGAATACCTCGTCCTTATTTGCATGGCCTGCCGAAATTCACCTTCAATTTCGGGCAGCAATTCTAACTAAACCAAAGAATGTAACTAATAACAATCGATTCTTTTTATTTCTTTCACATATTCATTTTTTCAAAGTTCACATTTGAAAACGAATAGGTATTTGGATTATTTATTTACATTAAATTCAGCTGTTTTATGTTTTTTTTTTTTTTTAATAAAAAGTAAAAAAAATTACGGCATTTATTTTTTTAAATAAATTTGTAAAACAGCTCATTCTCTTTAACAAAAAGTTTAAATCAGAAAATTCCTTCAAATTTTTCCCTTAAGCAGATCACTGAAGTTATAAATCCACTTTTTTAATCTACACTTATATTACATTAAATAAGAAATAATTATATATCTATGCTAAATATGCTATGCTATTATCTATTCTAAATATTCTATGTATCTATGCTAAACGTGCTATGTATCTATTAATTGCTAAATTTTATAACGTTATTAAATTCTTCACTCTATATCTATGTATATATATATGTGTGTGTGTGTATGTGTGTAATGCTCAATTGTGGAAAACCTGTTAGAGTTAAGTTTAATCTGATATATAAACCGCTTGTGATATAGTTCAAATACTGGTGAGAAGAAAAAAACTGTAAAGACAAAAATGTTTATACACTAAGCCAAATTTTAATAAAAATTTTTAGATTATACGTGTAATTTTATCGTGGTACCATTAAAATTTGACGATTTTTTTTCCTTCCTTTTTTAAGTCATGCTGAGAAATGTTCAAATTTTATCACCCCCCCCCCCAAAAAAAAAAAAAAAAAAAAAAAAAAAAACTAAACAAGAGAAGCCTTTTAATATTTACGACTAGCAGGCTTTGCTTGCTTGGCTAATCAATATTTTTAGAGGAATTTTCAGAAAACGTAATTCACTATATTTTAAATCCCTTTCGATATAAAACTAAAAAAAAGATTGATGGAATCCGTTGGAATATCTTAAAACCTCGGTTCAGCTCCCTGCTGCATTCGGCAGCGTCTTTCTTGCATACTCTATATCGGTTCCCGATCCCCACTGCTTGCATTTACGCCTTAACTGGACATTTTAATTTAGGTGCTAACTGAAAGATAAATGGAGCTGCTATTATTCAAGAAGTACGTTTTTCGTATAGACATTTCTCAAGCAACAAATAACCTCCCCAGTTCCTCAGTTCCAAAAATTTCAATTAATAAAAAAAAAACGAAAAATAGTCAGAAATTCGAAATTCGGGCTTCGAAGTGCGTCGTGAGACGTCAAAATGGATCTCCGTGCAAAATTCTGTAGATTTGCGATCAGCCATTTGTTTACAAATCGACCAATCTCTAGGTTTAACTTTTTTTTTTTTTTTGCCAGTTTCTGGTCATCCATACGGTTTAGGATACCATGAAGACACGGAAAGATTTTCTTTTATCAAAAGACACCGTTTCTGTTAATTATCTGCAAAGACTAGCAAGTTAGACCTTGGAGAATCGAAACTACGACTTCCGTGTTATGAGAATGATGCTATAACCATATGAGCTAATGGACTACTGAAAGACTTTTTACGTTTATCTTTACATTTCTAGAGCCAATTATTTCAGAAATTTATGTATTTTAAACTAATTCAAAAAATTAATCAAAAATTCGGAAATCACATTTCGAGGTTCACCAGATGTCAAAATGGACCTCTATCCAAAATTTTGTAGCTCTGTGATCAGCCATTTGACAACAAAGCGAAGGACATGCACACATGCACGTATCTGTTCAAATTACCATAGAATAAAACCATTAATATGAATTTTATCAATATTTTTTATAGCAATAAGATTTTCAATAATTTCATTTATATTTTTTCATGTATATGAAATAATGTGTATGAAAAATGTATATGGTTACCCTGGAAGTTATCGGAAATGAAGTAATGTACTTATAGTAACCGGTAGGAGAAATTTCTTGTCATCTTCAAAAGTAATATAGCTGTAATTCATAAAAAAGGGGTAACTGTCATGATATCCTATTCGTGGATTTTCAGAAAACTACTTTTTAGCAAGAAAATTTCCAGAGAAATATTTTTGCACCTAGTTCTAAGAGTGCACTTTCCCTTAAAATTTTCTTTTCGATTTAATGCCATCAACATGCTTTCACTGCTTCGTTTTGTGCTCCCGTTTACGACAGCGGTAATGAATATATGATGTCAGGCAACCCATTGTTTGGTTCGTAGATCCAACGAGCCTGCCGAGAACATTAGCTTACACTCTTCCAGGTCATTTGCAGATTACACTAGAATTGGCCGTGCACGCTAGCTTCGACCGATATCCAAATGACTCTTCACTTCACTTGTTCTAGTGCCTCCCTCTCTACGCCTGCCTTTAGCATAATATCGAATCAACCCTCCTTATCTCCAGAGACCTTTGCGTGTTAACCTGAGGACTCATAATGTTCACGACCATTCCAGAGTTGCTTTCTTTACATACACTGTTTTTGTGTGACTCCGCTGCTGCCCTAAGTGCAATTTTGCGGTAATAAAGCTACGGGAGTTTCATGACAAACCTTAAATCTCATCTATTATGTTTCGGTTATATTTTCTGCAGTGTCACGAACTCATTCGATTACACCATGTATTTTACAATAAAGGAACATGTTTATGACTAGTACAATTTTACTTTTTAAAGTGTTTGTTTATGACTAGCACAATTTTACTTTTTGAAGTGCTTGTTTATATCTAATACAATTTTATTTTTTTAAATGTTTATTTTAGCCATGTGCAATATATATATATATTTAATGTATAACAGATTTATTGTTTCGAATATTTTTATTTTATTTTTTCAATTCATGAGGCATATTATTGTCATCCTTTTTTTATTTTTTAACTTTATGTTTTATTGGATGGACAATTAAAATGCTACAAAAATAGATTTTTTTTTAAATATTCCTTTGACCCATAGATTTTTTTTTTTTTATGTAAGTATTTTTTTCTCTTTATAGGACGCTAATTTCAACCAAAATTGCATTTTATTTTAAAAAATCATTAAATCTGACTTTAATAAAAGTTTAGAAAAGTTTGATTTTCATAAAATTTCACAAACATTTGACTTTAATAAAATTCTACAAACAAATTTAATGTTTCTTTAACATCAGAATCGTTTAAATTCATTATTTCCATCATTGTTTTTCATTTTTTTTTTTTTCATTCTTATGGCAGCTTGCTTAGTCCAATTGGTTTAAATTTATGCAAATACATTCAGGATAAATAGAAATAAAAATATAAAAATCTGCTTTCAAAGATAACTTTTAAAACAAAATAAATTGAATCAACAAAGTTACATTAAAGAAAAACATAGTTATTCGCATAGGGTTTCTATTACACAGCCACAGCCTCCTAAATTAGATGCCTGTCACGTGACTCGAAAACTTGGCATCAGCTGAGCGGTAGACCGCGCCACCTGGTACAGATTGTGCGACTTTTTTAGCCACCAGAAATTTTTTAAAGTGGGATATGATATACATAAAAGGCGAATAGAATCGAAGAAACGTCGATTATATATATCATATATCACTTCTTAAAGTTAATGGTGGCATTATTGGACACAGTTGAATAAAAAAAGTCGCGCAAGCTGTACCAGGTGGTGCTGTCTACCGCTTCAACTGCTGCCAAGTTTCCAAGCCACGCGACAGGCATCTAGTTTAGCAGGCTATGACACAGCAATATGAGGATACTGTCCTATATAACACTTTCTGGGTATGTCCTCGGGAGCACAGAACATCCTGAGAAATCTCTGGGGAAAAAGTGTATAATATCGGGTGGTACATAAGTTGTATTCTATGTATTTGGCGACTTTTAAGACTGCATATACTGAGCACACAGTTTTAATCTTTACAAAATCTTGAGCATGTTACAACTGAAATAGTAGAGCAAATTATTTGTAAAAAAAAAAAAAAAAAAAAAAAAAAAAAAAATTGTGCAAATCCATATTTCTAAAATATTTATCTTCTGAAACAGGATTAGAAAAATATACTTTCTACATCTGTTTATTAATAAGCTATTCTACTGATATAAAGAATATACATATCAGATACTGCAAAATTTCGGATGCATGTCACCTTTTAATAGTCTCATATAGTTGTATATAGTAATGAATATTAGCATCAAAGTACTAAGAAACATGCATTATGAAATATTTTGGTTCTAGATTGAACAAAACGTTGGTGTTGCAGTAGCTGACATCACAAATGGACAAATTTCCCCCATAATTTTGTTCTACATGTTAATCATGATGTTAAGCTATGGTAAAACGTTTTACCAATTATATAAGTATTATAACGAAACGAACGTAATTACCAACTTTTAACATTTTGGAACACTACTATTACAAAATAGTTAGTTTTGTCTTATTTAGTTGCAGAATTTTAGCCTTTAAACAAAATAAAAATTTTCTTTGAAAATAGTGTCCTCAAAAAGAAGATTTGCCATCTGTGCAAAAATTTAGCTCAAAATCACCAGATTCTGGCACAAAACATTTCACTGATATGCATCGTTCAACCTGTTTTTAAAAAAAAACTTTTACTAACTAAACTGCTACATTGGACTATAAGTAATAACTTTTTTTAAATGCTTCATGGGTAAGCCCCCTTTCTTTTGGCAGATTGCTCAAAAGCAACATGCGCTTTCATTGGCTCTTAAGAAATATGTACAATTCCAAATCACGATTATTTGGCATAGTTTCTGTCATTAGACATCAATTTATACAGCTGCCTATAGACATTGTCTTATATTGATTCGTTGCCCCTAAATAGACATACATATAGTATGATGACCTTTAAGGTAAGTTTTCATTATTTGCCAAGCAAAAGGTTAATATTATATTTCCTAACAAACATTGTGAGAGAGATACTTTAATTTTCACTAGAATAATGAATTTGTTTTCAACCAATTTACTAACTAGATTGGGCATATAGTGATATAATGCGTGAGTTTTATATACGTAAGTTTAAAAAAAAATTTCACATATAGATAAATCAACACTATGTAGTAAGAAGACAAATTAAATTGAGTACACAAGTACATGATATAAAATTCTAAAATCAGCATAATCTAATATCTAATACTACGTATTTAATTTACTAAACACTCAATGAACCCTGAAAATTAATGTAATCAATATAACTCGGAATTAATTATAAATGATTAGTATCCAGATATAAAGCTAAGATTTGTTGGGTTTTTTTTTTAATAAACAATTCTAGTGATGTATATATGCAATAGTGAAAGATATATAGTTATATACATAAAAGAAAAAAACAAAATTTAGGAAAAGCTAATGAAAGAAGAACGTATCTTGCGAAAATTGTAACACAAAAGTCTGAAAGATTTGAAGATATTTACACCATAAATTAGCTCTTAAAACTTCATTATTATCGAAATAATATTCCTTAAACTAATTTTAAATTTATAAACACGTACGTATAAATCAGTTACGAAATAATATAATATAGAATTAAATTAAAATTAAATAAATTTATGTTATCAATTGCACGTATTATATGCCATGACAAAATAACAAAAAAGCTTCAAACATTATTCAAGATATTTCCAACTACAGTATCAAATATCTTTGTTATTATATTAATTTGTTAACTTTCTATTACATTAAACTCAATGTAATAATAATTAATTACTTAATGCATTCCTAGATGTTATTCCCCGATCGTTGCGTGTTAGAAATTTGCTGTCAAAACTTTCCATAATAACTTATTGCTATTTATTATCCATATTATTTTTCATTTAGCATTTATATCAGCTGAAAGTACTACAAAATATTAAAAGGTGCTCATTAAGCTTTTCAGGGGAATAGAATAATTTACATTAAACAGTTTTCTTTTGTTTTTAGCGATAACCACTGAAAGTTAAATTTTCCGCTTGCTTTTGTTTCCTTTTGTTTACGTAAGTGCTTAAATAATCCTTATATCATATTTATAGAATACGATAAGCCTCTAAAGAATGTAGACAATCAATAGTTTGACTAACGAATTTTAATCTACCGCCGCATTATTTACTATATTAAACGAGCTGTTTTTACATCGCATAAAACTTAACGACATCATGAAAATCATTTCCCTCGATAAAATTACTCATTACATGCTACAAACACTACACAATCTTTACATCGATATTTTGACATCATTCGCTATTATTAACAGCAGGAATTAATTAGGAATGTCCCTCACCGATGCATGCGACAATCAGTTTGGCATGATTTATTTCCGTTGGGTCCGTTTTAATCATCAGAGTTGCAAGTACTCTTCAATTTTCACGAATTATTCCAATAAAAAACTCGCTCAAGCAGTATTCTCAAACAATAGCCTTTGCATGCAAAGAAAGCAAAGCAGCAGGGGTGGTGAATTTTATGAGACCCCGCGTTAACACGCAATGGTCTCTACGGAGGAGGGAGTTGATTTGATATTATTCTAAAGAGGGGAGCAAAGAGCATGTCTAGAGCTAAGCCGTTTGGATAGCGACCGCAGGTAGCGTGCGTCTGTACAGTTATTATGTGTAGATATTTTCCTGTCTTAGAAAATAATGAACTTGTACCTGTAAAGACACCTGTAAGAACAAGCCGACTCATTCAAGAACTTAATGTACAATGGTTTGGTTCATATAGCTATATTTTGATTTGATTAAATTTTATTGATGCGCTGTTCAAGAAACAAATCCACATGCACCTTTTTATCAGTATATTGTGTCATAAAGTTATCCCTTTTTCTTCTCAAACAGTATTTGTTGATCGAAAATATTTTTCGAGACACATAATCATCAGTCTTAATAAATTTATTTGCTGTTGATTATAGATTTAAATTCACTGAACTTTGTTTCTTACTAAATAATTTTGAGAAAAATATGATAAGAAAAGTATAATAACCCGATTTTCATCCGTACCTAACCTATAAATGTTAATAATAAGATTTATTTCGAAAAATTATGTATTATAAAAAATGACTAATTAACACTTCTACGAATATCAAAATGATAAAGAAATGTTAACAACGGTATTATACAACTTATATATATAACAACGGAAAGACTTTGCTTCAATATATATAAGTATTTAGCTATTTATTTTTATTTTTTGTGTATTATATCAATAAACAATTTTTTATGCACTGTTAAAAATTTCTGTAAATTTAAAGTAAATATTTATCCAGAGTCTTTGTAAATTTACAGTAATTCTTAGTTAAAAGTGAATAATCGAAATTCTCAGTCTTTATTCTGTATTTTTACGTAATTTTATAATTTAATTTTTTAATTAAAATTAAAAATAACTGTTACTTGTACATTTAATGGTAGTGTGTAAGAGTATGAAAAACTTAATAAAAAAACATAATTTAAATCTGTTGATTCTTTCGGAATTTCGAAAAACTTCTGGACAACCCCTACCTACCTGGACTAGGTCACGTTTAACGGGTTTCATACCGTCCAAAGGGGCGAATAACGTCAGGTCACTCGCATGGCGACCAACTACTCAACGAGCTGTTTGACCATCCCATAGAAATGACTTGTGTCCGGATGAAGGGAAACCCAAACCGTTGATTCTCGGATAAAAGCTAAAACGTTCAAATGTATTTTATATATGCACATAAAAGATATATTATACGTATAAACACATAACATATTTATTTATATATAGGTAAATACACAATGTAGACATAAAAAATATGCAGAAACAAAAAATGATATTTAGTTTATAAAATTCAATAATATGTTTAAATAACGATATTGTATTTCAGTACTTCTTACAAATCCATCTTAAATATTAGAAAAATTATCTTGATAACAAAATAACGACACTATAATGATCTAATTTTATAATATCGATAAGTATATATTCACCTACATTGATTCGGCCTCAATTATTTTCTCTGAATATTCTCAGCATGGAAACAAAACTGAAAAAAAAAATCCTGTTCGTTTTGAAAGATATCCGAATTATGTGTAAATTAAATTTACACGAAGAAACTCGATGATTAGTCGAATATTTAACGGTTCATAAAATGAATGATAGAGTAAATGGTTTCGTTTTAAGAGAAACTCTTTATAATATATGCTCGAGATCTTAAACTGCAGAAAGCTGTGATTGAAGTTGCTTGCGGAATAACAAGATTTACATTCTGCTTTAATAGGAGGTTCACGAACAATGAGTCCAGCAATCAGTAGATAACTTTCCAGCAAGATCTAGGCTTTTCTTTGCTTATTTGGTATTCAATATTATTACCTTCGTCAGCCCATAGAACTTTAGATATCCGCCTCTATTGTTGCAACGGACACATGGGATCATGATACCAGAAGCAAGAATTATTATGTATTCAGACAGCACATATTTCCTGCTCCTTTCTCAGATTCCATTTCCCAAGCACGTCTTTAACAAATGCCGTCTATCCCAGGTCATTAAAATGTTTTGGAAGAAAAGATAAAAAAAAAAAATGAATCTTTGGAAAATTTCAATAATTTCCCCAGTTTTCGAAAGTTTTTCTGGTTTCTATGCCCTTTGGAGCATATGTATATTCTTCACGTGTCATCTCTAATAAAAATAGGTGTATGAAAACTTGCAAATATCGCTATTTTGATTTAAAGCGTCAAAAATGAGATTTTTTTTTTTTCACGCCGCTTTGAAATCCATCCCTATTGTGGAGTACGCACGTTACGGAAAGGTGTACGCTACCAGTTTTATTCATCATTTTAGCATCTTTGCCGTGTTTTATTTTACGGAAAAAGAGAGTAGTGGTATTTCTATCATCTTCTTTGTGTCTGAAGGGTTGGTTTTGTGATTGTTCTTGTTGTTTTTAAAGCATAGGAACACAGAGAATTTGCATTTGTTGCTTGGATGCAGGCGGCCACGTCAGCGATGATATCGTCACCTCAAAGGCGCAAGAGAATTGCTTTTGCAAATGGGATTGCAAGTACGGAATACTAAATGGGACGACAACTGCCTGTCAATCACGTGCCTTTCGTGGCATGCAGATCAAGTGCAACAGCTGGTTTTGATAGAAGTTCCACGCAAAGCTCATTTTTTTTTTTTTTATGCTATTCAACTTTGATCAAAATTTTCTTCAGATAAAATCATATGAATTTTTGTTTACATTTTCAGCATGTTATTTTACATTTGTATTTGAAAATCCTGGCGGTGATTTTTTTTTTTTTTTGAGGAGGGGGATAAATATTTTAACAAATACACTGTATATAAAACGTTCCGAGTTTTATTTTTTTGTTTAATATTTTTAAAATAACTATACAGTCGGAAGCAAAATTATTGAAATACACAGCCTCACTTTTCATATATATATATATATATTTGTTTGATCACTAAATTATATCATCAACTTACTTTTTTATAAACAGTATAAGACTAAGATCCTGACTCGACAAATATTTACTTAAAAAAACAATATTAAGGCACCTTCTTTTAAGTAGGAATTATTGCTAATGCTTCAATAATTTTGCTGCTGACTGTATATTCTATAATTATACGTTTAGAAAACCAGATGTTCTAATAAATTTTGCAGTTTTATTTAGATCGTCATTAACAAAAAAAAAAAAAAAGTAAATTTATAGTAAGTTGGTTCTGGTTATAGCAAAATTATATGCAATCTGTACGGAAAAGAAACAAAACACACAGCGAATTTTTTGCACTCAGGGTTGGATATGTTGGATAGGATTAACGTCGAACTACAGCGAAACTATTGGCAACAGGCGACAGTCTGGGATTTACATCTAGTTCTTGTCCAGATTCATGCTATTTTGACCCTCTGTATTGAGGATGTCTTTCCACTTCGGTAAAACCCAGAGGTATTGATTTCAAAACATTGAGGACATTGCAACTACGGCAGCTTTTACGTGCACCAGCCATCATTGAGGTACTCTTAAATGTACAGGGACTCGAGTATAGACTGCAATCTTCCAATTGCGATCTCAGAGCTCTACCAGCCAGGCTATCGCGGCTTTAATGTGCATTCAGGATTTAGATTTAAAAAAAAAAACTTAATTATCGCATTTATTTGTGCAATTAATATTACTTTTACGTACAATTTATGCATTAATGGCATTAATTTTCTCTGAATTTAACTTTATATGTTTAAGATGCAAAAAGTAGATAAATAAATAAACTAAATATAAAATAGAAAATAAGTATAAATATAAATATGAATATGAATAAAATTAGCAGTAATAATTGTAATTAAAAAATATTAACATAACAAAATCTGCAGAGGATAATTGAATAATCCATTATGAATTTCTTATTTAATATGAATTTTTTAATATGCCTTGTTTCATTTATTTTTGTGAACATTTCTGTTATTATCATGTGCTATAACGAAGTATCATGTTCAGAAGCATTTCTACTGATCTAGCATCCTTATATACTTCAAAAGATATGATTTGTTTTCGTTTCCATAATTTTCATAGAAAAGTTAAAAAAAAAAAATATTGTCGAAACGGTAATTTGTGTATTTGTAGTTTCGTTATTTCTCTAAATAAATAATCAAAAATATAAGACAATATTCAAGAGAACTTGTATTACGCCCAACGAAGTTTATAAAAATGTTACAGTTTTGTAAAGAATTAATTTGCGAAGTTAATTTCCTGTTTGAAACAAGGGAGATGAGTTGAGTTCTTGAAGGTTGGACAAAAATGTTGAATAGATATCTAGCTTGGTGAAGAAATAGTCTTGTTGAAAAGGTACTCTACAAACTTTAGAATTTCACGGTTCGCGAGGTTTTGGGAAATTGGTGGAATGGAGCGGATTTTTCACGTTTGGTCTTTGAAGTTATACAAATTGAATCTTCAATGAAAGTATTTCAGCGAAAGTAAATCTAAAGTTGAGGGTCGTTGGAGATTGTGTGGTATAAGAGGTGTCTGGCCTCAAACTAATCTAAAATGCTAATAATGTAGTATAATAGTTAAATATTACTGCTAACAGGGATGATTTAAATTAATTTAAATATGTATCAATTAAATGCGAGTAGCTCTGTCTTCTCAATCTTAGAAACGATATAATTCTTATTTGTATTTTAAGCAACAAGTCTCGCCTTTAAGTAACTCTACATATGTTATACATGCCACTTTCATTTGAAAATATGAAACTGTAATGACATGCGAAAATTTCATTACAGTACAAAGCCTACTTACTTAACAACTGGCAAATACTTTTAAAACTTAAACCATGAATAAATTTGTAAAAAAGAACTGTAGTCGTAAAAAGTTTTTACATAGTACATTGGAAAGAATATCAATGAAACGGCAATATAATTTCGATTATAATTTACACATTAAATAGTGTTCATAATTAAAGCATTTAATATAAAGTATTTAATTTTTATTAGATAAGACCTTTGCTAAGAATACAGATTTTGGAATAATATTGTCTGTACTTCTAAAAAATAAGAATATACTCTAGCATATATACTTAGAATATACTACGACGTTGTTAATCAAAGGAATTTCTTAATAATAATAATAAAAAGATGACAATGGATGAGAAAAGAAATATGGAATTCTATAAACATTCACACTGTAATGCATAGTACTTTTTGCATGTCTCCTTTTCTTAACCCTTTAAAAAATGTCTGTTTTAGTTGGATTTATAAACAATAATTCAAAAGAAAAAATACCAAAAAAAAAAACGAGAAGAAGCAAAATGTTTGAAGATTAAGGTAAACCAGACAACTTCCCTAAATAGAATTTATTCCAGATCTTCATTCCAATAACATTATTTTCAGGTTTTATTTTTTTTATTTATTTATCTTTTAGCAAACATTCAGTTTTTATAACTATATATTAATACCAGTTAAATATTGTTATCTTAAACTGTATTGCTACTTGTTTACTTTCTTCAAGAATCAAGATCTTATTAAGATTATTATAAAGATTATTACGCAAAATACATTGAAATATTTCATTTCTGACATTCCAATAGTATGTATAAAGAAATTTTTGTTGCACTTTTCTGGAACATGGAGTATATTATACTTAATAACAAAACTGAATAGCGAAAAATGAGAGCATATCATATATATAAACATTTAACGGGTGTTTGGGTGTTTGGGAGTATGGCCGATTGGCTGCACTAGGATCCTAGGCCTCAGGGGAAATTCCCTCCATGGGGGGTCTTTCTAAGGGGTCCTAGCCCGCATTCACGCAAGTTTCGGAGAAAACCACTCAACGGCAGGGCCGACGAGCATAACGGCGACGAACACATAACGGCAGGGCCGACGAGCACGACCTGGGATCTTATCCGGCATCTCATGTCTACCAGCTTTCAGCACAGAACCGATCGGCCTCTGTTGGGCCCTTAAACATGTATCGGCATTTTACTATATGAATTTTAAAACAATAAAAAGAGGTCGTCCTAAATTATTATTATTTTTTTTTTTTTGTTTATTATTTCATTTCTTTAGTTTTTTAGTTATCGTAACATACTGACCCTCCAAATGTTCTGTTTTTGGAAAAAGAGGATTGGTCAATTTCAACCCCTTAAAGTTATTTTATGGAAAGAAACTTCAATACAAAAAAAAAAAAAAAAAAAAAAAAAAAAAAAAAAACTACGTTCCAGCTCCGTATGTTCCATCAAATACTTTTGATTTTTTTGAGTAATTTCTTTTAATGCATCCATAGATAATTGACATTTAGATATAAATTGTGAAACATGAAACAATTATACTTCACTGTGTATTGCATTTATTAAATTACAACAGATAATATCTGAAATAATTAGTTCTCATGACGGAGAAATTATACAATCATTTACCAAAATGTTCTACTAAAAACATTAACCATTCAAATTAAAAATATGTGTAATTTTATTTTCGAATATTAAATGGTTAAACATTTTATTGAATATAGTAATAAAAGGAAGAACATCAGATTATATCCCAAAAGTGAAATATCTTGAATTTAGGATAAGATAATTTGTTTTAGATGAAGTTTTTTCAAAATATTATTTTTTAAATGTATAAAATGATATTTTTATTCTCTACAGTGTAAGAGAAAATAATGCAAAATTCTGAATATGCTTTTGAAGATTTAAAAGGAAACTGAGAGACAGAGAGATTCATTATAAAATTTTGCATTGTTTTAATCTTTTAACATTTTTTCAACAACGTTACATTAAAGGATCACATGTTAATTGAAGGGTAGGACAATCAATATTTAAAAATGTTGGAAACAGAAAGAATTTTTTGCGCCGAATTGTATAAATGATGATGCGTAAACTCTTCCTGAACAAAAACTAAAATCCATCCTTTGCGCAGGAAATAAATATCATTTCAAATTATATTTCGTAAAATGTCTGAGTTCGATCTTCGAAAATTCCTAATAAAACATTTGTAAAACTAAACGAAGAAAAACTAAAACTCCAACAAAGTCTAATAGAAACTTAATATAATCAGCTCTGCAGAAAATTTCAAATCCTGGAGAAATGCGATAACATTCGAGCTAATTATTGAATAAGACAATCTAAATTATTAATTACAAATTATTATATTTTAATTATTAAATTTTGCACCAAGTTTTTTATTGTTATTTTTTTAAAAAGACCTCCCTAGAATTTACTGTGTACATGGTTCCCATGGTCAAGTCCCATTTCAACGACTGTTCCATCACAATTATTTAAACAGGTTTCGTACATTCCTACATTTCCCCTGAACTTTTCAACTGTTATTGTTGTAATGTAAATTTTGTTAAATAGAAGCCTATAAATTAAAAAAGAAATGTATCTTTAAAAAATACTGGTAAAAGACTACCACAAAAATAGGATAAGCCCCTGTTTAAAAGAAATAATTCCTTAAATGTACAGGCTTATGCTATAATAAAATTTACTATATAAAATTACTGATATACAAATTCAAGGGCGAGGAATAATAATTCTGTATAATAAAGAACATTTTAATAATACATGATATTGCACTTATTTCTTTTGATCTACAAAATTATTTTTTAACAGGAAATACTGAAACTTCAAACAGAAAGTCGCGAAATATTTGTTTAAGCTTATGACCCTACAGATTTTATTTAAGTAATAAGAACTGAGTATATTCTTCAAGACTTTAGTATAAAATGTGATATATATATATATATATATATATATATATATATTAACAAATAAATTAAATAAATACATTTAAAATGCATTTTATATTTTCAATATTAAAATTTAATTCAAATATATATCCCATATTTTTTTTTTTGTTAAAAATATTTACAAAAGAACACAATAGCTCATAAGTCATAAAATACTTTAAAGTGGTACATTTAAAAAAAGGTTACAATTTTTCTAAAATCAAGACGTAATCTGATTAAAAAACCGTTTGGTTCCCCTCAGCTACAAAACCACTGAAATGTAAAACAAGTGGAAGGATATATCCATCCCAACATTGAAATAAATTTAGCGCAGAAAACTTAGGCCGCGAAGTCGAGCTGTTTTCTACCCGATAAGTACTGCATACGGTCGCAACTAAGTCCATAACACCCTGACCCCGGGGTAGGGGTTGTGACCCAGTCCCCGTTCTTCTCTTGCTCACCCCTTATAGAGGGGCGATATGGTATATTGCTCACACGTGCTGCGCTTGCGCTAGCCATTTGTTCACTCCTGATAAGCTTTGTCACCGCGGCCTCTATGCAAATGTTCATCATGTCGAAATTAGTCAAAGTGTAACATTTTCATAATTGCGGGGAAACCTGCCGTTTTTTTTATTAGTTTTTTATTGTTGGCGTAAACGAATTTATCCTGAACTACCATCTGTTATATTTTTTATTAGTTTCAAAGTTAGATTCTTTTCCAGGTTGCTGAGCCGTAAATAATGTTCCGGTTCACTACCTGTAATCTATAGTTACGATGCTGTTTTGACTGGAACTGCTGAAAATGGGTGACAAAATTGACTTCTGGTTTTAATGTGATCACGTATGGGGAGGGAAGGGAGGAAGCGGTAAACCGTGAAAAAGCCAGGTAGATAAAATGTGATTAAAGTGAATTATCTCTATGAAAATATCTTTAGGCAAGGCTACACTTCTTCAGAAAAGGTGTTCAGAGGTTATTTATCTATATTGAAAGAAAAAGTTACATTACATTAAATCCAGTGTTGTTCTACGAATATGATAATTTTAAGAAATACTGAACTGTATATGTGTCAGTTGATGGACTATTCTGCTCGTTTCTAAAAAGAAAAGAGGCATGGGCACAAACATCTATTATATGCTCGTTTACTAATGAATTTTTAATAATAATTTTCCTCTGCTTCGTAGCCATTTTCAGTATTCTCTGCGATTACTAAATCTGCGTTTTGATTATAAAAATGTTGCTTTCATAACAGAATTAGTGACTGTAGCTTTAAGTAAAGAAATATAAATTCCTACCTTTGAAAATATTAGACTAACATTACCAAAAATAACGTACACATTTAAAAAAAAAAATAAAAAAAAAAATAAAAAATCGTGTGATTTTACAGCATAAAATTGTGGCAATTTAGACGCTAGATTTTTTTTTTTTTTTTTTTTGAAAATTTACACCAATATTGCAACATTTAAAAATGTAAAAACATGGCGTAAAAATAAGATTCTGCAGTAAAATTTATGCTGTTTAAAATATGAAATCCCCTGACATTGTCCCTGTCGGGAATCGAACTTGTATCGGTTAGTTGTTAGACGATTACCTCCTCACCTCAATTCACAATTTTGCTTTGCTAGTTGGATGTTTCCAATCATTCTCATAAAATATACACATTATTATTTATCAATTTCTATTTCATTTATATGACTTTTTTTTTTTTTTTTTTTCCATTTCTAACAAAATAATACTAGGAGAATCTAATGTATATATTTAAAATATTGCAAATATTTCAAAATCAGAAAAGATTTTTGAAAGCAAATACCGATACTGTATGATAATCAGAATTTTTAAAGCAGTTTATAAATGATTTCTACCATAAGTTAAGACATTTTAAGTTAATTAAATTCTTGCACACAAACTTGCTAAATTTATTAAGAACTTATCATTTAAAAACCAGCATCTTTCTCTCTCTCTCCATTTTTTTTTTTTTTTTTTTTTTTTTTTGTCTTATTTTTTAGAAATTCATGAAAACAGCAGAACTTTTAAAGCATAAAACAGTCTTCATATATTTGAGAAAAAAAAAACAGCATTTTAGATTTTTATTTACATACAAAAATACCCAATATTCACAAACAAAACAAACTAAAACATAAAATCATATTTCATGATAGTCCACATATTTTTAAAAGAAGGTCAGTATGCCAGAAATTATAGCACAACATTGCAGATCTTATTGTTTGAAGGTTGAGAAAGATATTTACAGCTGTTTTTGCTGTAGGTTTCTTTTGTTAAGTGTTTACTATACGCACACTACGGTTGAAAAGGTCACCGCATTTTATAAAATAAATAAATATATATATATATATATATATTTATCAATTGCCCACTCTATGAAATATTCTTAAACTTTGAAAATTTAAAGAACAGCTTTATTCTCATATTTTTCAGTGGAAATTTGATTATGACAAAATTTCGAAGGTCAAAAAATAACACTAATAAAACAAAAAGTATTTCCAATCATCCTGTGCCATTAAAAGAGCAAAATGATCTGTAAATACAGCAGGTGTTAATATAGACCCTACACAATTTTTTGATGCATATTTGTTATAATACCATGTCAAATGAAATGATGTAGGGAATTTATTAAAAAACATAAACAATAATTGAGGTTTTTTTTTTTTTTTTTTTATTCATAACAAGTAGAAATTTTAAATAAATTTTAGACGTTAATTTCGTATAGTTATACGAAATAATATCGAAATAATATATTATAATTAAAATACAAATAGAATGCATATCTCATGATATATAAACATTTATATAAAATCATTTTAGCATTTTTTTTTCGTATTTTTAACCGACTTCAAAAAAAGAAGGAAGGTTCTCAATTCAAACCGTATGTTTTTTTTTATGTTTGTTAGCTCATAACTTCTGAACGGATGCTCCGATTTTGATACTTTTTGTTTTGTTGAAAAGGTCTTGGTCTACAATAGGTCCCATTGTAATATCTTTACGATCTAAAGAAAATACAGGGTGCCCAAAAAATCAGTCCCAACTCTTTTAACTGCTAAACGGCTGCAGCTATAGTGATAAATATGGTATGTAAGTATAGCAAAGTGGCCATGCTGTACAAGGTTAAACCGCTTGCAGCGCCACCTGGTGGAAAATAACTGAGTTAGTGTGCCTAACTCGAAAACGGTTCTAAAGAAAAAGTGAATTACAAAGCTGAAGAGTATCACCGATTTAGTACAAAAAGATAGTTTAGACATTCATGCTAACGTTCCTATCTCGGAAATGGTTCAAGACAGGGGGAAAAAGTGAATTATAAAATTGCAGAGCATCATTGATTTATTACGAAAAGACAGTTTTGACATTGATGCTAAAAATACAAGGCTAAAAACATGCATTTTTTTGTTTGCAATTTCTTACACTATACATACTTGAGCTACATTGCTCACGTTGTAGCGTAGCTGGTGAGACATACGCTATATAGTTCAAAATACGGTTAATTGATACTTTTTGGTTTGTTGTAGAGATCTTGGTCTGAAGTAGGTCCCATTATAACTTCTTTACAATCTAAATAAAATAAAGCGCCATCTGGTGAAAACAGCGGAATTAGCGCCCGTATCCCAAAAACGGTTCAAGATGGGAGAAAAGTTAATTACGAAGTTGTAGAGCGTCTTGGATTTACTACGAAAAGACAGTTTTTAGACATTATTGCTAAAAATAGAACGCTTAAAACGTGCAGTTGTTTGTTTGCAATTTCCTACATTATGGACACTTGAACTACGTTGCACATTTTGCAGCGTAGCGGATGACACGTATACTCTGTGGTTCGAAGTACTGTTACTGTAAGCGGTCACATCGATTAGCGCAAAGTCGTTTTCAACCAACTTGAGAAAGGAAGGTGTTCTTAATTCAATCTATGTGTTGTTGTTGGTGGTATTTGAAAGCTTATAACTTCGTAAGAGATGCTCTAATTAACCGACTTCAAAAAGGAGGAGGTTCTGAATTCAAAGCGTATGTTTTTTGTTTTTGTTTTTGTTTGTTAGCTCATAACTTCTGAACAGATGATCCGATTTTGATACTTTGTAAAGGTCTTGGTCTGAAATAAATACCATTGTAAGATCTTTACGATCAAAAGAAAATACAGGGTGCCCAAAAAAATCAGTCCCGACTCTTTTAACTACTGAACAGCTGCATAGTTATAAAAGTGGTATGTAGGTATAGTAAAGTGGATATGTGCTACGCGATTCAATCGTCTAAAGCGCCACCTGGTGGAAAACAGTGGAGTTAGCGATCCTATCTCGGAAACGTTTCAAGACAGGGGAAAAAAGTGAATTATTAAATTGCAGAGCATCATCGATGTAGTACGCAAAGATAGTTTAGACATTAATGCTAAAAATAGAACGCTTAAAACATGCATTTGTTTGTTCGCAATTTTCTATTTTGTGCACACTTGAACTACATTGCATATGTTGTAGCGTAGCGGGTGACATTTATGCTATGTAAAATTCAAAGTATGATTATTGTAAGCGGTCACATCGATTAACGCATGGACGTTTTAAACCGACTTCATAAAGGAAGAGGTTCTCAATGCAAACCATGTTTCTCGTTGTTGTTGTTGAAATTTGTTAGCTTATAAGTTCGTAAGAGATGGTTTAATTTTAATACTTTTTTTGTTGTCGTAATGATCTTGGCCTGAAATAGGTTTCATTATGATTTAATTAAGTTATAAACAAATTACAGGATACTCACAAAAGTCTGTTCTCATTCTAACTGCTGAACGCATGCAGCTACACTGGTAAAAGCAGTATGTAAGTATCGATGTTGAAACTTCTGTCCGTCAGCTGCAATGCATATTTTGCTCTTTGTTTGAACTTTACGCTGCGCAATTTCCAGCGCAGCGGGTGACACGCATTCACTGTAAAGTTCAATATATATGCCTAACAGAATTTTCGGTTACGAATACAGCGTATCCGTCCTTTACATTTCTAAAGACTTTTTAATTTAACGTATGTTCGTTCAATAGATAGTTTTTTGCTCATATCCGATAAAGGCAAGAAAAGTAGCACAACTTAAAAAATGCAGCATTTGAGAAAAATCAACTTAAAAATAACTTGACTATAATAAAACTGGCACAACTGTCTCTCGAGTGGATAACTTTCTAGATGGAGATGTAACTTTTTTGTTCACATTGGGTGCATTTCGTGTATTTTTCAGTGAGATAAACCATTTTTTGAGTAATGTCACTTTTCATGGAACTTGTGATTTGTGAAATTTCCGTCGAACGTCTTCTGATGCTCTGCTATATAAATAAGTTTTCACTGAAAAGAGAAAAATAAAATCTTTTTGTAAAAAAATAGAACCGACTCCAAAAAGGAACTACTATTCAAACAACTGAAAATAAAAGAAAATTGGCAGAAAATGGAACTGTAAATTGCGCCTAAAAGTATAAAATAATTTCCTTCGCCAAACAACCTATAACACTTCAATTAATCATAACTTTTGAAGTCGGCGCAAAATTAAATAAAAATTGATACCTTTATTCAATACAAAAATCAAATCCTATTCAAAATACACATCTCACATTGCTACCTGCAAAACGCAACGGAGAACTAATTTGATTCAAGAAAACAAATAAGATTTCGTAAGCAGCAAAAGTTGGCAAAGATGCTGGTATCTGACGTCCTTGGTGAAAGAAAAATCGCAAAATTATCTGGCAAACATTTTTAATTTCCTTGGGATATCATGATTATTTTGATAAGATATATCAAGAGAGAAATAAAGAATATGAAACAACATATCGTACAATATATATTATGAAAATATACATCTTGCGTGTATATTTTTGCCTTACGTTTTGATCACCAAATCCAAAAGCCATCAAGGAGGATAGCTATCAAAGTTATACCAAATTTGCAAAGGAAACTCTAACTTCGTAGAAACATAAATACCGCATTGTGAAGAATGTTCACTGTTCTATGTAGATGGTACTAATGGACCAATTGTATACAGTGATAAAATAATAAAGGAAACATGAAAATGGATCATTCGAAACAACAACATTTGTTGCTACCGATCTAAAAACAAACCTTTAAAAACTAATTAAATTTTATTTAATTTTGCGCCGACTTCAAAAGTTATGATTAATTGAAGTGTTATAGGTTGTTTGGCAAAGGAAATTATTTTATATTTTTAGGCGCAATTTACAGTTCCATTTTCTGCCAATTTTCTTTCATTTTCAGTTGTTTGAATAGTAGTTCCTTTTTGGAGTCGGTTCTATTTTTTTACAAAAAGATTTTATCATAATTATATTGCGAAATATATACTCATATCTATATCAAGAGCTTTGTGGAAAATCGTGAAAAAAAAAAAAAAAAAAAAAAAAAATGCATAGAAGAATGCACCATATTGTAGTCATTGTTTGGAATTCTATTTCAGTATAAGAATATTCACAAATTACTTTTGATTCTAAATCAATTGATACTTAGATTAATTAAATAAAAGACCTATGCAGGTTTTAAATAGACATATAAGCTTAAAAATGAACATAAATATATCATGCACACTATGATTAATTTTATTTTACACGTTACATCGTAAAATAATAATAATATTAAATAAATAAATAAAATAATAATAATAATAATAATAATAATAATAATAAATATTTTTAGCATAAAATTATAATTTGTAAATAAAAAATAATTAGTCATATAATTGATAAGAATTATTCACTGACTCATAACAAAATCAGCAGCATGTGAATGCTCCTTTATTAAAAAAAATCTGCTTTATTCAATAATTAAAAGCGATTTAGTCTTTTGCGTATAACTTTCTGAATTTGCGCAATACTTCTGATGACTTCAAGTCACTATATTTTACTATAAAATTATGCAAAGTAAAAGAAATAAATATTTTACTATATATTTTGCTTACGCGCACGAAAAAAAAAAAAAAAAAACTTTTCTCTTCCAAATTTCTTGTGAAATACAAACTTTCTGTATTTTACGATGCAATTGCATAAACATTCAATAAATTTGGCAAATTTGTGGGCAAGAATTTTAAATGTCTTAACTTGTGTAGAAGTTATTTATAAACTGTTATAAAATTATACGGGGTTTGATTTCAAGTATCTTTTCTGATAATGCTTTTGAAATTGCGATATATTATTTCTACAGCGTTCATTCAGTTCGTTTGAAAGTTCGTTAAATATCGTTGGAAATCATGTGCATTATAAATAAATAAATAATAATAATAATAACTTCTTAAACAAACGTGTAAGAAAATTGTGCATGTGTCATAAATGAGTCATTTGCTAAAATTACAGTTTCACTTTTTTCATGATATACGACGATTTAAAATAAAGTTTTTTTTTTTTTTTTTTTAATGCAATTTGTTTTTGGTTCCGTAATTTTTTTCATAACCAAACCTTCAATGGAAAATTCCAGAATAACTATGTTCTGTGGTATCCAGCTATAACACAAAAAGAACTTTAACTTTGACTGTTGTTGGAACTCGCATGTCGGTTGTTGTTGTAGCAGCTAGTGAACGAGCTGCTAGTTTAATGTTATAGTATAATGTTGCGATTTATGTTATCATATGTTTTGTTGCTGCTTAAAGTAATATTAAAATGTGCGTGCTAATGAACTATGCTTAATCATTGCCTCCGAAGCTCAACACAAACACGCACACAATATCGTGGATAAGACCTGTTCTTAATTTTAGAGACTGTAATTATAACCAGTGTTCCATACCTCAATTAATGCATTTTGTGCATCACTGTCATGTGATTGTTAATCATACAGACGTTAACTGAAGCATTTTTACGCTGAAAAAATATTTTTTAATGAGTTTAAAATGTACCAGAAGTACAGCCGTAAAAAAAAAAAAAAAAAAAAAAAAAAGTGATCTTCAATAATAGAAAAAAATTTACTCTGAGGAGTGAAAAAGAATTTCTGGTGTGTATATACACCAGGCATTTTCGCAATACATTGGAAAATTTCCGTCTAACTCTCTGTTGGAACACAACATACCTTCAGACCACCTGAACTGAATGTTACACCACATAACACGGTCAGGGATAAACTCTTCACCAGCCCTGCAGCGGATTACCTTTTGACTATCTTGATCATCGAGGTGTAATTTTGATTCATCTGGAAATAAAATTACTTTTCGTTGTTGAAAAATTAATTTTGCATTTTGTTTAGCCTTCTTCAAATGATTGATTTACATTTTTGCAGTAAGTAATGGCTTCATCCTGGAGTGGTTTACTTACATCCCTTTGAAATTAAACGACTGCGAACATTACTACTGCTAACACTTGCAGATAGACGAACCAATAAGGTCAAGAAATGTTGAATGGTAATCTTAGATTACAGACACAGCTAAGAGAAGCACTTATCCAAACTTGATAATATGAATTACCCCTTAACCATATTCGAAAATTAATTTTGTCTGTACACAATCGTTGTGCAATCGTGTTAAAGGTCACATAAAGCCCCACTAAATGCTATTGGTTACCTATGTTGTTCTGGTTCTAATTTTCACTTGTGGTAGCTGAATTACATTACTTATTTAGCTAGTTACCAGTTTTTTTAACAATAGGAAATGAAGTGGACATGTATTTTTTGTCACAATGTCGGCTAAAAGTATTATTGTTATTATTATTATTTTGATTATTATTTTACTTCATGAAAAGCATTAAATATAGTAAACATATTCTTCTTCCAATATTTGAAGCAGATCATGAAGGATTGTATGCAGCGTAGATACTGCTTTCTCTGCTAAGCACAAATTGCAGCATTTGATTTGATTTTTCGTAATAAACTTGATTATTCTAACCAACGAGGTTTTAACTAACTATTATTTAAAGTTTGTCTCGAGTCCTAAATGCATTCGAAATCTCTACATATAATAAAATAAAATGTATGTCCGTCGCTTTTTAGTCAAACGGCTATTCGCAAAGCTGCAGAATTTTGCATGGATGTCCGTAATGACCTCTCCTAATGCACCTCCAAGCCCGAATTTCAAATTTTCGATTAACGTTTTTTTAATTAATTAAAATCTATAAATTTCTGAAGTGACCGCCTCCAGAGATAGAAACGTAAAAGTAAAACGACTTCACGTGTCCCGTTAACTCAGTTAGTTAGAGCATCAGGTTAATAACCCGGAAATCGTGGGTTCGATCCTCCAAGGGCCTGTGTATTATTTTGCAGATAATTAATTAAAAAAAAAAAATGTCAGTTGATAAAAGAAAATCTTTTAGTGTCTTCTCAATATCCTAAACCGTAAATATGACGTGAAAGTGACGAAAAACAAAGTTAAACTAGAGATGTGATGGTCGCTTTTTAGCAAACATCTGATCGCAGAGCCACAACTTTTTGCATGAAGGTTCGTTTTGATTTCTCTTGCTGAATTTCGATGCCCTGTTTTCGAATTCTTGATTACCGTAAAAACCGGCGAAAGAGCCGTACTCGGTGCTTTATGCTATAGCCACCACTAAAATTTAATTATAACGTTTGTCTAATTACTTCGAAGAGTAGTCGTCTATTACATATATCAACTGCCACTCTTAAAAGTTATTGGTGACTATTGATTAAAAATTTTCTTAAGTTTGACGGTACTGGCCACGGCTTATACGCCGGTTTTACGGTAGTGTTTTTCTTTTTATTTTATTTTATTTTCTCTCTCTCTCTCTCTCTCTCTCTCTCTCTCTCTCTCTCTCTTTTTTTTTTTTTTTTTTTTTTTTGATTAATTAAACTTTTTTTTTCCAGCTGGAAGATTGCCTGTTACTGCTGCCTGTTGTAATAGAATGAATCTGTTTGTCTGAAAAATGCAATTCTTGAATAATTGCAGCGTCACTTCTCGTCCCCTTAGCATCTAAATTGAAATGTCCAGTTAAGGTGCAAATGAAAGCAGTGGAGATTCGGAACCGATATAGCGTATGCGGGAATCTGAAGCGCAATTTTAAGTGATTTCATTGACATTTTTTGTGGGTTTTATTTATAACTTGATAAAAAATACAGTGATTATTATTATTATTTTAATTTATTTAAATATAGTGACTGTATCGTGAAGGAGGCATACCTTGCTAGTATTTAATATTTTACTTGCGTTTATATTATGTCAATCAGCTAAACAAAATCCTTTGAAAAAATTTCAATGCTTTATTTGGGAGAAAGTAGACAACTTATGTTTTGCTTTTTTAGATATCATTATAATCTAAAATGAGAAAATAAATTTGATACGAATAAGTATCAAATTTAAATTTATTATGAGAAATGTTACAGAAGTTGTTTGAAGAAGTCTCTAAATGGGAAAGTTAGAAAATTTTCTTGAATTATCAATAAATTAACTCTAATGGCAAGGCATTTAAAAAAAATATTAAATAATTAAATTGCGTAAACAGAAAAAAGTGTGCATTTAATAATAAGAATAATTAATAAATAAGAGGTCCTAATAGAATAATACATGAATTTCACGTCATTGCATACAATATGCTATTATGTATGTTTATATATGCATGAATTCCTTTTAAATTTATTTCTAAGTGATGGAATAAATGATAATTAAATTAAAGAAAACATATAACTTAAGCTATTCAATAGAAGCCAAAACATTAATTATATATATATATGTGTGTGTGTGTGTGTGTGCGGATTTATTATTCGATTGTCCGTAGTCTTTGTACCCCAATTTAAAAGTAAAATTATTTTATAAAATTTATTTGTAATTAAATAATACGAATATTAACGTTTATAAAATGCATTATAAATTTTATGCACTATGTGTAATAACTAGAAAACTATATTCTTATATTTACTGATATTTTCATGACATAATCAAGACACAAAATCAAAACGCAGTATCAATCAAATAAATTTTTATTGAAAGGGTATATAGAGGTTTAACTAATACTTCAAGTATTAAATAAATTATAATAAACAATAGTTATGTGTTCTCAAAAATCGTTAAAAAAAAAAATCTACAATAGTTATGTGTTTGGACCTTTTCAAAATAAAGACTTTTTATTTATCTGCAGTCACTATCTTGAATATCACTTTTTTTTTTTTAATTAATCTTCATCAATCGTTTGTAGTAAATATCTTAAAAATAATAATACAAATATTGCTTTATATAAAATTTGGTTTTCAAAATACTGTCTGGAGAGAACTCTGCATTAGATATTGAACGGTTAATTTACGTTTTAAGCCTTCAAAATGCTATAAATTAATTTCAAAATCGAAGTCAAATTACATGAAAGACAGAACATAATTGAGAAGGTTTAAGAAATTAAAAGAAATCAAGATTAAAAAAAAAAAAAAAAAAAAAAAGAAGAAGAAATTTTTTGCTTACGACTTAATTAAGAACTTAAATCTTTGCTTTCCGTTTCTACAAAAAAGAACTAAAACGTGTTGAAAGCGGTAAAGCTTCTGAGAGAAAAGCTGGGTCAACTTAGTAGCTGTCAGAAGAAACTGCGCCTAATTCCAAGGGCTTAACTGAAGTAATCGCCTGTCTTTATTTTAGTAATAAAAACACGTGTAACTACTTAATAGCAAAATGTTATTTTCAGCATATTAAACTCTTAGCGTAAGTAAAAACTAAGAAAATATTTTTCAATGCTTAACAACCTTTAAAACTTTCATTTTTTTAATTTATTATATTAAGAAAAAGAAAAAGCTGACTGACTTGCATGTACATAACTTCATACACCTTTGTTTTACAGACTGTGTACCAATAAAATTATTTATTTATTTTTTTCCTAGTCTGCATCCATAAATACTTAAAATAAGTAAAATTACAAATATTTGTATAAATATTAGTTTTAAAAAACCTGGCAATGGAATTGGATCTGGCGATGATTGTTCTGAATGATTACTTTTCAAAAGTAATCGTAATAACTTTTGTATTTATTATAATTTTATTAGAATCAGACAACAATATTCCTTTAGTAATATAATGGTAATATTCCTTAATTTTATACACATAGAGAAATACACAGCTGGGATATATATTATTTAGTTTTAGAAAATATAAAAATATTGAGAATAAAAATTCTAAAAAAAAAAAAAAAATAGAGAGAGAACACGTTATTCTGAAATATTAAGAAAAAACAACGTCTAAATGAAATTTCAATAATGCAGTGGAAGTTTAAAAAAAACGTTCTGTGCTTTTAACAGGCTGTCACTGGCGATTTTTTTTTTATTATTCTTTACATACCACTATTTCCAAAGAATAAAATTTATAATCTATTTTTGCAGCTAAATTTTCACTTTGCCTTCATCAATTTATTATAAATTTTATGTTATGGAAATAGTGGTTTGGAAATAATAAATAAATAGAAAAAATCGCCTGTGGCAGCCCAGTATTAAGTGTAAAGTACACATAAGAGTTTCATCCATGTGTTTAAATTATAAAATCTTGGTGGATTTTTGGTTAAAAATATCTATAAATATTAAATTTCATAGAATTATTAATTTTCGTTTCACCTGTAAATCTAACTGGATAGTTTTTATTGTCATCCTTTAGTTCATTTCTTTTATTTCCTATTTTTAAGACTTTTTATTTTTTAAATCTATTTATCTATTTAAGACTTAATCGTGTTTTATATTTATAGTTGCTTTTATCGTATATAGCTATTTTATTTTATGTCCATAGTTTCCAGTATATATCTGACTTGTATGAAGCATTATCTGTGAGAATTTCAACTAATAAACGAGAATGCAAATCTAAATTTATTGCTTATTTTACAAAATTTAAATTTCTTTTAATCCTTATTTATCTCGTCAGAAAAAGTTTTATAAAACAGAATGAAGCTTTTCTATTACATAGATGCCAAAATAATTTTACCATGTTTTAAATAAATTGAAATATTGTATACATGTCTATATACCGTGGGTCCAATAAATAACACCTATTTTGAACTTTAATAATTAAAGTAGAGCTTGATATAAAAGTGTTCCGCTTATTGCATTGTTATTAGAAAAACATTAAATAAATAATAATAAAAAAAAGATCTGCAGAAAATCAGCAATAGTAATAGAAAAAGAACGTCTAGTTTTCAGGAAATCGTTCTTGAGTTAGATGATGCTGTAACAGGCGTTCTTTGGTACAAAAGTGAGTTAACATGCAAAGGGAAAATTACAATAACAATTAACTTATTTAGTATTTTAGCCGGCAGCACTACCCTGTACACAATGTCATTCCTATCTGAAGAAAGATTTTAAATAATGTGCTGTCAAAAAATTGTATTTTTATATTTTCCACAGATCAGTTTGAGAAAATCAGCTTTTAAAACCCGAATAAATTACTACGTCAAAAAGGAAGTGTTCCTTTTTGCACTGAAGACGGCACGCTTAAGGCTGCCGAAACAGCTGTATGCATTTCCAATACTTTTCTTTTTCGTTTCTGACGTAGTAATTTATTCGGGTTTTAATATTCCAACGTCAAGTCTCCTGTTATTATTAAAATCAGCTTTTCTTTAAACAGATGCTTCATCACAATTCATCAAGTTATCATTTGCAATAGTAAATTTAACTTCAATAACTTAAAGTTCTACCTTCACAATAATGATATGGTGCAAAAAATTGATAAAGATACCAATGGAATGTTCTCCATTTAGAACAGAAGCTACATCTCTTTGTATTACTACAGTAATCCACAGTGCAACATAAAATCCTAAGCCGTTTTCATTTTTCAACAGTTAAGAAATATTCTTCTTCATTTTTAACATCTAATTCATGATTTGATATTTTGATAATTATTTTCTAGACTACTGTGACAAACAGTGACTCAAAAGTTATTATTATTATTATTATTATTATTTTATCTACGGATAGTAGTCAGTAACTAACAGGTTGTCCTACCATGTACACAGTTTCTGCTAGATTCATTGGACGACTATCCCAACACATTTTTACGAAAAGCTTTTGCGGTTAACATTATTTATGGTACTTTTTAAATTGCTTGAGCTCTTCGAATACCCTGACCACTCTACTAAAAATTGAAGGGTAATGTAGCCTGATTACTGAATAATCATTTTCACGAACAGTTTTCCTTTGTGTAATTCCCGAATTTCCTATAATTGTCAATTTTCAGTTTTTGTTATAATTTATGCATATACAATGTATGCATTTAAAGTGTTACAAAATGGACAAATTATTAATACCGCTCATTGTTGTCATTTAAATAAACAAAAAAAAAACCAAAAAAAAAACGCATTTTTTTTTCCTTTTTAGCAACAATTAAAATTTTAAATGTCCACATTTAAAGCTTTTACCAGATTATTATTTTCACATTTTAATTAATTTTAAAAAATCTAATCAAAATTTCGTTACAAAAAAGGTACCAAATGAAAGGGGCATTTTTTCTGAATCAGTCGGTTTAATACACTTATCGATCGGACAATTAGATTTTTTGAAATCTAAAATATGAAAAGCTGATGGCAACAACACACAGATAAACAGAAGAGATAAACTTAGCCAATCAACTTGCGTCCAGCCACGGACTTACAGGAAAAAAACTCTCTTAACCATTTATATATAGAGAGAGATAATAAACTCGCTTCAATTTAAAAACTTACTTTATATTTAAAAAAAAAATGCTTTTAAATGTTAGCTATTAAAAAAAGGGTAAATAAACCATGTATATTTATGATAACTAGGGGGCGCTGCCCCTGCTCTCTCCGCTCACCAACCCCTGGGGAAGGCTTCGCCTCACTCCCCGACTCACTTTACTTATTAACACATGCAGAGATCTGCCCGCCTATTCGCTGCTTTTTTTCACCTAAAAGAAATATTAATAGTGCACATTACAAGACAATAGCAGAAAAATATTTTGGAAATCCTCATATTCAATGTCAAATTGAAATATATATTTATATTCTTTTTATAATAGAAAGAAATTCATAATATCTAGGCTATTTTGCATTACAGCTTTAGTATATGACCCTTTTTTTTTTCTTTTTTGCAACCTTAAATCCGGACCGCGGTACCCCAGTCGGTAGAGCGCCGAGCTCGTAATTGGAGGATTGTGGGTTCGGTTCTCGAGCCGGCCAAAACCCGTCGTATACACTAATGGAGGCTGGTGCACGTAAAATATGTCGTGCCCGAATATCCTCCATGTTCCCATCAAAATTATACCTCTGGGGACCACCGAAGCGGGGGAGCCATCCCCTTCGTGTGGACCAAAACTGTGGTGGCATGTCTCCGGAACATCCGTAGGGGTGCGTCTCAGACCGTCGCCATTATCCCTAGCGCAGTAATGGTGCGACGTCAAACACTACCTACCTAATTATCTACCTACCTACAACCAGGGATCATATTTTAATTTTCCCGTGTTAATTAATTTTCTAAAAGTAGAGAAAAAAAGTTGATATTTATTTTATTTCTTTTTTACATCTATGGTTTTGGACTGCAGTACCCTAGTTGGCAAAGCACCGAGCACGTAATTGGAAGATTGCCGATTCGATACTTGAACCGGCCAGGCCAAAGACCGTCGTGTACACTAATGGTGGCTGGTGCACATAAAATCTGTCGCGGCCGCAAAGTCCTCCATGTTCCCATCCATACTATACCTGAGGGGATCACCAAAGCGGGGGATCATCCCCTCCATCAAGGATCAAAACTGTGATGACATGTCTCCGGAACATCTCTAGGGGTGCGTCCCAGACCGTCAGCAATTACCCATAGCGCAGTACTGGTGCGACGTTAAATCCAACCTACCTGCCTACCTACCTACCTACCTACCTACATACAACCATGGATAATATTTTAATTTTCCCGTGTAAAATGACCACATGACCAAAGAACAACGTCACTGGGAGAAACTTTTTTTAAAATGGGAAATAGAGTGCCTTCATAAAATTGTCGTTTTTAGTTGATAACTTTTTTAATTAAAATTATAGAAATTTCTAAGCAGCTGAAATGTCTACCTTGGAGTACGCGGAACACATTGATACCTCTCATGACATGAAGGAACCTGCCCTCCGCTAGAAGATGCTGTAGCAGACAAAATAATTTGACGCCAGTGACAGCAACGTTTTTTTAATATACAGAGAAAAGCCAACTTGTGCTAAATCTGGAAAACAATTTGGAGAACATTTACAGCCTATCTTGGTCTTCATGTACCCAAACAATAATAGGATTTTGCAGACTAACAAACGTACATGTTATCGGGACAAAATCACTTGCGTTCGGTTTGCAGAACACTTTGAAGAACTGTAGAAAATAATTTAGCCATTATTTGCAATACATAATTCTACTGAACGTATAAGGGACCTAATCGGTCAGGGCATAAAATCCTGTACTGACAGTACTTTGCAATAATACACAGCTGAAGAAGCAGCAAAATATTCTTCCAGGAGACTTCTGCTGACTTGCAAACTAAATGTCCGGTTCAGCTGTTGCAATTCTCGATCAAAAGGAAGTCTCATATGAAATTAGAAATTACAGTCGGTAACAAAAGTGTCCGAACACTTGCAAAACTTCCTATGTAAAAAAAGTACACTTCGTACGGTTTTATTAAATAAATCCTTGTCGAATCCTGTTCTTAGTCAGTGTCAGAACATGATTCGATAAGGATTTATTTAACAAAACCGTATGAAGTGTACTTTTTTTGCATAGAAATTTTTGCTAGTGTTCGGACACTTTTGTTACCGACTGTATCTCATAACTCTTGGCATTAATTAGGATAATGCACTTATCGTAAAACTTAAAAAAATAATAATAAATTAGTAAGTAAATAAAGATAATTATTTATAAGTGAGGAAAAATTATTTGGATAATTTTGAAAATCGGGAAACGTAGAAGAATCAAGTTGTTAATAGGACAATTAAATATCCTTAACCCTCTATATAGGTAAAATTTTTACAACTGACTTCAAAAGAATATAGTTCCTTCAGCATTCGTCAGATATAAAAGGACGTATTAAATACAGAAACAAGACTGAACTGGTTAAAATAAAAATACGATTACCAGAAAGGAATTCAAATCGTCATTCGACATTAAAGGTTTAGAGGATCAACAATATTTTGAAACAATATCAGAAAGCCTAAATTATGATAATTTTATCAAACACAGTATACGCAAATAATCGCAGTTCTGAAATTTCTCACCTTGAAAACGAAAGCACGTTTATCGGATAGACATAGCTTTAGACATACAGTCGGCAGCAAAAGTATCCTAGCAGTAGCAATAATCCCCGTCTAAAAAAAATACACTTAATTCTGCTTTGTTCAATAAATCCTTGTCGAGTTATGTTCTTAGTCAGTCTAAGAACATGATTCGACAAGGATTCATTTAACAAAACAGTATTAAGTGTGCATTTTTTATAACGGAATTATTGGCTAGTGCTCGGATACTTTTGGTGCCAACTGTACGTGTTCCCATTAGTGAAAAAAAGTATCGTGTAGTTTTTATTACAAAGGGATATCACGAAAAAGAAAACAATTGTAATTAAGTTTTATTACTGCAAATACAGATGTAGTCGTAGAAATTAAATTAATAAGTGTGCAGAATAATTTTCCCTAAGCTGTAATAAAACAGATATAAATAACTTATTTAGTATACATTTGCTGGAAACAATCGCCGTTTTAGTATTGGAATAAATGAAAAGATTTTATCACAAGCTCTTTTTATTACCCCAATCTTACAACACCTGACGCCTTCTTATAGAGAAAGTATATACAACTATGCATATGCATATTGCTATTTATATTATTGCAAGATTCCGTTCTTTTTTAAAGGAGCTTTCAGTAATTTGTGTGACCAACCTAGGGGTGTATTCCAGACCATCGACAATTACCCACTGCATAACTATAGTACAACGTTAATTTCCCTTAACCTCAATCTCAACTATTGCAATTTTTGTTCCGTATCAGGATTAAAAATCGTAGCGAGTGCTTAATATAAGAACAATTACCAAGAATATGCAGTGCTCTTCTGACACATAACTTACAATAAAAAATCAATAAATTAATAAATAAAACACTTTAAAACACGTATAAAAGTTTTTAAAACATTTAATTAAAAACTACATATTTCTAAGCTTTTCGCCGTGAAAAGCAGGGCATCATCAGGAAAACTACATGGTTTTGTACAGTGTGCAGCTGTGTTACAAATATATATTCCATAAATAAGGTTAAAGCTACAGTTACATTGCTACTTTAATACAAAAAATTATAGTTCATTGGTTGGAGCCATTCTACATTGACACTGAGGCAACACTTGATTACTACAACTTGCGTTGTAAAAGTCAGTTTTGGGTGGCTATTGAAAACAATTTTACTACAACGCAAGTTGCAGCAATCAAGTGTTGCCTCAGTGTCAATGTAGAATGGCTCCAACCAATGAACTATAATTTTTTTGTATTAAAGTAGCGATGTAACTGTAGCTTTAACCTGATTTATGGAATATATATTTGTAACACAGCTGCACGCTGTACAAAACCATGTAGTTTTCCTGATGATGCCCTGCTTTTCAGGGCGAAAAGCTTAGAAATATGTAGTTTTTAATTAAATGTTTTAAAAACTTTTATACGTGTTTTAAAGTGTTTTATTTATTAATTTAAAACGTTACACGTGTCTTTTTTAAAAGTGTCTCTAAATGGGATATATTTTTTCTAATAAAAAATCAGTTAGATGACAAATCAACGAGAAAAAAATTAAACGGCAGTAAATAAGTAAATCATATTCAACATTAAAACTAGATTTTTTCCTTTATAAATATCAACATATTTAGTTAAAATTTAACAGCTATTAAAGTTAGCTAGCTATATATCACAAAAGAAAAATTTAAAGAATCTAATCAAAAGTAATAAATTTTTAAAATAAAACCTTATTAAAAATTTCAGTTATATTATTCTACTTATGCAATAATTAAATTAATATATTTTAAAAGAAAAAACAAAGATTAAAAACTATCTTAAGTGAAAATGTTTTTCCCATTTATGCTCGACATTTTTTCATAAAAAAAACGATGAGTAAAATATTAATTTTCTATCATTATTTAAAATACTTTTTTTTTGACATATTTTTCTGTTTGAAGAAAAAATACTCGCATAGTAATAAAAACAAAATGAAACGATGTCCATTTCAATCCCAAATGAAGCAAATTAATTGCTTAAACATTGCCTCTGTTTTGAATGGAAATGGATAATTGTGCGTATGAAATTCACTTACTTCTGGGACTAGTTTTTTACTTTTTCACGTCCTTCATTTATAATTAAACAGTGCAACAAATATTGATTTTTATTAAGTGATTATTTATTTATCTATTTATTTTAATCATATAGATGTTTTTTTCTTTTCTTTTTTTTTAACTTTGTTTTCAAATTGACAGAAGGAAAAAATATTTGCAGAAATTGTAGATGAAAAAATTACACAATAATAATTCTTTTAATTAAAAATATGTGCATCTATACAAAAATGTGCAGTCCAGGAAAAGCTTTTTTAAACTAAAAACTTCTGAGAAGTTCACAATGTATGTTTTTTAACTTAACTTATTTCGCTTCGTTTCACTTAATTTATATATATATATATATATATGTTTTTCTTAACTGAAAATATGTATTTCTTAAGTTACAAGAAAAATAAATACACAAACAGAAAGAAAAAATATTGAAAAAATAGACACGTTTATATTTATTGCCAACGTCATGTGTGGTTTATTTTAATTAAGTAAAGTATGAATAGTTACATTCTTACTATTTTAGATATCTAATAAGTCTAATTTTATACTTATTAAAAATTTTGTTTATGTATTGAGTAATTACACTTGCGACCATGCTTTACTTGTCCTTCTACTGAAGCTTAAACCGTCTTTCATCAACGGGTTTCTTGGTAAATTAAAAGCTATCACAATTCCGTTTCAAGCAGCTTTACCTGTGTTGGATATAAAAAACACAAATTGTTTAATTACAATTTTAGTTAGTTATATTAAGTGAATAAACATGTAAAAAAAAAGTATTATAATAAGAAGAATTTTTTTTTACACGCGCACATGTTTTATTTTTATTTGATTTCAAAAAGATTTTACTGAAAAAATCATTAATTAATACAAAATTTTATTAACTATTTTACAAATGTTAAACTATTTACTTATTATCAGCATTTAACATCATCAAAATTTGCATTTACCAATCAACATTTACCAAAATAGAACTAACCGATTTATTGAACGCGCATGAATGAAACTGAGGATTAAATATATTAAAGAAGTTGCTAATATCTTTTATTTTAACATAATCCTCAGATGAAGTTATTGTATAAGTTTATATGAGGCATATTACACTGTTAACAAGAACGAAAAATCATGCAGTACACATTGATTATTAACGCTTTCTAACTTGTTGTAACGCTTGTAACGTGTTGTAACGTACTTGTTGTATCGCTTTGACTTTCAATATTCTTTGTCTACAGTCGGTAACAAAAGTGTCCGAACACTAACAAAAATTTCTATGCAAAAAAAGTACACTTCATACGGTTTTGTTAAATAAATCCTTATCGAATCATGTTCTGACACTGACTAAGAACAGGATTCGACAAGGATTTATTTAATAAAACCGTACGAAGTGTACTTTTTTTACATAGGAAGTTTTGCAAGTGTTCGGACACTTTTGTTACCGACTGTACGTTATCACACAGCATACAGACAAAAGAACTGAAAAGAATACAGATTGACTAACTGAATCTAAAACCACTCTTAGATATTATTTGAAAATGTTACAAAGGCTTAACGCAAAAGAAAATCCAGCCATTAGAAGATAATTCCAGCCCTTAATATATCTGCATATTTTAGTGTAGCCCTGTAAATCTGAAAGTTAATCATATCATCTTCTATACAAAACATTATTTTAGAATATTAAAAATACATGTCAATTTCTATATGATTTTTACAGTAGAAGGTTATTTAAATGTGATTTTTAAAAATATCTGTCCTAAAACGCAATGCGTTAGCATTTGCTTTTTGTCCCTGTACACAAACTATTTGTACAGGTCCTATTAATGTCCTATAAAATAGGGAACATTCCATAGTGAACTTCATTAATATATATTTACGGACGCTTGGGGCGGGAGACTGACTGATAGAAAGGTAGACAATCGGATAGACAGGTAAACAAATTAAAATCATATTCACGCTTAAAAATTGATAGAAAGTGTTAAATACGCTTAATGTAAACGAAAATGCAATTTCAGCAAAATAGCTTTTAACCTTACTGAATATTTTTATGTGGTCCTGTGGCCCTGTGAGACTAATGCGAATCATACCATGTTCTATAGAAAGCGTTCTTTTGTGTATATGAATAACATGTTTTGATTTCATTAAGCTTTGTGCAAAGTAAAGTTATTAAAATTTGGTTTATAAAAATACCTCTCATAGAACGTAATGCTTTGGAATACTTTCGGGTGTCCCTGTACATAAAACAATTTACTCTATTTTACATATGACACATCCGATAGTGAACTTAAATAACATATTTCAATTTTATTAAGATTTGTGTACAGTAAAGGTATTAAAATATGGTTTAGAGAAATACCTCTCATTGAACAGAAAGCTTTGAATTATTTTCGGGTGTCCATGTACACAAAACAGTAGAGATACTTACTCCAGTTTCAATAGGGAACATCCGATGGTGAACTTGAATAACATAAACCAGTTTCAAGAAATTCCATCTATATTTACGGGAGTTAGAGCGCGGACAGACAGACCGGCGTACAGACAAACCGAAGTCGCATTAACACTTTTCAACCTTGTTCGAAAGTGTTAATAAAGGCATATATGAATCGCTGCGTGTGGAAAGAACTTCAGTCCTTTAAACCACTTTTTGAGAAAATTTGGAAAAAAAAAATACTTGTCGTTTTGTCTCAAGTGCAAAAAATCTAAAAAAAAAATTGCATTTAAGGTCTAGTGCGTAAGAACGTTTTCTGAGATATTTTCAATTTTAATGTACAAAATTTAGGCCACACAGACATTAATTAAGACCCTGGACATGAGTGCTTTTTCTGTACTCATGTACCAAAGATGTAGATTTATTTCAATTTTCTATTAACTTTTAAGAAATAATCTTAAGTATTCATATTTATCTGTGCATAGATGATGTATTTTAAGGATTGAAACATATTTTTAACATATTTAGGCCCCACAGAACAAAAACAAAAAAAAGAAAAAAAAAATACGATCAGAACTGAAGTTCTTCCTACATGCATTTGCAAAAATACGTGCATTTCGTTCAATTTTCTATTATCTTATAATACTCTTAAATATTCATCTTTATTTGTGTCTGGATGATGTTTTTCAAAGAATGAAAAATTTCGTTAACATATTTAATTGTAAATAAGGAGCAAAAAGAGTTTTGTACATATACTTTTCATCATCATATATTTTTCCTCATATTTTATACCAGTAAGCAGCAAGGGTTTCAATCTAGAACTGAAGCATTTCTTGCTCGCAGCAAGAAAATTGGCCCCTCTGCCCCACCCTAAATAATTATTAGATTAGGTCTTTTCTATATACATTAATGTGTGTACCATCAAAAACACTGAAACTGCTGCATTTAATTTTTTTTTTTAAAAAAAGGACTCAAGCCCTTTCCGCACGTAACGATTTATAATTACATTACTTTTATAATATTTTACCTTTAGAAACATGTATCACTCACATATCCACTCAGTTTCGCTCCTCAAGTAAACTTAATGTAAAAATAGTCATTATTTTCAATTACTAGATAAACTTTGATAGATTTATCATGTAGAAAACCTTATCAGGAAAAGGACTAAATAATATGCCAATATATATACAGTCGGTAACAAAACTGTCCGAACACTAGCAAAAATTCCTATATAGAAAAAGTACGCTTAATAGAGTTTTGCTAAATAAATCCTTGTCGAATCCTGTTCCTAGACTGATTAAGAACAGGATTCGACAAGGATTCATTTAACAAAACAGTATTAAGTGTACTTTTTCTACACAGGAATTTTTGCTAGTGTTCGGACACTTTTGTTACCGACTGTATATATTGAAACATTGCCTATTAAAACGGGAATAATCGCATTTTTTCTTCTATTTTAGGTGACTGGCTAGTGATACAAAAATATTTTAAGAAAAAAATTAATTAATGGAAGTAATTCGGGTAATGTGCAATGGTGGGAATATATGGAATACTGAGGTTGTCTCCATCACTATTTTTCCGAGGAAAGGAACTTTCTTTTGTGTTTTGGAAAGTTTATGCATGTAATTTTCAAAACATTGCAATAAATATTACAACTTTCCATGAGATTTTGTTGTTACTATATATTCTTCTATTATATACATAAGAAGAAAGTATTGGATTCGTAAAACTTTTCGAACTTCAGTTTTCGACGGATTTACGCGGTTTGAGATGTTTTGAACACGATTTGTCTGTTTTTAAAAATGTCTGACTTCTGTCTGTCAGTCCGTCTGTGTGTGTGTATCACAGAGTTTGTGGACGCTGTATCTCATGAACCATGAACGAAAACAAACTTGATATTTTATGTTTGAAACCAAACTTGATATTTGATACTTGATACCAAACTTGTTACTTAAGATATAAAAGCTTTCAGTCTCACTTGTAAAAAGAAATATTTTCTCCAGTAAAGATTTTCTTACAGCCTCTCTCACTGTTATGTCTAACATCTTAAACTATCCACTGTGATCCATTCCCATATTCATCTAACAGTTCTGATTAAAAAAAAAAAAAATCTGAGAGTTTTTATACACCTGCTACTTGTTGTTTACCAAACAATTCTTATAAACCAGTTCCTTGCTCTTATAAGAGTTATCGTAAATCTGATCTCATTCATCAAATTGTATTCATGACAATTTGACTCAAACCTTTTCCATATCATCCCCTCCACCGAAAAAGATAAGCCTGTAGAGGTAGAAAACTTGGAACAATTTGTCTACTAAACACTTCTTCAGATAAAAATCATTTTTTCTTCATATACAGTTATCTATATTCGTGTTGAGAAAAATCCTAACGACAACAGGTGTACTTAAGGGGAAAAAAAACTCAAGGACCTACCAGCCAAAAAGGAAACAAAAACTATTCTGTTAATTGGAATTTTACTTTAAGAATGACTCGAGTGCAGATGATTATTTTCCATTCTGATGTTATCGTTTTCCATGGACTTCATATAATCAAAATAACCGAATGTAAACGAAGCAAAATATATCTTCTCTCTTTCTGCAGGAGAACATCCTTTGACCAATCATTAATGTGAGTTTAAATCCTTAATGTGAGTTTAATTATCACAAAATAAATTTAAATTAGCAAAAAAGATTTTTTTCTACTTTGGAGGAAGCAGAAATAAAGTTACAGAAAAATATTGTACTTATAAAAAATATTTTTTGTCTTTTATTGTTTTAATTTGCAATAAAATTTTAATGGCATGTCTCCGGACGACCCTTAAGGATGAATCCCAGACTGTCACAAATAACCTATTGCATGACTCTAGTACGACGTAAAATTCACTCAACCTCAACCTCAGCCTTTAACATGTTTTAAACTCATGAAACTGCCATATTTCACAATTTTCTTAGACCATTCACATGATCAGGATCAGATCCAGATGATACATTATTCTACTTTTAATACCAATATTTTGAATGCAACCTTTTTGAAGTGCAATTTTAGAAAATTATTTTTAAAAAATTATTCGTAAATAGTGAAGCACTAGATAAAAAGTAGTACACAATCCCTGCACTCAGAATCTTCCGGACAGTCATAAAATGTAGTGGCTATAAACATAGTTTGATAAACATAGCTCAACTAAGTTTGCATACAATAGTATCACAAGCACTCAAATTTCTTATCACGATATATCGGGACAGATTAAATAATACGGAAACTCCCATCAAACAATACAATCAATAGTATCATCGCATCCATTTACATCCCGCAATTTCAGCCACACGATCATTTAAGATTTCAGAACACTGATAAATAACACCCTTTAAACAATGTCTGTCTGTTTTAGAGCTGTTGAAAAGATGAAATCGGGTCGGCAGATGCGAAAAAGATATGCTCTCTCTCCTCTACGTGAATCCACCAGTCTACTTGACTGCGTTCGCGTATGTGTAAATAGTGGCCTCTGCGGGTGACTAATAGGTCCGGGAGACATTTATGAAGTGAAATCGCATTATCTGGATCTCCATCATTCCGGGTTCGAACCTCATTGTCTTTCGAAGGAGGTCTTGGCTCGGAGGCTAGAGTTTCCATTTCGCCATCTGTTCCCATTTCACCCCCTAAAGGTTTGTACCATTTGGGGTGTTCCCCTACACTCGGTTCGATGGCTTAATACACAGAGATGGTTTATGTAGGGGTTAGATGTAAAAATTCACCCCCAACAATGCTGTGACAAGGATTGAGTAACTTCTACCCTGAAGGAACGAGAAACTCTGAATGCATAAAAGGTACTCCGAACGATCTTTTGCACGAGTTCGATTTAATATAAATAATAAAATAAATAAAATACAAAGATTTAGAATAATGGAAATGTTTATAAATATATATCAAGAGTAAGTAGTCCTTATGAATGCTCAAGAGTCATAATAATTAATAATTGAAACTAATCCTGCCTCTTCTTTCTTTTTCTTTCTTTTTTTTTTTTTTTTTTTTTTTATTATGTAAATAAAATTTGTTTTTCCTTGTTCGATTGAAGAAATAAAACCTTAATAAATGGCTAACCATTTGAAAATTAACATTAATCATATTTTTTTTTATCTCTGATATTACGTTAATTCAACAATTTAATTTTAATGCAATAGGACACACTCCCTTTTTCATCTACTCCCTCATATGAGTTAAATGACGATTTATCTAAAAAAAAAAAAAAACAAATCTATCGAGTAGAAATTTAAATACTTTGCACCGTTTTCGTTAAAAATAAATAAATAAATGAAATGAAATAAAATGGGATACTTAAAGTCTAAATTAAACTAATATATGTGTTAAAACATAATGTTACAAAAATTTCCGTTTATAATAATCTCATCTTTACGATGTTTTGAAAAAATAAATAAATAAATAAAATAAATATATATACATTTTTTTTAATTTAAAATTTAGCACTTAAAAATCATTGTGAAACTATACATGATTGTCTGTTTTCCTGAAATTTTATGTATTATATTGTTCAAATGACCTATTATGAGGATTTTAATTATTACTGAAAACTAATCAAAATAGAGACTTATTCTTTAGACTTATTTTTGCGTAGTCTTAATCCATAATTATACATTACTTCACCTGAAATTTGCTTCTCTCAAGAATACAATTACTGTAGGATAAGGCAGATGTGAGTTACTTCAATCTTCGACTTTTGAAAACGAAATAAATCAACAGTAATAACTGGAATTTACAACATTATAAACATAAAAATAAATTAATTGTGCAAAATAAACTTTATGCATATATATCGGTTATTTCTTAATAATAATTAAAACTTTAAAACACCCTTACGTATTTATCTCTATTACTTACAAGGAGAGGTTACGACATGGAAAATTCAGTTGCGCGGAATTGTATTATACTATGAAGGTAATAAACATATTGAAGAGGTAACGCGCAGTAGCCAAACAAACTTGTGAAAAAAAAAGCTGTGAAAGTTTCAGTAATTGCTTAAGTACATGTTATTTCGGTCAAGAATCAGAATTTCGATGGCATACTTGACAGTGTGTGAGTCTGTAGTCTGGTGGTCTCTGGATCGATGCTACTTAAAGAAAACTTTTTCTTTTTAAATTATTTATTCATCTAAACATTTAATTTTATTTTTACTTTATTTTATAATGTAAAGAAAGCTAAAATTTATTTTTTTAATTATAGAAATTATAAAGTTACAATAAATAAATAAATAAATAAATAAAATTAGTAATAATAATAATAATAATAATAATAACTGTAAAACCTACGAATATTTTAATTCATAAAAGTTAAATTACTATTATTTATTTAAAACTCAAATTTTGGATTTAATTATTCAGAAGATTAAATTTCACAATCATCCATCCCTACAATCATTCAGTAGCAGATTTAATATCAAAATGAATAAATAAATAAATATTCAAATAAGTAAATAAGTAAATAAGTAAAATAATATAATATAAACGAATAAATAAACAAAATCTTGTATTAAAATGTAGAAATAAGGAAAAAAAAAAAAAAACTAAAATAATTAAAAAATTGAACGAAGTGTAAGATAGTTAGCAGATGTGGTATTTAAAATCTTGATTTCATCCTTCTGTTTCAGTTTTAAAAAGTTTATTTTTCGTAACCTCTCTTAACTTGTTAATATAAAACAGCAGCGAAATATCAATTCGTGCACATAAAAATAAAAATAACGTAAATGGCGAAGAAAAAGTTTGTAGGTTAATATATAAAATCTAGATTTAAAGATGCTGTCGTATATTTCGAAAATTTGATTACCCAAAATAATTTAATTACACCACAATCATGTACTATGATTTTTGATGAGGCTGTATTGATTCGCGAAGAAATTATTTAATTTGTTTGAATATTAATTTTACAGCTATCTCTCTCTCTCTCTTTCTCTCTCTCTCTCTCTCTCTCTCTCTCTCTCTCTATATATATATATATATATATATATATATATATATATATATATATATATATATATATATACATACGTGCAGTTAAATTGTTATTTCTCTATATTAATTTTAATTTTCTGAAACTTAAAAACAAGACTTATCAGTGTTTTAAATTTAAAAGAAAGTAAAATTTAAAAGAAAGAAATAGTTAGGTAAATAGTTAATAACAAAACATTTTTTTTTTAGGATTCATCTAACCAGAGACATCTAGATTCCAGCTGTGCATACTATCAAGTACGCCACTGGAGCATTGGCTTATTGCCGAAATAACTTCTACTTAAGTAATCATTGAATGTTTAAAGGCTTTTATCTCAAGATTGTTTGGCTAGTGTGCACTTTACAGCTTTAATATGTGTTAACTTCATATTATACTACAATTCTGCTCGAGTTCGTCCCTAACTGAGTTTTACATGTTGTGACCTCTCCTTATTAGTTAAACATTTAATGTTTTTATAATAATAATAATAATGATAATAATAATGATAATTCTTAATGTGTTCGATCTGTTATCTCCCTATCATATATTTCCTAGATAAATAAACTAGTGGATCTGCAGATCAAGAGTATCAACGTCCTATTTGCATCACTCATTGTTCAGCAGACCATTTTTATTTATTCCATGTTATTTAAAATGATTGAATGCAAATTGCGTGCGTGAGTGTGTATATGTATTATTACTATAATTATAATTATCATTATCATTATTAACTCGCTACATAACCATATAAGCTTTTGAGGGGTGCTACCACCCCTCAACCCCCCCCCCACCCTCCCGCTTTTCTGTAAGTGTATATATATCTCTCTGTATGTGTATATAGATATTTCTCATAGCCTTGTGATAATTCCTTGTAACTACTTGTATAAAATTTGATACGAAATGATTGAATAGTGTATCCGAAATTTTTTGTGTGGCACTGTACACTTATTACCAATTCTATAGCAACCCTTTTCAAAAGAAAGCATGCTTTTAAACCTTTTGATAACATACATTTATTTAAGGTGTTTAATGGAGCGAACACTGTTAAAATGCCCTTATAAGAAGTAACGTCTATAGGTCGTAATGGTACGGATTTCTTTTGTATGTCCATGTATACGAGCCACAATAATTATATACCCTAAAAAAGTATACAACAAACTCATTGTATCTCATTAATATTTGAACCAAATTTGACATGATTTGGATTATTACAGAATGTCATCAGAATTCTATTGTGTGGCCTGTAAATAAACTATTCAGTCTATATATACCTTTTTTTTTTTTTTTTCTTGCTTGAGAGAAGTTGTTTTTAAGAATCTTAATAATGTATGTTAAACGTATAATGCTGAATGCAGCATAATCGCGCAAAAATGCGCTTAACAGAAATTTTTGCATATGATCCAATAACACGAAACTCTTTTGTATGTCCCTGTAAACGAGCTATAAACATCATATACACCAGTAAAAACTATACAACTTATTTTATATAGCTCATTAAAAATTGTTTAAAATTTGACATAGATTGGATGATTACGTGACATTTTCGAAACACTTTTGTAAGAACCTGTACATGAATTATAAAGTCTAGAGCACACATTTTCTACAGAAAACATACTTTAAAGCAACTCAATAAAGTGTGTTAATTTCATTTTGTTGAAAGCAGTGCGACCATGTTAAAATGCGCTTAAACGAAAATCTTCCCATAAGCCGTATTGATAAGAAAAACTTTGGTGTGCCCCTGTACACGAACAATAAGCAATATGTACACCAAAAATTATACAGATTTTACGTGTAGGACATAAACATGTGTACCAATTTGCAAGTCAATCGGGGGATTCTGTCCATAGGCCGTAATGGTAAAAAAAACTTTGGTGTGTCCCTGTACACGAACTACAAACACTATACACATCCAAAACTATACAGCTAATACTGTGTAGCTTATGAACATGCGTACCAAATTGCAAGTTAATAGAATGATTTTTGCGGCCGCTATCGCGAGACGTACATACATAAAGACAGCATCTCCCAAAAAGTTTGCCCAGAGACGAATTGTATTTGAATTCTTTTTGTTATCTCTGTGCGCGAACTATCTGTTCGATTTATCAAATAGTTTTAAATAGCATCCCCATATGATAGTATACCGAGTTTGGACATATTGCTAATATTTTTTCTTGACGTTATGTTGATAACAGACACAAACACACAAACAGAACAACTCATTTTCGGATTCAAAGGAGCAGATAACGTGTAAATATAAAAATCATTTAAAAAAATTTTCACCCTAAAAAGAAAAATTCTGTACCATTGTGTGTGTGAGGGAAAGTAAAAAACAATAAGAATAAATTAATATTGTGGAACTGCATTAACAGAGGTGTTAAAGAATTTGGGCGAGAAGGGTTGCTGAAATAAGTTTCTTTCCATTTTATAAAAGTGATATATTTTTTAAATTATTAGTATTAGTTCCTCATCATACGGTAGTATGAAGAACTTGAACACTCGTCAAATTTTTTTATATCATTTTTTTCACGTTTTTACACGTTTTTAGGTATGAAGAATCCGAAAATCACAAAATCGACGTTCTGTGATTGCAAATTTTCAGTTTGTTATAATGTTAGTTAGTTTGATAATCTGTGTACGCGATATCTCAAGAACAAATTATCTTAACAAGGTCGGGCTAGTTTTAAAATATCACGTACAGTCGGTAACAAAAGTGTCCGAACACTAGCAAAAATTCCTGTGTAAAAAAGTACACTCATACAGTTCTATTAAATAAATCCTTATCGAATAATGTTCTAGGAACAGGATTCGACAAGGATTTATTTAACAGAACTGTAAAAAGTGTACTTTTTTACATAGTAATTTTTGCTAGTGTTCGGACACTTTTGTTACCAAGTGTATGTGTGTGTGTCACACTGGCAAGAACCTTATTTATTTGTAACTACCTAATTTGAAAATTTCGTAAGTTATTGGAATCTTACGATTTTCTTAACATGGGAAGATCGGGCAAAATTAGGTATTAACGTGTATGATGAATAGCAATTTTATCGTAAAACTGTTGGACAAGTTTTAAAATATCATTTGTGAAATTGTCGTTAACACCATTATCATAACATCATTAACATCGTTAATCATTCACTCAAGACATTCGATATTCAATATTTCCCATAAAGTTTCATTATTTGGATTATTGTATTGGAAATTCTGGGTGGATATAATTATTAAAATTCATGGACCATGGAGAAGAGAAATCCACAATAAAAATAAATAGCTCAAATTTTGACCGATGGATGGCGATTTTCATACAATGTAGGTTGGTTGGTTGGGTTTTACGTCTCACTAGTGCTGCGCAATGGGCAATCATACAATGTAGGAAAGACGGTATGAAAACTTGGAGCGTTCAGATTGAAAAAAGAGAAAGTGACCAATGTCATAAAACTATTCTCCACTATGCCTTTAGTGGAGAAAGATCGATTATTTTAATGGTTGTAATTTTTTAATTGTACTGCAAGCATGTCGACACTTGAAATGTCTACGAAAATAGCCTTTCTTGAGCTCTTCAGAAAGTTCAACATTAAATTTGAAGAGAGTGGAGAGTTAATACCGGCTTCAGAGAAGATAAACAGAAATTGATTTAAAAAAGAGTGTGTGGTTGAAAGAGCGTCCGGATACCGGATGCATTGTCAGTGGCTATTTTGAATGAAAGAAGGCAAGCAAAATAAATCCATTCTTTCGGCTCAACAACGTGGATCTTGTATGGATACCTATATAATACCTATTTAGAATGGAATACAGAATATTTCGTACTGTACAGTCGCACAGTGTTCGGAATTTCAAAAAAGCTGGCCAAAAGTCGAGAATTAAAAAAAACAAGTGAAATTGTGATGTATATATATGTTTTCGAGGTCGCTGAATCCGAATCTGACATTGGTTTCTTGAAAACGTCAAAGGCAAACTCAAAAACAAGATGGCGGATCTAATATGGCAGACAAAAAATTAAAAAATTAATATAAGATGGATAATTCTTACATTAAGGGGTTTTTGAGGGCACTGAATTCAAATTTGACGTTAGTTTTCATAAAAAAAAGTGATATTACACTCAAAAACAAGATGGCGGATCCAATATGGCGGATCAAAAATAAAAAAATTGATAGATGAAGGATAATTTTCACATTTAAGGGTTTTTGAGGGCGCTAAATTCAAATTTGATATCAGTTTTTATAAAAAAAAGTGATCTTGCACTCAAAAACAAGATGGCGGATCCAATATGGCAGACCAAAGTCCAAAAAATTAAAAAATTAAATTAAAAAGTACAAATTAAATTAAAAAGTTGAAACGCTTTTACACATACAGGGGCAGGCGGGGGCACCCAATTCTTTAACGGCTGAATAAAATGGACATCCCTTAACACTCTCCACTTTGAATCAATGCGGGATCTTGCGAGATAAAAAAGTTTCCATACTTTGAAACTTTTGGTTATGTTATAATTGAGGTTAACTTCAAAAAGCCGCTCAGGAGATCACTTGATGAAAAAAAATACAGCATAAATATTATCTACTAACCTCCACAATTGTCGTCCATATTTTGTTGAATGTTGTTGTTGCGAAATTTTCCGAGAAACACTATTTGTTTAACTGTTAAAATGCATTAAAAGAAAAAATTGTCACGTTTTCCGCCAGCCTACACTTAGAAATATGTAGATAGAATAAATTTTCCACCTCACAGTTTCATTCAGTGGCTCCCTCTGAAGGTAATTCCGCGGTACTTACGTCTAAAAACGCGCCTAAATTTTTCGACTTTTGGCCAGCTTTTTTGAAATTCCGAACACTGTGAGTCGGTAACAAAAGTGTCCGAACACTAGCAAAAATTCCTATGTAAAAAAAGTACACTTTTTACAGTTTTGTTAAATAAATCCTTGTCGAATCCTGTTCTTAGTCAGTCTAAGAACCTGATTCGATAAGGATTTATTTAACAGAACCGTACGAAGTGTACTTTTTTTACATAGGAATTTTTGCTAGTGTTCGGACACTTCTGTTACCGACTGTAGGTATAGGAAGAGACAAATAACTCAACCAATGTGACACTGCACTCATCGAACATTGAACCTGACACTCTTTCGACACCAATAATATGACTTCTTCCACAGTTTCAAAGGAAATCAGTTTCCGTCATTTTCTTCGCAACCTACCGAATCCTCTAATCTCTTCAAATTTAATAATTGCCTTTCTCAAACCCAGTCTCCACACAGACATATTTTCGTAAACTTTTAAAGAGCCGATATGTTCGCAGTGCAGCTAAATGATTATTACCAATCTAACGAAATAATTTGATCAGCAAGGACTGGTCTTTCTTCTCGAGGTATGATGAAGAATGATTTTACGACATTGAAGATTCGTTTTCTAAAGCTCTCAAAGTTTGCTTTTTTTCACAAGGCATGAAGAGTGTCATCTATTTGTCGAAATTTTAACTATTAGTTTCTATTGCAGGTTTATTTTCCCTGTGGAATGTATAACATATATACAATGTTTCAATGAAATACGTCTACGTCTACTAGAACGGGATCTATGTAGATCTAAATAGGGTAATTCTAATTATAGCCACGTGCTACTATAAAGTTAGATGAAAATCGAAATTTGAAACTGATCTAATAAAATATTAACAACAAGTAAGGATAAGTAAATGTACCGAAGCGGAGAGAGAGTAGCTTAATGTTTGGGGCATTTTATTCCGAGACCAATTAGAATAATCAGTAGACTTTATTTCTTTTAACAAGAGTATTATATAAACTATAGTAAAAATTTATGAGAACAAATATATGGTGAGAAACTGAGCAGAATGCACCTATGCCGCTTAATTTTTATATCTTTATCCATTTTCTTAATTAAAAACAAATTGGATTCGTAAATTTTTAATTTCCGCTTTTTGGTGATTTTTACGTTTTTAGTGATCCTGAAGGCTTTTTGGCAATTATTGAAATGGTGTTTTTCTGTCTGATAGGGCGGGCTATTTGTGTGGATACGTTAGGTCCATATTTATACCCTAAGTCTTCCTCCACATGTTTTAAATAGCAGTTTTTGTCGTAAAATAAGAAGATAAATTTAAAAAAAGGTTTATTGTTTGGTAATAGGGGTGGAAGACTCGGAGAAAAAAGGTGAATCCCTATGATCACAGATAAATCTTATGTTATTAACATAATGTTGGTGCGAAACGAGTATTCTCGTTTAAAAGGAAAACAATAGTAATAATAATAAAAAGGCCTTCCCTTAGGCGTAGCTCTAAAACAACAAATTATTAAAAAAAAGATTTTGCGTATTAGTGTTTCACCTCTTCAGCGTCATCGATGTATATATATAAAAGTGTCATTTACAGCACCGATTGCTGAGAATAAAATATAAATAATTTAAACACAAATATGTAAAATCTTTTTATTGAATAATGTAACGTATTTGAGGAGCGTCAGCACAGCTTACTACTCAAAACGGAAAAACTCCCCGAAGAGAACGCGTTAATATTATAAATAGTGCGAAATAATTACAATAAGAAGTTACAGTCTTAGAAAAATTAGAATTTTTATTTTGTATTGAAAGGAAGTAAACCAATAGTAAAAGGACAAAAATCAACTTTTATCTCAAACTCCATGAAAGTTAATATATTATTTCTAGCTATATAGAAATAACTGTTTACACATGTATATATATATATATATATATATAGCCTTAAACTGCAATTTTGTTACAAATATCCAAAATCGTAGTTTCATATTTCATAATAACACACTTTAGCAACTTAACAACATGTTAAAAATAAAAGCTTGATTTGATGGTTAGACCTTGGTTATAATTTTTTTAATGTAAATTATTCAACCAGAAAAAAAAAAAGAATATATTATATATATATATATTGTGGTCATAGCTGTTATTATGACTAAATGGCATAGAAATGGTAATTCTTTTTTCCACTTATTTAATGTGCATATCACATTTTGTCTATGAAGACAACAATTGTGACAACTTTTGTTGATTTATTCATCATTACGCATTAATGACGTTAATGAACAGAAATATTGAGTTTTACTTACCGCTTTCTCTTGATACAAAATATTAATATTTTCAGTGATAAATGTCTTTATTTCTGATTAAAAAGAGAAATATGTGAAACTTTTTTTTTTTTAAATCATGTTTTTTAAAACCTTATTTTCTTAATCAATAATTGTATTAAATTAAAAATGTATATATATATATATATATATATGCATAATTATAAGCAATACTATTCATAAATAATAATAATAATAATAATAATAATAATAAACTGCTAATAAAATTAATAATATGATAATGTATATGTATTTTTATATTTATCCTCACATGAAAATTATCACAGTTTGAATTACTTACAGCTGTATAATCCAATGCTCAATAATTATCTTCGCTATTAAAGCAAATATATGTAATAACAAGAAAGAAAAATCATGCAGTACGCATTGATTAGTAACACTTTGCAACTGTACGCAATTGTATCGAATAACTTTTAATATGTTTTGCCTACTTTATCACACAACAGACAGAACGACTGAAAAACATGCAGATAGACTAACTGATTTTAAAATTACTCTTAGGCATTTTGGAAAGTGTTAAAAAGGCTTAACGCAAAAGAAAAGGCAGCCGTTAGGTTATAATTACAGTTTTTAATCTCTCTGAATATTTTAGTGTAGCCCTGTAAATCTGAAAGTTAATCATATCATGTTCTATAAAAAACCATATTTTAGAATATTAATAATGCATGTCAATGTTTCTATGATTTCTATAGTAGAAATATTTTTAAATATAACTTAAATAATTTTTTGTCCTAAAATGTAATATATTGTTTGTTTTTTTATTGTTGTTGTTGTTGTCCCTGTAAACAAACTAGTTGTACAGGACCTATTAATGGCATTTTAAATAGAGAACATTCCATAAGGAACTTGAGTGTATATTTTTTTAAAAATTCTCAACAGATAGAAAGGTAGACAATCGGATAGACAGATGCACAAATTGAAATCATATTCCCACTAAAATTATAAGAAAGTTTTAAAACGCTCATGTAAACAAAAGTGCAATTCCAGCAAATTTTTATTTATAGCTCTTAATGTAACTGATTATTTTTGTGTGGGCCTGTAAATCTAATGCTAACCATACTATATTACAGAGAAGGCACTCTTTTTGTGCATACGAATAATATATTTCAATTGCGGAGAAAAAAAATTATTAAAATTTGGTTTATAAAAATAACTATCATGCAACACAATGCTTTGGAATACTTTCAAGTGCACCTGTACACAAACCAGTAAGGAATGGCCTCTATTTTACATAGGAAACATCCGATAGGGAATTGAATAATATATTAAAATTTCATTGAAGTTTCTATACATTAAAGGTATTAAAATATGGTTTATAGAAATTCCTCCCATAGAACACAATGCTTCCGAATATTTTTGGGTGTCCCTGTACACAAACCAGAAGAGAAATCCACTCCATTTTCAATAGGAAACAGCTGATAGTCAACTTGAATAAAATATATATCGGTTTCAAGAAATTCCATAAATATTTACGGGAATTAGAGCGCAGTAAAACAGACAGACGGACAGAAGAACAGTCAGACAGATACAGAGATTGAAAATATATTCACACTAAAAAATGATAGAAAGTTTCAAAAACGCATAAAGTAAACGTAAGTACAATTCTAGTAATTTTTTATTAATAGCTCTTAATATAACTTAATATTTTTGTGTCACCCTGTAATTCTAATGATAACCATGCTATATTCTATGCAAAGCATTCTTTTGTGCATATAAATAACATATTTTAATTTCCTAAAACTTCGTGGAAAGTAAAGTTATTAAAATTTGATTTATAGAAATATCTCGCATAGAGCGCAATGCTTTGGAATACTTTTAAGTGTCCCTGTACATAAATCAGTAGTGGTATTTCCTCCATTTTATACAGGAAATATCCAATAGGGAATCTGAATAACATATTTCAATTTAATTGAGATATGTCTACAGTAAAAGTAAGAAAATATGGTTTATCGAAATACCTCTCATAGAACATAATGTTTTGAAATACTTTCGGGTGTACCTGTACACAAACCATTACAGGTACAAACTCCATTTTCAATAGGGAACATCCGATCGTAAACTTCAAAAACATATATCAGTTTCAAGAAATTCCATAAATATTTACGGGAGTTAGAGCTCGGACAGACAGACAGGCAGACAGACAGACGGACAGGCAGATACACAAAACTGAAATCCTATTCACACTTAAAAAATTTTAGAAAGTGTTAAAAACGCTTAACGTAAACGAAAGTGCAATTCTAGCAATTGTTTATTAATAGCTCTGAATGTAACTGGATATTTTTGTGCCACCCTGTAAATCTAATGCTAATCATGCTATATTCTTTGCAAAGCATTCTTTTGTGCATATAAATAACATATTTCAATTTCCAAAATCTTCGTGGAAAATAAATTTATTAAAATTTGTTTTATAGAAATATCTCTCATAGAACGCAATGCTTTGGAATACTTTTGAGTATCCCTGTACATACACCGATGGTGGTAATTCCTCCATTTTATACAAGAAAACATCCAATAGTGAACTTGAATAACATATTTCAATTTCATTCAGATATGTCTACAGTAAAGGTATGAAAATACGGTTTATAGAAATACCTCTCATAGAACACAATGATTTGAAATACTTTCGGGTGTCCCTGTACACAAACTAGTAGAGGTATAAACTCCATTTTTAATAGGGAACGTCCGATAGTGAACTTGAATAACATATATCAGTTTCAATAAATTCCATAAATATTTACGGGAGTTAGAGCGCGGACAGACAGACGGACAGTCAGACAGACAGACAGACAAACCGAAGTCATAAATAATTTTAAACCTTGTTGGAAAGTCTTAAAAATATTAGACAGTGTTAAAAACGCTTAACGTAAACAAAAGTACACATCTAGCAATTTTTTAATAATAGCTCTTAATTTATCTGGATATTTTTGTGCCACCCTGTAAATATAATGCTTATCATGCTATATTCTATGTAAAGCATTCTTTTGTGCATAAAAATAACATATTTCAATTCCCTAAAATTTCGTGGAAACTACAGTTATTAAAATTTGATTTATAGAGATATCTCTCATAGTACGCAATGCTTTGGAAAAATGTTGAGTGTCCCTGTGTATAACCCAATGGTGGTATTCCCTCCATTTTATACAGGAAACATCCAATAGTGAACTTCAATAACATATTTCAATTTCATTAAGATATGTCTTACAGTGAAGGTATTAAACTATGATTTATAGAAATACCTCTCATAGAACACAATGCTTTGAAATACTTTCGGGTGTCCCTATACACAAACCAGTAGAGGTACAAACACCATTTTCAATAGGGAACGTCCGATAGTGAACTTGAATAACATATTTCAATTTTATTAGGATATGTCTACTCTAAAGGTATGAAAATATGGTTTATAGAAATACCTCTCATAGAACACAATGCTTTGAAACACTTTCGCGTGTCCCTATACACAAAGCAGTAGAGGTACAAACTCCTTTTTCAATAGGGAACCTCCGATAGTGAACTGGAATAACATATTTAAACTTCATTAAGGTGTGTCTACAGTAAAGGTATGAAAATATAATTTACAGAAATACATCTCATAGAACACAATGCTTTGAAAAACTTTCGTGTGTCCCTGTACACAAACCAGTAGAGGTATAAACTCCATTTGAATAGGGAACGTCCGATAGTGAACTTGAATAACACATTTCAATTTCATTAATGTAAGTCTACAGTAAAGGTATGAAAATATGGTTTGTAGAAATACCTCTCATAGAACACAGTGCTTTGAAATACTTTCGGGTGTCCCTGTACACAAACCAGGAGAGGTATAAACTTCATTTTCAATAGGGACCGTCCGATAGTGAACTTGAATAACATATATCAGTTTCAAGAAATTCCATAAATATTTACGGGAGTTAGAGCGCGGACAGACAGACAGACAGACAGACAGACGGACAGACGGACAGACAGACGGACAGACAGACAGACAAACCGAAGTCATAAATACTTTTCAACCTTGTTGGAAAGTGTTAAAAATTATATTGTTGCAAAAATAAATTGATAAATATTCCATAGCTGCAACATATAATTGAAAAGTACATTTAGCAGAAACAAAAAAGAAATGATAATTACATATTTATTATCAACTACAAAATGTAAAGAATGCTATAAGCATGTACGTTCTATAAACGTTTTCAATAGTGCAGCAGTCATGAAAAAAAATAAATGTTTTATAATAATAATTTTAAATTTTATGTCGTAACAAATTATATGAATGTTTTTCTACATGAAACATCCGTATTTGTAGTATATGTACTAATCAATAATTAAGTCATATCTAAATTAAATATAATATTTTAATTCAAGTTATACATAAGTCTTCAATATCTACTAATAATATATGAGCCTGTGCATATTTTTATAGTCACACTTTAACACAGTAAAGAGCGTCAAAAAATTAGCAAAAAGGTTTATTTTTAGAAGATATAATCCTGTTCGAAGTGCAATTTTCAATTTTCAATTTTGTTTTTGAGCTATTATATGTTTTCTAGAACCTTTTGAATATGAAGTTATCATGGTTAAGGGAAAAATACCTGGACGTTCTTATTGTAAAAATTATTCCTAGTTTAGATGCAAGGATTTGTTTACGGATAATTATATTTCTTATTTATTTTTATAGGGCGAAGCGCGGGCTACCACTGAAAGTTAATTTTCCTGGAGATGAAGAAAATTCAAATTAAATTGTAATATCAAATCACTAACTATAATTTTTTATCAAAATAGTTCAAGCTGTTTCCTAGAAATCTAGATTTTTGCTGTATTTTGTTCAAAGCAAAGACCAGTGGCGACGAATTTTTCAGAAGAAGAATATATCTGAGAACGATTTTTCAGCTAAAAAAAATTCTCTAACCCTTCTTCTTCTTCTTTTTCTTTGCTTTTTTTTTTTTTTTTTTTTTGAAATCGTTGCAGCGATTTCCAAGAAAACAAAATTCCTGTCGTATGGACACGCTACCAGTGAACGCTAATTGTCTGAAGATCAGGGTATTTCATATGTAAATGTCATCTCAAAGTATCACTACCTTAAAAAACTCTATGTATGAAGATTATTCGAGTACTTTCTAAAACAAAACAAAACAATAATAATAATAATAACTAAATTTTTGTCATATTTTCCTGGGAGAAGCGCAGGTTATCAGCAAACGCTAAATTTTTTAAAGATAACGGCATATTTTTGCGTTTACAATTCAATTGTGAACGCGTTTAACTGTGTTCACATTTCGATCGATTGAGAACCTCAAAACACTTAAACCTGAACTTTCATCAAAATCATTATATTCGTTTCCGAGTAAACCTAATTTCTATCATTTGTTGCAACTTGCGTATAAAGCGTCAACAACGAAACCGATTTTTTTTTAGGATGAGGATAAGCCCAATCAATTTAGCACCCCAAACAACACCTAACCTCAAACTTTAATCAAAATCTTCATATTCATTTTCAAATAAGCCTAATTTATACCTTACATTACAGTTGATAGTTAAAGGGTTAACAACGAACGTGGACTTCTCTCAAGATGATAATAAGCCATATCTATTTAGCATCCCCAAAATCACTTAATCCCAAATTTTTATCAAAATCTTTTATTTTCATTTTCGAATAAACCCAATTTTTGCCATATATTAGAGCTGGCGGTTAAATAGTTAACAATGCACGCAAATTTTCCTGAAGATAAAATTAAGCCTAATCGATTTAGCACCCCAAAAAGCACCTAATGATAAACTTTCATTAAAATCTTTATATTCATTTCCGAGTAACCGCAATTTTAGGTTTATACTACAACTGGAGGATAAATTGTTAGAAACGGACGCGGATTCTCCTGAAGATGAGGTTAATCCTCATAGATTTAGCCCCCAAATATATTTAGCTCCAAACTTTCCTCAAAATATTCATATTTATTCCTGGGTAAACCCAATATCTGAAATATGTTGCAACTCGCGGATAAAGGGTTAATAACGAATACATACTTTTTTGTAGATAAGGATAAGCCTAACAGATTTAGCACCCAAAAAAATGATTAACTCTGATCTTTCGTCAAAATCATTTTATTCATTTCCGAGTAAACCCAATTTCTGCGATATGTTGCAACTGGCAGATAAAAGGTTAACAACGAAAGCAGTTTTCGAGATCCCCAAGTTAAATGTATATAACAAGTGTTAAATAATAAAGTGTTAAATAAAAAGTGTTAATATAACAAGTGAAAAATGTTTTTTTTTTTTTTTTTTTTCCCCTCACTACTCACATCTGTAACGCGGAAATTTTTCAACATCACAACTTACTAAATATGTTTATATTTAAAGTAGGAATATCATTTGTTTTACTTTCTAAATGCAAAAATTCGTTAAGCGTTAATTTTCGAGAACGTCGTCATTATTATTTTCTTCGATTCTTCGACTGATTTAAGTAAATCGCCCAGTAATTTCAACAGATTTAATTTGTTTGCATTTGAAATCGGAGAATTAGATTAAAAATTAGTAATGATGGTCACGTGAAGCTACGTTAAAAGAAAAAAAAAAAAAAAAAAAAAAGTTATTATATTCGCACATTAAACAAATTTTGTTGTCTGCATACATCAGAAATAAGAGTTTAAAAAATAAAAATAAAAATAAAAATAATATAATTATAAGATAAAAAAAAAAAAAAAAAAAAAAAAAAAAACGTTTTATATACCATGTTTTAATTTTTCTGATGAGTCATAGAGCTCTTATCAACGTGCATAAAATTTTTAAAGTGATAATGACGTCAATTTTTGTGAGATGCATAATTTAACTTTTTATAATTTTTGAATGTTCACGTTTAATTAAATGTATCTATTTTTATGTCGAAAGAAAATGAACTCGTATCTCTTTTTTTGGCAACAATTAAATTATAGCTAATATTTTACCAATTTTTTATTAACATCGATTCTTGTTTGTGGGTTTGTGTGTTTGTCAGGGACAAATCTTGCAATCGATTTTTAACTAACTTTCCGACTAGCTAGATATTTGAAATTTTCAGGACAGCTCACAACACGGTGACAATACATTTTTCTAATAATTTTAGTCAACTATTTCAAGTCTTGCTGCCTTCGGCAGCGCTTATATGATTCGACAGAAAATTTATTTAACTAACTTCTCGACTAGCTAGACATTTGAAACTTTCAGAAATTTTCAGAACACTGTGAAAATGCATTTTCTTAATACCTTTAGCCAACTGTTTCGGGTTCCTGCTGCCTTCGTCAGCTTTATCAGTACAAAGCTTGCAATCGATTTTTCACTAACTTTCCTACTAGCTAGACATTTGAAACTTTCAGGACAGCTCACAACACGTTCACAATACATTTTTCTAATAATTTTAGTCAACTATTTCAGGTCCCGCTGCCTTCGACAGCGCTTATATAATTCGACAGAACATTTATTTAACTAACTTCTCGACTAGCTAGACATTTGAAACTTTCAGAATAGTTCAGAACACGGTGAAAATGCATTTTTTAAATACCTTTAGCCAACTGTTTCGGGTTCCTGCTGCCTTCGGCATCGTTATCAGTACTAAGCTTGCAATCGATTTTTCACCAACTTTCCGACTATCTGGACATTTGAAACTTTCAGGACAGCTCATAACACGGTAACAATACATTTTTCTAATAAATTTAGTCAACTATTTCAGGTCCCACTGCCTTCTGCAGCGCTTATATTATTCGACAGAAAATTTATTTAACTAACTTCCCGACTAGCTAGACATTTGAAACTTTCAGAATAGCTCAGAGCACGGTGAAAATGCATTTTTTAAATATTTTTAACCAACTGTTTCGGTTTCCTGCTTTCTTCGGCAGCGTTACCAGAACAAAGCTTGCAATCGATTTTTCACTAACTTCCCGACTAGCTAGATATTTGAAACTTTCAGGATAGCTCAGAACACAGTGGCAATACATTTTTTCTAATACTTTTAGTCAACTCTTTTCAGGTCACTACTGCCTTCGGCAGCGTTCATATGATTCAACAGAAAATTTATTTAACTAACTTCCGGAGTAGCTAGACGTTTGAAACTTTCGGAATACTTCAGAATACGGTAAAAATGCTTTTTAAAAATACTTTTATCTAATTGCTTCGGACCCTGCTGAATTCGGCAGCGTTTCCAGTTCAAAGCTTGCAATCAACTTTTAACTAACTTCCCGGCTAGATAGCCATTTGAAACTTTTATAATAGCTCAAAAAACGATAGCAAGGAATTTTTTTAATACTTTTATCCAATTGCTGGGGTTCCGGCTGCCTTCAGTAGCGTTTATATGATTCAACAGAAAATTTAAAAACATGGTTTATAAATTTTTTTTTATCTTATAATTATTTATGACTATTTTAACGCTATTACGATGTTATTATTTTCATATTTTAATTAATTATAAGAAAACTAATCAAAAATTCGAAAATCGGACTTCGAAATATTGTGTTGTCATCGGGTTCTGAGCTATTGTAAAAGTTTCAAATGTCTAGCTAGTAGGCAAGTTAGTTAAAATTTGATTGCAAGATTTGTACCGGTCAAACAAACAAATTAATAAAAACATGGTAATAAGCAGTTTAACTTAACATAAACACAAAATGAGCTAACCTTTATCTTAATTTAGAGATAGGAAACCTCTGGAATTTTTATAGTTCTATTTTATAATGTGATTTTACAGTTATTTAATCAGAAAACTTTCGTTCTATAATAAAACTGATCTTTATGTTGCAAACTGTTGGTATTCGAAAATTCATTGGGTTGGCAATTCTGTTATAATAGTGCAAACATTAATTAAAATAATATATTTCATTTGAAAATTGGTGAGAGATATTAAATTACTAATATGTTGTGGGCATCACAAAATTTTCTTCTATATTTTCCTATACAGATTCACACAGTACAAATTATTTATTAAAAATTATTTCTCCTGATGAATGCGGAAATTCTTCATCTCAGGGGAGTATAATACAAAATGTCGAAAGAAAGTTACTTTTGTGCCGAGATCCGATGACTTTTTTTTTTTTTTTTTTTAATAAAAAAAATCGACACTGTTTTAAATTATCGCAGATACACAGTTCAATCATTTATTTGAAAGGTACTGACAAGTTCTTTTTAAGAATATTCGTATTAAAAATCTATACCTTCACAGACGAAGAAGCAATGCTCCTACATATACAAAAAAATTTTCCTGGTTAACTTCAACTATTATAAATAATTTTTTTCGTATTTCACAAAAAGTAATTAAAAATAATCCTCTTTGTGTACCTTTATACGAAATTTTGCCCTATGTTTTGCCATATTCAAAATAAGCATAAAACGAAACATCAGCGCCATCTGTTTAGCAATAAGCTCCAAAAGCTATTCATCATGAAGTTACGTTCCAATCAGATATAAACATGTTAAATTCTGTGCATAGGTTAATGCGATACAACGTCTACAAATATTTGTCACACAGTCATACGGAGAGGCATTTATCTAAAAATGGTCAAATTGTGCTCAGAACATCTCAAAACGGGATAAATTTTCGAAAATCGGAGGTCGGAAATTTACACAAATCCAATACTCTTTATATAGAGAAAGAGAGAGAGGAAGAAAGAAAAATTAAAGATTATATACAAAGTGTTATAAATTATTTAATCTCATACTTTTTACATGCTAGTATTATATTATACAATACAATGTTTAAAATTTTCCTTAAATACAATATCCTATTTTAAATATATTTATCTTTGTGTATACAAACTGTATGTCCACTTCTTATAACTACATTTCTAACATAATCAGAACAATAGACCAGCCGAACTTTTTGAAATATTTGAACATTAAAACAAGTGGAAAACAGAATAGATTAAATCAAAATACTCTACAGGTTAATGTAATAATTCTGAATGATACTTTGCGTAAGGACATAGATTTGTTGAATCATCTAACATAAATCCAAATTATTTACTCTAATAACTTTCCAGATTGAGAAATACATTTGTTTTATACCCTGGAGACAAACTGCGTGCTGATTTAAAGAGACCACTCATATTGAAGGCTAAAGTTAATTGTAGTGATGAATAATATTCAGGATTTCTCCATCGGGATCCCGAATGGTTTGCATAACTAAAGTAATAAAAGGTTTGGGAAACTCCAGTTTAGATTATCTTTTGTAGAAATATTTTACTAATCGCCTACTGATATTTTAGAAAACAAAGAAAAAAAGTGAACATTGTAATTGTTGAGAGATATTAAATACTGATAATATTTTCAATACATAAGAAAAATAATAGTAAGGAATAATTTTTTTATATACAATACATATATATAATTCACTCTTTTTTTTTTTTCGTTTATTCCAGCTTTTACAAAGTTTATTTTTAATATATATCCAAGTATAGAACAAAAAAAAAAAAAAAAAAAAAAAAAAAAAAGAACATTTTGTGAACTCTTAATCTATGTGATATTAAAAATAGATAAATAAATAAATAATGTTAAATAAATGAAGTTTCCATACAAAAGCATATATGGTTTTTATCATTACGGTCAATTAACCTAACTTTTAAAAATTAAATAGCAACCACACACGATTTCTTTTTATTAAACTATGATGCATTACACTGGGTATTAAAATTACTGTTTGAAATAAAATGTTTTATGTATTTTCTATTCACAATAAAATGGAAGAAATATAAGATAAATACTATATCTCGTATTACTATTTTGATTTTCATAGTTAATCTTCCGTAACTGAGTACATTGTTGATGCAAAATTGCAAGGTGTTCGTGTCAATATGAGAAAGTCTGACAACGATAAAATTTATAATAAATGTGGTTGAACATCAAGACTTTGCTGTGAAAATCACTCATTTTACCAAATTATACTTACTAAAATGCACCAAAATCGGAAATTGTTTTTAGAAACTTATAACGCTTGATTAAAAACTTTTTACCATATTAATTATATAGGATGTAATATGCAATTCACATTATAAGATTAGTCACAGATTAAATAACAGAACATTTTTGGCTCTTTATCAGATGTTTTTATAATTCTATTTGAAATAATTGTATTTTATATATATTGTTGTGGACATTATGTGAAAAATTAGTGGCCGTAGTCACTATACCTAAATGAATAAAAAAAAATCTCTATTTTTTATATCGTTTTATAAATGAAAACTAAAAAAAAAAAAAAAAAAAAAAAAAAAAAAAATCCATTGAAATGGCTCAAAAACTTGCATCTAGCCCCGCATAATTCGGCAACTTCTTCCTAACCCTCAAAATCTCGAGTCCGTGTTGCTGTTGCCTGTGACAACGTCTTACTCGTGGACTTCAGTTTAAGTGTTTATCCGATGGCAGTTTCGAAACATACAGTACCGGAAAAAAATCGAAGAAGCGCTTTTATATTTAAATTGTAACTGAATATGAACAACACTACCCGTACATTTACTGTTACGTTATTTCATATATTTTATTTTTTTAATCCTGTAGACTATAAAATGATAGGAGTTTCACGCCAAATTCAGTATTGCAATATGCTATGAGCGCTATTGTATGAGATAACTTTTTTTTTTTTTTTTTTTGTACTTATGTATATTTCGATATAATTTTTAATTAATATTATTTAATAATAATTTGAATTAATCAAATATTCTTGCCCGCTAGCGTGCAAGTGCACATATATCTCGAAGTTACATACAGCAGTTCATTTATTTGAATGTTAAATTGTCCCAGTGGTTGTTAAATAGAAAAATATATATATAACTTTACAAACCTGACCACCGTACAGTTTTATTATAGCTTCCCCTTGGCGACCTTTGCCATTTTTTCTTTTCTTTCTTTTTTTTTTTTTCATAATTTCTTTTCTAAAAGGGGAGATTTTTTGAGTATCTATTTTGCTAATTCTTTTAGTGATTGTACCTTTTCGTCATTTTAAAAGAATACCTCATAATATAATTACATTTTTAACGTACGGCTAGATTTAAAATAGTGCTTGTAGAAATAAATTTTGTGTTTTTAAATGTGCCCTTTTTCTATAAAATGATATAATCAAACAAAAGTAAATAATTTATGTAATTATTCTTTCTGTTTCATTAAATTTTTGCAATATTTTATAATTAATTATATTTTTGATGCCCTACTTGGCTTAAAATGGCTGTCGCTGCTATTCGTGTCAAAAATGTACTATTTTTAAAAATCTAAATTTGAGGTATGTTAAAAAAACTTACGAAACAAAATTTTGAAGAAACATACTGATATTTATTTTATTTTTTAAAATTAATTTTACTGTTTTGTTTGAGACTTTTTTTATTATTTATTATTTATATATTTATTTAAAATTTCCGTTTAAATTATCAATTACACCATTTTAAAGTTTAACATAGCGCTCGCTTAAAATTTTTTGGCAGATGCCATTGCCATTCTTCATTCTAGAAATACATTGAGAAAAAAATATACCGCTTACATCTAGAACGAATAGGTGGTGCTTTTCTAAATCCCTAAACTAGAAATATAGATTTCCGAGCTATGAGTATAAGGCACGCCAATACACTGAGAAAAAAGTTCTATAACTGACATCTAGAATTTAAATCGTGGCTCTAGAAAAAATAGTTCCATGTCATGCTTATAAATTTCTTATAAAAACTCTTCTAGTCTCCTTCGAAAGCGAATTCTAGAGACCTCTATTAGAATTCTTGAGCAATTGCCTATACTATCGAGGACAACCTATTTGAAAATATCTCCAAGTAAATGAGAATAGAAGAGGCGGGTTTCAGCGGCTATAATCTTGGTTTATGACCTAATTCTAGAAAATTAAGCGAGAATTTCTCATAATACAAAAGATTCAGAATATTTAGAATATTGTTTCACCATCTAGAACTATGTAGACTAGAAATAATTCTGGGCCATTTCGTCTATTCAGTTTATTGGCGTGCCTTATGCGCATAACTCGGAAATCTATATTTCTAGTTTAAGGATTTGGAAAATGATCATTTATTCATTCTAGATGAAGGCGGTATATATATATATATATATATATATATATATATATATATATATATATATATATTTTTTTTTTTTTTTTTTTTTTTTTTTTTTTTTCTCAGTGTAACGCCGAAATTTTTGACACGTACATTAGTGTAATATACATACAAGTTTACAAAGAACATAAAACTTTTTCGATAAATATAAAATTTTTAAAGCTATAATGACACCAAGTTTATCAGATACAAGAGCAAATTTAATTTTTGATAAATTTTCCTTATTTACGAGTAAATAAATATTTTTCTTTTTATGTCGAAAAAAAAATAAATAAAATAAATAAATAAATAAATAAAATGAACGTGTAAACTCTTTTGATCTCAACTTATTATGCTTTAAAGCTAATTTTAAAGCTAATATAAGGCTTTGTTTTCATGATTAATTTAAAAAAAATCGAAAATCGGGCTTCGTGGTGCATCAGGAAATGTGACAACGCTCTTTATGCAAAATTCTGTTGATTTGCGGTCAGCCGTTTGATTACAAAGCGACCGTCACACACAGGCATCTTACTTTATTAGTATATGTAAAGAATATTTCTTTCTTTCTTTATTACAAACGAAAAATAAGCTGATATGCACGTCATTTGTGTGAATCGCCAAATACGCCAAATTGCGTGACAATCACCTAATTGTAGATAACGTTGAGAAAACAAAACAAAACGAAACAAAATAAAACAAAAACAAACATGCATTTTAACGATTAGTCTTTATATATATATATATATATATATATATATATACATATTAAAAACCATGTAAAAGAAATTAGATTAAGAGTAATTACTCACCTGAGCATTAAATGTATTTTTCAATATCAAATATTAATTAACAAATATAATTAATACTTAATATTTACAATATCCAGAAACATTTTTTTAAATTATATCATTAGAAAAGAAATACTTTTAAAGCTATAATGACGTCAACTTCGCCATGCAAGTGTAATTTTTCACAAAGGTTTATGTCAATTTTATTATTAACGTATGTATTTGTTTTCATGTCAAAATAATTTAAAAAGAAAATGAACGTGTACAAATTTGTATTTTAATGGCATCAGCTAGATTTTTATATTTTATTGCTTCATGGCTTTTATGGGGATTTTAATTAAAATATTAAAATTTCAAGCTAAAAAATTTATTTTATCAAAATTAGTTATAGCCTACAGCATTCAGGGATAGTGTATTTAGTATTTTTTTTTCTTTTTTTTTTTTTTTTTTTTTTATCCGTTCAGTAGTTCCAGATATTACCCTCCACATACAAACAAAATTTTTCTCTGTATATTAGTATAGATATATTTATTTTCATGTCAAAATAATTTAAAAAGAAAATGAACGTGTAAAAATTTGTATTTTAATGACATCAGCTAGATTTTTAATATTTCATTTGCTCATGGCTTTTCTGGGGATTTTTATTAAAATAATGAAATTTCGAACTAAAATGTTTATTTTATCAAAATTAATTACAGCCTATAACACCAAGAGATAATGTAGCTTTTAATTTGTGAAAAAAAAAAAAAATAAAAAAAAAAATAATAATCGGTTTAGCAGTTCCAAAGATTACCCTCCACAAACAAACTTTTCCTGTTTTTTATACATTAGTATAGACTGGCGCCGAATATATTACTTTGTATGACTCGTTTATATTTTGATAATTCGTTTTCTGTAGTCGAATACATTGCCAGTTGTTGATTTAAAATATAAGAAAAGTTGACATCAATGAAGTTGAAAATAAAGGAGAATACCTATTAAAGAATTTAGATAAAATCCCTTGTGCTGTACTATCGTCACGAATTATCCATTGCGCAATACTAATGCAACGTTAAAATCCAACCAGCCAACCATTCTGTTGTACTAAATAGTATTCGGTAACATATACCAAAATAGAAATTCATATTCAGTATTTGATTACACTTGATTTTACAGATTTAAAGCACAAGATTGATATAAACTGTGCAATATTTTATATTAACTATATAACTAATTCTTCAAGTTTCTTCACTGAATAGAAAAACAACAGTATATCCAAAATATGTTTTGTATTCAGCATCATTGTTAACAGTAAAAAATATTATGTTACCTATGTTGAACGACAACGTTTGGCAAAATCACGCGCGTAACAACTAATCGTTATTTCAGAAAAAAAAAAAAAAAAGACATATAAATAAAAATGTCTTTATATAATATTAAAAAAAATAAAATAAAAATAAAAATAAAAATAAAAAAACATTAAAAGTTTCTTTATATTAGCGATTTTAAAGCGGTTCTATCATATCTTTTAAAATAATTAAACACAGATGATAATAGTAGAACAAATAATTAAGCTTCAAATGAAAATATTTTGATCTTATCAATCCTAAATATTTATATTTCATTTACACAAGACAAATTCTATATTTAGTCATAAATACAGCTATAAAGTATCAAAATACTTATTGAAAACACGAGTAATATCAGAGTATAAATCAATAGTAACCAACACACGAACTAAGAAGTGTTTAATTGTACTCAACTGCCATTGAGGTCATTTTGAATCACAACTTTTTAATAAATAATAATACCACAATTTTGAAAAAAAAAATTGTTAAAAGTTGCTAAAATATAATTTATAATCATTTAAAAAAAAAGTATTTGAAACCGTGTTAATTCTATTAAATTGCTCTAAAATGGAACTGATTTCAAGGCATTTAATGGTCCTTCGGTTGAATACCAGGTTTTTTTTTTTTTTTTTTTTTTTTTTTTTTTTAACTTTCTTCTACACACATATATATGTCAGGAGCAAAACTACTGAAGCTCACACCAACATTTTTCATTTTTTTTTTTTTTTTTTTTTTTTTTTGAGTTTCATCTCTAATTTTTCTCATTAACTTACTTTTTTTTATAAACAGCATAAAAACTAAAATCATGACTCGAGAAATATTTACTTAGCAAAACAGTATTAGGTGTACATCTTTACATACGAATTATAACTAGCGCTTCAATAAATTTGCTGCCGACTATAGGAAGAAAATTCTGGATTCGTAAAAAATTAATTTTCGAACACCAGTTTTCGATAGATTTACACGTTTAGAGATGCTCTAAAAACGATTTGTTAGAAAATTATGTCTGTGTGCCAGTCTGTGTGTCTGTATCCTAAATTTTGTGGACGCTGTATCTCACGAATCAATGAACGAAATTTAACCAAACTTGGTATTTAGTTGAACTCTGACCTGAACGGATGATGATTAGATTTAGGGACCAATCGCTCAATAGTTGGCGCTGAGATCCCCTTTTTATTTATTTATTTATTTATTTATTTTTTAAAATGGCAGTATAGGACAAAATTTCGTATATATGTACATAATGAGAGTTATATTTAACGTGTGATTATAAAATTAATATGAACTATTGATAGTAGTAGTAGTAAACTAGGAAATAAAATTTATTCACGTACGAGCATCGCTTCCTCCCCCCCCCCAGGGGTGTAAGCTTTCAATATGGGTATCTTTCAAAGGAACTCGTCAATACCGTTAAAACGAATGGTTGAAACATAGATCTGTGATAATTTAAAGCAAAGTTATCGATTGTTCATTTTTTTCCAAAAAAAAAAAAAATAAAATAAATAAATAAATAAATAAATAAAATAAAAGAAAGAAAGAAAGAAAAGAAAGAAAGAAAAGAAAAAATCGCTTTTGATGTTGGCACAAAATTGACTTTCTTCCGGCATTTAGAGTTCTAATTCTGTTGTAAAATTGTATGCATTCATTATGGAAAATAATTTTAATAAATAACTTGTACTGCCTGAATTTGTGTAAAATTATATGGAAGAAAGTCTTGTGGTGGCTACAGCATACTAGTTTAATAGGAAATTTCACTAACAATTTGCTACGAATTTCTTCCACATTTACTGAAAATTGTTTCAAACGCTTACTGATTTTTTTATAAAATAAATATAAATATAATAATAATAATAATAATAATAAAATAATAAATAAAATAAAAGTAAATAAATATTTAAAAAAATGTAATACATAAATAAATATAAATAAATATAAATTAAAATTAAATAAATCAATAAAAAATTAAATTTAAGTTATTAAAATAAAAATAAAATCAATATATATAAATAAATTATTTAAAAATCCCTTCTCTCCATTTTTTGTGTTTGTGTCTCTTGTTTCCTGTTTTTTGGTTGTGTTCCAGTCTGTTTGGTTTTGCAGGTTGCTTCCTATAAGCTGGTTGTGTTGCTCCACCCTTTTTGGATTTTGCCCTGCTTTCAGTCTTGCTTTTGGCTTGAAGGCAGTAGCACGTATTTTTCCCCTGAAGAAGAAAGGCCACGTTCTTTCGAAACCAGTAGTGCTTTCATTAATTTTATGGTGTATGAAGAAGTTTACAAGTTTAAATATTAATTATTATTTATTAAAAGTATTTTCCATGATGAATGCAGAAGATTTTTATCTCACAGAATTACACCTGTAAATGCTGAAATAAAGCCAATTTTGTGCCAACATCAAAAGAAATATGATTATTTTTTCAGAGGTTCTTTTTTTTTTTTTTTTTATACTGAAAATACCCCGGTGATGCACAGAGAGGCAGCGATGCTGCTACATGCACAAGCGTTTTTTACTAGTTTACTACTACTATTATCAATAATTCATATTAATTTTAAAATCACACATTAAAAATAACTCTCCTTATGTATATTTATCCAAAATTTGTCCTATACTGCCGCGTTAACAATTTACAGAAAATGTGATCATGAGCGATTGATCACCAAATGTAATCAACCAACACCAGTTTAGGTCAGTGTTCAACTGAATACCAAGTTTGGTTACATTTCGTTTATGGTTCGTGAGATGCAGCGTCCAGAAAATTTGCGATACACACACATATACTCACAGGCACACATACTTACAGACACACAGACAGACATTTTCTGAAAACTGTCAAATCTTGTTCGGGACATCTCAAAACGTGTAAATTCATCAAAAACTGGAATTCGAAAATTTTCATTAATTGACTACTTTATTCTTATATATGTAATATTTATAAAAAAAGGTAAAAAATACATCAATACTAGTATGCGCTGTTTTTATGAACTCTTATGTAATATACGTAATATAATTACCTCTTTTATAAATTAGTTGAATAAGAATGACGTTTCAGTCAAAGTTTATTTATTTATTTATTTATTTTTTATTTTTATTTATTTTTTTATTTTTTTTTTTTTTATGGCGTACTCGAATCAGTCACTTTGAATCACAGTTAATGCATTACACTAATAAAATGGCACCCATCACACTGCATTGCAACAATTACAGAGTTGCCAAATTTATAATTTATTCCGGAGCATTTCTTTTTCTTTTTTTTTTTTTTTCGTGTGTGTGTGTCCCCTTTTATTTCACTACCACTTTATTTGTACAATAATTTTCTCCAATATATAACTATAATAAAATAAGAAAAATATTATGCTTAAAAAAAGTGGTATGAATAAAAAAAAAAAAAAAAAAAAAAAAAAAAATGGTGGAAAGAATTGGGCAACTCTGCAATTAGGAGCAAAAGTCATATTTTGTTAAATTTCATTTTAGATAAATATTTTACACAGTTGTATAAATGTAAAAATGTTCAAATATATATTTTCCCCAATTACACCCAAAATAAAATCAGCATTATTATATTCTAATCTGTAAAATGGATTAGTACTGAAACAATGGATGATATATCCATAATTAAAAGTAATTATTTTAGCTTTTACAGTTTTTGTGCACGATTAACTCCCTTCTAATGGAAGTCTTTTCAAACTTTTCTTTTATGTAACATAATTCTGGAACATAATCCTTCTTAGTGACCGTAATGCGATTATTTAGTACCGAGGGAATTTAATTTATATTTAATTGAAATATTTTTTTTATCTCTTTAGTTTATGCTGTTTAATTGACGGAAACAGGCATCACTTGCTCTGTTTTTGAAGTCATTATATAGAGATCGCACGTCATAATTCAGAGAGAGAGCGATAGTTTCAATTAACCATGCAAAAATCTTTAAGAAACAAGAAATAAAATTTTGTTAAATGGTCAAATTATATTTAAATATATTAAACATTTCCACCACTTAAAATATATATTATTTTGATATAATGTGGATATTTTTTTTTTACAAAAATGATTTTCTTTAAATGTAGAAAAATAAACGCAGTCCTTTAAAAACATTTAGGACTTTTTTTTTAATTGAATTATACTAAATAATAAACTATGGTGTTTTGTTTTTGTCAAAGCAAAATAATATTAATATTAATAATTATATATATACATATATAAAAGTAAAATTGTTATTATTTTGAATCTGATTTGTTCATTACTTGAACATTAAATATTATAAACTAATATGAATTTTTTAATGAAACTAAAAATTAACAAAAGTAGCGTTAAATAATGAAGATTAGTAAACTTGCCAACAAATATTGTAAACTGCGAAAATACCCAAAATATATTGGTATACAGATTTAATTCAACAGTTTTTATTTTTTAATTACACTGCTTCGCAAAAAAAAAAATATATATATATATATATATATATATATATATATATATATATATATATATATATATATATATATATATATATGAGATCTGATACCATTCTTGCTGATTATTTTGTAAAATGACCTCCTGAATCCGAATATGACTCCAATTTTGCCCAGTCACCCACTGTTTTCCTCAATTTCTTTTCCTATTCAATAGTTTTATGACCATGAATTTGATTTGGAGAAAGAAAAATAATTAATTTAACACCGAAAAACAAAAAATAATATAAGATTTAAAAAATAACATTAATAACAAATTTTAAAAAATGTAAGATATGTAATGCATAATTTCAGTGGAAAATCCCTCCCTCTCCCCCCCCACCAAAAAAAAAAAAAAAAAAAAAAAAAAAAATTCCTTGTCGCAAATGTCCATGTTTTATAATTTTCCAACATCTGTAGCCCCACAGAAGATATTTAGCGGTTAAAATAATCCTCCCCCCTCCTAAAAATCCAATTTATAGCCATAAAATCATCGAAAAATATTAAAAAATAGTGGGCCATTCCTAAAAAACGGTGAGTGATAGGGCAAAATGGGCGTCCTATTCGGATTCACGAGGTCATTTTACATAAGAATATGCTGAAATAGTGTCAGAGGCGATTTTAATGCCGAGCAGTGTTTTATTATTATTATTATTATTATTATTATTAAGGAAAAAAGAGGGAGAGAAAGGTAAATTAAAAAAGTATAAAAGAATGAATATAGATACTACACAACAACAAAAGGAGAGAACGCTATGTAAGTAATTTTCAGGTATCAGATGTGAAAGTTTCTGAAGATGTAAAAGTCTTCATCAAAACCCAAGTGAAAAAAGAAGTAGAAGAAGAAAATAATATCACCCTTTATAAAAATCAACATTATGACCATAAAACAAGTAGAATTCAAAAATTTGACATGAAATGTAACTATTTACTAGCTCTGAAATAAATCGAATAAATTGAAAAATGTGATAAATGCTTGAATATTATTCTAACATCTGATATTCTATAATAGAATGAATTTCTCTTTTATATCTCAAATAATATATAGATTTCTAATATGTGCACAATAATTAAACAAACAGGAAAAGAAGTAAAATTAAATCAAATAATAGTCAAAACTCATGTTCAAAAAATCACAAAATAATGCTGAATGAAAACTTTTCCTTTTTATGACTCTATATTTGAATAGACATTTTTAGTTCTGAAGAACTGTGTGCTTATATTTTTTGTACTAACTTTCTGAACACTATTATAAACTTTTATTCTCCGAATCTATTTTCTATCTTCCGTTTATCCTAAATATGAAATTTACTATCCAAAACATATGAAATATGCTCAAAGTTGTATTTAAAAACGAAAAACATTTTAAAATGTATTTCCAAAAACTGAAATAAATTCATTGTTAAAATTATCGAAGGAAGTATCGCAATAACTTCCTCGTAGCAAAATTAAATGTATTCTGTGTAACTCGAAGAACTATGCTTTTATCAATTCCTGTAATCAAATTTATTTAAAAATTAAAAACAAAAAAATAAAATAAAATGAAGATTGCCTCTATTTACTATATGTTTTGTATTCATAAAAGCTTAAATTTGATTTGATGTATGAGGCATTTTAATGTTACATAAGTAGCATTTAGAGTAGTTAATTCTTTTTATTATGTATATATAATAAGCACTTATTAAAGAGATTTTATACAAAAATAAAATAAAATAGCAAAATTGAAAACTGCCACAGAAGTTTTACTTCTCTGACGAATTTTCTCTCTTTTTGTCTCTCATTTTTTTTTTTCTTCTATAATTAGTAGAAAAAAATATTGAATTCTTAATATTTCTTACTTTTGGTCTTGAGTTTTATACGTACAGATTTACACATTTTGGGATGTACTGCACACGACTTGATTATTTTTAGAAGATATCCGTCCGCCTGTCTGTATGTGACAACACTTTTGTGACAGCTCTACATCGAGAACAGGATATCATAAAAGGTTATATTTAGTTGCACCTTGTCGTCTATCAACTTTTGGTGATTATTGCTCAACAAGTGGTTCTGTCGTCCCGTTATCTCATAATTATTAATAATTATTAATATGGCAGTATAGAACAAATTTTCATATAAATATATACTATTTGGATTTTTTTAAACCAATCATTTTTCAATTGAAAAATTATTTACAACAATAATAGGCAACCAAGGTAAAATTTTTGTAAATATAGGTGTATCTTTTTCCCCTGAAGGGTTTAAATTTTTAATGTGAGGTGTTTTCTCTTTCTTTTTCTTTTCTTTTCTTTTTTTTTTTTTTTTTTTTTTTTTTTTTATTCAAAAGAACTCGTACTTTTGCAACATCTTTACAACGAGCAATTGAACCGTGCATGTGATATAATTTGAAATAAAGTTATCAATTTTTTCCTTTAAAAAAATTAATAAATAATTCTTTTTTTTTTCCTATTTTTATTTATTTATTGTTTTCGCTCTTTTTTACAATGTAAATTATAATGGTTACTGCTTTAGTCTAAATTAGATGAATTTGTATAAGAAAATACAGAAGAAAGTTTTCTGATGTCCACACATGCTTGTCTTCCTTTTTACAGCTTATTTTTCATCCTGCTTGTTTCATATTTTAACATTTATACGTAATAATATATATTTTTAAAAATATTCTAAAATGAAGGTTTTTTAATTCTAATTACATTATTAACTATAATTATTTTATCATAATAAATTGCCACTAATAAAAAAATATAAAAAATATATAACTTAACATAGATTCCTTAGTAAAAATTCGAGCCAAAAAATGGAAAGTTTCGATTCCAGTCGCATTAAACTGCACGAAAATAAACCACAGTTCGGATTAGGTTACCACTTTTCCCTCCTGCCCTATATTGCTTTGGGCAAAACAATTCAGACTTCTAGATTTCCTAGTACTAGACACCTTGATGTTACAATCATCGGTTTGAAGCATTAACTTACTTTTTCATGCATTCTCAGTGGGCTCTTTTTTAAGCTTTTAAACCAGACCAAAGACTTTGTCGGTGATGTTTCTTCTCTAACCCTCTTTCCTTGTTTTTTCATGCATCGTGATGCTGCAGAGCAGTGTACGCAGATCAAAAGGTTCACGTCTAAATCCAGTTAAAAGAAAGCGAGTGTTTAAATTGTTGTTACTTTTTTTTTTCTTTCTTTCTCTCAGCGCTTACTGATCTTATTTTCTCATTTTGTCGTAAAGTAAAAGAAGCGAAAATAATTACTCAGATTAAAATATTTTTAAATATTACAGGGCTTTTTTTTTAATACAATAAATCCACGGAGTGCTTATTAATTGATATCAACTTTTAAGAAAATTTGATGAAAATTCTTTTTTTTTTTTTTTTTCTTTACATCTATACAAAATAAGTAGCATGAAATTTTTTTTTTCGTGCATTGATTTTCTACTAATGACTTAATTTAAATGGATCAGGAAACTTTCTCCAAAAGATTATCGTTTTTTCGATATATGTGTTTATGTTATTTATATACAGATCATTTTGTATCGTATATTTATTTTTCCAGCAAAAAAACGAAATATTCTGTACTCATATTTTAATGATTGCTTAAAAATATTCAGTATCAGAAAAATAGTCAGCTTTTATCATCGGCTTATATAACATAATTTTTTTTCTATATTTAATTGATATCAAATTTTTATCATCATTTATTATGAATTTTATTAAGCATTTACGTTAAATTAATTTATATTTAAAGAATTCATAGTGACTTTTTTAAGAATTTCTATTGTTCTTGATTTTAGTAGGTATGAAGTTTATAAAAATGTACACCAAAATTTCATTTTAAGTTGTCGGTAAATAAAAATAAAGATAAGTAATTTTCCCAGTAAAACAGCTTTAATTTACACTTTAACTACTTCGTTGCCTGAAGTTTATAAAAACAGTGTGTGAAATCTTATAATTAATTTCTTCACTCTCTCATGCCTGAAAAATTTGATTATTTCTCATCAGTTGCTATTAAAAGTTGCACGTGGGGCTACTACTAAAGCAGGTTTTTAATGTATCAAAGAATGCAATACACTAGTGGACAAAACTTTGGCGACCACCTGATTCTAAAAAACTACAAATAATGTATGGATCTATTTACCATCCTGACTTGAAGGGACAATAAAAATCAAATATGAATATCAAAAACTGTTTAATACCTCAAAATTAAAATATTTTATAAGCAATACATGAAAATGGGTAGCCAAAACTTCGGCTACCACTAAGTTATCACACATGTATAACAAATAAAAAATGACAAAAAGATGAGACAGTTATTGAATTTATTCTTCTTTAACATAAACAACCTTTAGCAAAGGTCCAGGAATTAATTTGTGTAACTTCATTAAGGTTTCCTTATTGAACTTCTTTCCACATCTCTCCAGAGCACAAATTAATTCTTTCCGGCCACCGTATTGCTTATCGCTATATCACAACCTCTTCCATTTGGTGCCACACATTCTCGATCATGCTCAGATCGGGACTTAAAGTACTCCAGCACTTTTTCTTGCAGTGTGGATACTCGCATTGTCTTGCTTCAAAATAAATTTGTTTTGGCCAGATTGTCCGGGACACTACGGAATAAAGTTGGTTCATAGGTCATCAAGATATTTCACGCTGTTATATTTACCTTCAATAAGCTTTACCAAAGCTGGAGATGGTACCTAAAATCAGGACACCGCAATCATCCATTTGACGCTTCACTTGATGCAGTGCGATGACGCTATCATATCTATATTCACTGTATGAATTGACGTTGTCGGCGTTTCTCATACGTTAAAACCACTTGCATGAATCCGTGGATTCGACGAAGTGTTTGCGTTGGAACTTTTGAGACTTACTTTGCTGTGTCTCGGCGTTGAATCTTTCGTAGCTAGAAATCTTGTTTAGATAACGTTTGACAAACAGTTCGGCGTGAGGCTGTGACGTCGGTCTTATGGTGACAGTTCATCTTGCCCTAATTATTGACGCGCCGTCCTCTTAGTTCTCCTTTCATCACGTACGGACAAAGCTTCAAGACGTCCGATCTCTTTTCCTGTTTTCCGGTTCCTGTTCGTGGGCACACTGATGACTGTATCCTTGGAAACGTTTGCTTTGAGAGCTGTTTTTCTGAGACTTTTAATCTGGCCATACAAACTGATGAATTCAGCTCGTTTCTTTTCTGTGATCATCCTTAATTAAGTTGCTGGACTTTTTTTACGCCACCTATATGCTATGTAACTGGCAAGGGAGCACTTATCCTTATACGAAATATTTCCAAAACTCTAACTGTGGTCAAAGTTTTGACCACCTCATTTTCAAGTTTTTCATTATAATCTTTATTGTTTTTGCGATAATATAATAATTAAATTTAAAAGGAGATACTTTGTTATTGGCAATATAAAGGAAAATGAAACAACGTTAAAAAGAGAACATATTAGAGAAATTCAAAAATTAGTAAATGACCGTTTCGAAACTTCTAAAGTTCCATCATCAATGCTTGTAAAAATTTTTAAATATTAAAGCATGAAAAAATGAAAGAACCGAAAAAAAAGTAATAATAATAACCCCCCTCCCCGGAGCTTGCTGAGCAAACGTGGTCCAAAATTGGGCAAGGAAAGGAAAGTTGTGCAGTGCACTTCCGGTATATATATAAAGAGTTACGGTGATGGGATTGAAAACAGAGTCAATGAAAACGTGGCACGAAAACTATTTCAAGCGACGGGAGGAAGGAGAAGAGAGGGGTTATATTTAAAAAAGAAATGTAGCCAAATTTTGACGAAGCTTGCCGTGCCTGAGGGATCATTTACAAGTGAATTTAAATTTTTGTTGATACGGAAAGCTTCCCAAAAATCCAAATCATGAATTAAAGTATCTTTTTTGAATATGTATTGGTATATGTATTGAAAAGAGATAATTTTTGATTGGGGGGGGGTGAAAATACATAAACATAGGTAAAACGTATGTGTCTTATTAATCACAATTTTAACTTTTCTGATACATCTATTATTCAAAAATGTACTTCAGTTCACGATCTAGATTTTTGGAAAGTTCTTTACATCCACAAAAATTTTAATTCCTTTGTTAATGATCCCTCAAGCTTTGCCAAAATTTGGCTACAGTTTATGCACCGTTTTTATGACACATTTTCATTGGCTCTCTTTCCAACTACATCACCGTAACTTTTTACATATATACTGGAAGTATACTGCACAACTTGCCTTTCCTGGCCCACCTTTGAACCACGCTTGCTTAGCAAGCTCAGGGAGGTTATAGTTACAGTTTTTTGATTTTTTTATACTTTAATATCTAAAAATTTTTACAAGCACTGACGACTGAACTTTAGAATTTTCAAAACAGCTGTTTGATATTTTGTAAATTTCTCTAATTTGTGCTATTTTTAACGCTGTTTCTTTTCCTTTACGATAATACAATAATAGTATGTCCATATGTACATACTATTGATTTATCGTCTTATTTTACATGGTATAGATTTTTATTAATAACACGCGAGGCGATTCAGGTAATTGCCAAAGTTTTGTCCAGCTATGTATGATAAAATATGTGTTGATTATCGAAATAAGTAAATTGTTTATATTAAATACGAGACCTAAAATATCACATTATCTATCTATCTATCTATCTCTATATATAATTACTGCGTATTACAAATAAAAAAAGGTAATGTTAAATAACGAATTTAATATTTGCACTTGAAATATTCTTCTGTTCTTACACATATTCACCAGAAAATTATTCAGGGTAATAATTAACATTCAATACATTTATTTACACATCACTTCATTCTTTCAAAGGTACAAGATCATGGAAAATGTTATTATTATTATTGTCATTATCATTATAAAAATATTTATTGGCCCCATAATTATTACTGCAACTAAATCTTCACAGAAAATAAATACATATAAAATAAATAAATATAAAAATCACTTATAGTTTTTTTTATTTGACATACTATTCTGACATACAAATGCAGTGAAAAATTGTACAGGTTATGTTAGTAATTACACCCGTTATATTCCCTTTTCTTTCTTTCTTTCTTTTTTTTTTTGTAGTGTAATTGCAAGAGTAACTTTTGTATTTGTTTTCCTGTTGCTTTTCCAATTGTTGTTGCAACTAAGTTTTTAGTTAAAATAATCTTGTTCATTATATCTCAAAAATTTAGGAACATTTTATGAAGTTGGAAATTTATATGTTAAAAAAAAAGAAAAGAAAAAGAACTCTATAAATATCGGTAATATTTTGAGATGGACTGCAATGCTATTAAAAAATAGATCACATTCATACTAATAAATTGGATAACCATTTGATAATAAAATTTGAGCATTATATCACGATGTATGTAAATTTACTTTTAGGTTATATACCGGCAGTAAAGAACAAGCAGTAACGTATATTAGGTTGCATATCGGCAATAATATATACTAGAGCTAAAAAATTTAACAAGTAACGACGTTTTGTATATATTACAAAAGTATAAGGATACTTAAAAAAAAAAAAAAAAAAAAAAAAAAATCCTACTAAAAAAAAAAATGGAAATAGTGAATCATAAAATTTACTTTAAATAAAAAAAATAATTAATTAATTAAAAAAAAAAAAAAAAAAAAAAAAAAAAAATACATTTTTTTCCCTTTCTTCTATATTTAATAGAACAAAATAGTGCATTTGAAAAATTTTCGACATGAGGGATTTTAATGAGTTTATTCGTGTTGAGAGTTCTAAAACACGGTTTAAATTGTTTTAGAAAATTTTTGTCTGTCCGTGTATGTATGTCAAAAATTTTGTGGCAGCTCATAATCAAAATATATATATATATTTTTAAATAAATATATATATATATATACAAATCCTTTTTCCACCATTTTTGTATTTTTAAAGTTATATTTAGTTATAAGTAATTTCTTTCTTAATAGAAATTGATGCTTATCAATATTTGGTGCATATCGCTTAAGAACACCCCCCCCTTTTTTTTTTGTTACAATTTTTAATACGGTAGTACAAAATTTCGGAAAAATGTACACAATTAGTATTATTTTCATCCAACCATTGTGAAACTGTAAAATTTTATTAATAATAGTAACAATCAATCAGCATAAAACTTCGTATATGTAGAAGCATCAGTGCCCCTCCCCAGCCTCCATGTGTAACCCTTCCTTGAAAATGTAAATTTTCAACACGAGCACCTTTTAAAAGAAATTGTTGACATCTTTAAAACAAACAGTGTATTTGTGAACAATCATGTATTTGTGATAATTTTAAATAAAATTATTACTATTATTATTTTATTTATTTATTTATTTATTCTTTTTTGGAGAGAGAGAGAAAAAAAAGGATTTTAGATATTTTTCTCTCCTTTTTCGTTTTCGAAAAACAAAATGCAGTGGTGACTATTTTAGTCTAAATGAAGTGGATTTGTATGGGGAAATAAAAATGAAAGCTTTGTGATAGCCAAAACATACTAGTTTTGCAAATTATTAATTTTCTACGATTACATAAGCTATCATTTTTGTTATGCAGGGTTACAAAGCCTCTCGGAAAAGTCAGAGATTTGAATAAACAAAATGTACATGTGAAAAAACTAAAATAAAATAAGCAAAGTATATTCAGCTCGTTGCAAGATAAGCTCCATTTGTTTTGAGCGCTTTACTTTAATTTCAGAAATGGACAGTAATTTATTTACATAAAGTCTTAGAAAGACCTCTCACGGAGTAAACACAGCCCAGGACTAGAATCTAATCATAGTCAATTTGTTTTAATACCTACACCACTAGATAGGTTACATAAAGAACACTTAAGATTATTTATATTTTTCATTATAATTTATAATGATAGCAGTTAAATACATTTAAAAAGAAAAAAAAAACGCCTAGATTTCTTATTTATTTTTATCTAATACACGTTTTAAAAGAAATTCCTAAATTTCTTTTTAATTTTTGATTTCGTAATAAATTTTTCACTTTAGACTGGGAGACTTTTAGCAATTAATTTCCCTTCTTCGGAAATGGATATTTCCAACTTCAGAAATTCGATCAAGTCCTCTGTTTAAATATTTGTTTATTTAACTATATTCATTCTCATTTTAACTGACGTGAAAATGCATGAAAAATGCAAATGCAGGAAATTGCAATTCTTCTTGTGGAGGTCTATATTTTCATACAATGTACATTAGTAAGGAGTAAATAACTAATTAATTATTACTTTCTTCTTTATATAAGGAAAAAGTATTGGGTTCGTATCTTCCGGTTTCTGAAGAATTTACACATTTTGAGATTCTTGAATACGGTTTAACCATTTACAAAAAAGGTCTGTCTGTGTGTTATTTTGTATGTAATCAAAATTTTGGGGATGTTGTATCTTTAGAATCAATGAACCTAATTCAATATAAATCATATTCTGTTGTATATAGTTTAGACTTTGGTTTTAAGACCTTTAAGACTTTTTTAGACCTTGACTATAGTTTATTATATTAAACTGTTGATGAAAATTTTCCAATAGGTTGTGTTTTCCTTTTTTTTTTTTTCATAATTTTTTATATGGCAGTAATATAGACAAAATTTCGTATAAATGTGCACAAGGAGAATTGATTTTAACGAATCAGTCCGAAATTAAAAATAATTACTATTTACATTTATGATAGCTTTGGGTTTTGGGGAGTAAGGCCGGTTGACTGCTCTAGGGTCCTAGGTCTGAGGGGGAGTGCCTTCCGTGGGGACCTTTCGAAGGGGCCCTAGCCCGTATTTACACAATTTTCGCAGAAAACCAAGGAAAACTCCGAACATCTAGGTCGACAAGCCTCGACCTGGCGTCGATCACGGCACCTCACATCTGCCAGCTTTGGGCACAGAACTTCTCGGTCGCTGGTGTACCATACATTCATGATAGACCACTAGAAACAGATTTTGGTATATGTAGGCCCATCACTTAGTCCAATTTTCTGGATAAGTGTAACTTTTCAACATGAGTATACATTAAAGTAACTTGTCAATACTTTTAAAAAGAATGCTTAAACTATAAATTTGTGATAATTTAAAACATAGTTATCGATTCCTTTTCTTCATTTTAACGATAAAACAAAATCGTTGAAAAAAAAAAATCGTCTATAGCGCACAAAATTGACTTTCTTTCGACATTTATTGTTATATACTGCTATATTTGAATGAGATGAAAATCGTCTGCATTCATCATTGAAAATAACACTACGCTGAAAAAAAAATCGAGCCCTGATACTATTCCTGCTGATTCTTATGTAAAATAACCTCCTGAATCCGAATATGACACCCCCCCCCCATCTTGTCCCATTACCCACCGTTTTTTTCAGAACGTAACCTCCTCCCCCCATTTTTATCACTCTTCGGTAATTTTATGACCATGAATTTGATTTGGAGAGTAGAAAATAATTATTTTAATTCTTAAAAACAAAAAAAATATATAGTGTATAATTAGTGATAATAATAATTGATTATCAAAATATAATAAATGTAACTTATAATTTCAGTGGCAAATTCACCCTAAATCTTCCCCTTGCTGCAAATGTTTCTGATAGATTTTTTCACCTCTTTAGGCCCTCAGAAGATATTTAGCAGTTAAAATATTTCTTTTCACCACTATAAATCAAATTTATAACCATAAAATTACCTAAAAGTGGTAAAAATAGGGGGGGGGGGGGCATCCCCCAAAAATGATGGATGATAGGGTCAAATGGTCGTCATATTCGGATTCAGGAGGTCATTTTACATGAGAATTTGCAAAAATGGTGTTGGGGCATTTTCATGCCGAGCAGTGTAATTTAAATAGATAGTAATTTCGATAATTAAATAATACTTAAATAGTACTTTTAACAAATAATAATTTTAACAATTTTTATTACGTTAATTTGCACAGGAAAATATAGAAGAAAGTTTTTTGAGAACCATAATATATTAGTTTATTCTTTGTTAAAACAAACAAGTCCTTATTTGGGAATTTCCTTTTTTATACTAATTAAATGCTTGTAGTATAACCTTATTTCATTATCTATTAAATCACATAAATACCGTGTACATGTCACTGTGTCTAAAGTTTAATTAAACAAACAGAAATTGGCTATTTTTACATTTTTTTTTTCTTTTTTATTAAATTAAATTTTCCTGTAACTGTATATTTCAATTCCATATCATAGTGAAAGGATATTATAATAAAAATAAATGCTTTACCAAAAACACTTATTTAATTTTATATATGCCAATGTAATAGGCTAGTACAGATTAATAGTTATTATTTGGAAAGTAATTTAAAATGTTATTTGACTTTTCGTAGACGCCTTCCATTTTTTCATTGCAAATCTTTTATCGGGAATTACGATCGTGACGCAAAATTTGCTTGTTTATTATCTGATTTTCATATTCAACCCACTCACTCAAAAGTTTAAATGTGTATTTTGATAAATGCGTGAATTTTTATTCGTTCACTTTTTAAATACCTTTATGGTCAGAGAATTATAATTTCTCAATTCGTAAATAAAACAGTTTTTACGAAAACTGTGATACAAATAATGCTACAATTAAAAAATGAAATGTTTCAGTTAGATAAAGAACATCATTTGGCTTCAAACATTTCAAAATAGCATAGCAAGATATTAAATAAAGAATATTCAAATTGCTTTTATACCAAAAGTAATTAAGGAAAAAAAATCTCTTTAAAATCGTAAAAATGACAATTTTAAAATAGCATAAAGTTAAGTGAAAGTTTCTGTGTATATATCTGAATTAATTAAATCAAGAATAGTTTTATTTAACTTTTATGCTAATAAGATACCATTAACTAACATGAAGTTCTGAAAAATTTAATTTATACAATCAGTGCTTGAGAACAGAAGTAACCACTTTTAGTGAATGGAGAGATGCATCAATAACCAGTTGAATGTCCGAAGCATACGTAAGTGTTTCATATGTTTCTATGTCTCTTGACATGTATGAAAGTTGAAAACAATTAAAATCGTATAATTCCTCTAGAAAATTGTGTAAATTCTTAAAATCTAAAATTACACACATTATCATATAAACTGTAAAAAAATGTTAAGTATTTCTGACTACGGAAAACATTGCACGCTTTTCTAGCCATTATAAAAATTGATTAAAATGATAATGATGATCCAGTCTCACATGCATTAGTTTATGAAATGCATTACTTATTATATACATCTCATATTATTTTATTATTTTATTTTACAATTTAAATGGAATTTTGAAAAGAAAGGGAATAATAAATGTTTAACCCGGTTATTACCGCATAACATTTCCCTTTCCTATTCAATATTGTTCTATAATAATAGGAGACTTGGCGTTGGAAAATTAAAACCCGAATAAACTACTACGTCAGAAACGCCAAAAGAAAAATATTTGCGATGCATAAAGCTGTTTCGGTAGCCTTAAGTGTACCGTCTTCAGTGCAAAAAGATGCACAGAAGACGATACACTTAAAGCTACCGAAACAGCTGTATGCATCGCAAATATTTTTTTTTCGGCGTTTCTGACGTAGTAATTTATTCGGGTTTCAATATTGTTCTATCTTGAGGTGGAATGGTTAGTGCTCTGTCCTTCATTTGCCATGTGATGGATTCTAAGATTCTAAGACGAAAGGTGGCCGCTCACCACTATGCAGCGGTTTTGAGCGATTTCAACTTTTAGAGAGATGCTCTGATGGCACTGTGGAGATTCAAAAGAGCCCGTGTCTAAAGATTAAACCTCCTCCGTTGTTTATTGCATAAACAGAAAAAAAATTGCAGAGGTCGCCAAAGCAGAGCTTTCACACGACAAAGGGCGACAAGGCAACACGAATATAAAAAGAGGAATGGAGCTTAGAAAGGCTTGTGTTGAGGAAATTATATGGATCTTCGAGAGAAAAGTTGGTAACTGACTTGGAAGGTTGAAAAATTAGTTGGTCAGATTGGTAAAAATTAACTGTCAGAAGTGGGATACGAACCCCATGTGATAGATTGGGAATTGTGAATCAGTTTAAATATGCACCAGGCTATCGGACTACCCCATGGGATGGATTCGAATCCTGGTTTAGGTATGGATGTTCTTATTCGTAAGGAATGCTTTAAGCAGATCTAACAAGATTTAGTTAGCAAAAAATGACCACCAAGCGAAAAAATCAAAAGTAAACCAGATATATATAAAGAAGATAATTATTTTTATAACTAAACATTTATCATAGATTCTTTGCATAAGTGAAGAATCTATGAAGACCTACTCAACTCAGTGATTTATATTATCATCTTAATGTCTTAATGGTCCCCTGTACTTTAATGGTCAGGACAGTATGTATTCAGGGCCAACTAAGATACTGTTGCACTTTTTGTGCACCCCCCCCCCAATAGAAATGTATTATATATATATATATATATATATATATATATATATATATATATATATATAATGAGGAGCAAATAGAAAAATAAAATAATAAATAAAATTGTGTTAAAAACCTTCCTCCTAGGGAAATTCTTCCTTCTAAAAAAAATCTAGGGTAATTTTATTCGTCGTGCATCTAATATGTGTATGTTATAGACATTGGATGAGAACACGTATTTTAAAATAAGCTTTATAAAATTAACAATAAATTAAAATATAACAACACTTTATCATTTAAAAATGTCACAATTATTGCACACAGTCTTTATGAATAATAGTTATATTGTTTTTTTTTTTAATATATTATATAATAGGAGGAATAACTATTAGTTATATATATATATATATATATATTAAGTATATAAAATTGTATTGATTAAAAAAAAAATTAACTTTATATATTTTTAAGTATTTTTTATTAACTATTTATGCCTGTAATTATCACTGCTCTGCAACACAGATATAATTAGTTTCTCATGACAAAGAATGAGTTTACTGTACGAGTATTATATTATTAAAATGGAATACTATTTATTAAACTTTTTCATATTAATTAAAAACATACTGTGTAAAATTTTCTTTATAATCAGACCCTGTATGTATTACAGTAAACTAAAGTTACTGGGTTCATAAACCGAGTATTATTGCTTATAGTGGATTTCTTTAAACAGCAGGACTTGTTAAAAATAGCTATATTTTGTATAGAATGACCACCATCTTATAAATCTCATCAACGAATCATTCAACATAAACTCAAATATGATTTCTAGCAATAGATTGTAGGCTCTATCAACGTCGGAAACTGAAGAGAGTACTTCTTCCATTATGTTACTGACAATCGAAATTATAACAGTTTCACCATTAATTATAATAATAATAATTAATTCGAAAAAAAAAAAAAAAAACATACGTCCCACTTAATTGAATCGTACTAGTAACTAAAGCAATTTTATTGAATATCACAGTAAGTATGCTTTTGTAGTATTACTTTTCAGCATAGTGAAAAGCCTGGGCTTATTTCAATTTATATTTCTATTTAAATAAATATTTTTTCCAGGGTGTTTTTCATATTTTTATCTATAAATAATTAAAATAATGATAAATCAAAATTTGTGTGTAGAAACATTTTTGACATGTGGACAATATTTTTAAAATAAGAAGTTTTTCAAAATAATTTTGTGTACTCCAAAAATACGCTTTCTACATTTTTTTTTTCACATAACATCTAGAATTCTAAAAAGCAACTGGAATAATACTTTTGTTTAAGTTTCAAGCACTTTGAAGGTAATGGTGCGAGTTTAAGTGCTCTCAACATACTTTGTCATACTCTCTTTCTCTACTTTTTCCGTTCTAAGCTATGTGACATATATTCTGTGATGCATGGAATATTTGAATTCCCATCCAAAGTATTGCAAAAAGAGGCATAAAAGTTTGAAAACTAAAGGAAACAAAAGAATGGAGAAAACCAAGAATATCTCCCTGAAGGCAAAAAGGGTTTGGTGAGAGAAAGAACAATGTAAAACTCAGCTCTTGACACTAGGTCAGAAATGTTGACTGTTCTGTAAAACTTCTTGCAGGAGAACCATTTATTTTGAAGCCTCCGGGTAGCTCCGTAGACTTTTCGACCACATAAACGAAAAAAAAAAGGGGAACCTTTGGAAAAAAAAAAAGTAAGACAGGGACGAAAATGGTTTCCGTTCTTCACTCCCATATTTCATTCTGAGTTCTCACCTCACCGTAGCATGGACATGCCGCTGTAGATGGAACGTAACAAATAAATATAAATGCACAAGTGCAAGTCTCCGACTAAACCTTTGGGGAACCTAACTCTTGATGGATTCAAGTTCCCTTGACGAAAAGAAGATGATTTTTCATCCTGCCACGTTGGGGAAGCTGGGACAGTACTGGAAGCTTTATTAATCTCAATTAAGTAAGCTGCGCAACAGCTAGGCCAAGTCAGTGAGCATCCGTGTATGAAATATACATCTAGCATCGGTAGGATTCACCACTCGTTTTGTTAGAGAAAGGAGGGAGGGGTAGGGCAGCCCTACCATCATGCATACCAATGACATTTACTTCAGCTTCCCTCTCTCCTTTGCTAGTAGAAGTTCATCATAGTTTTGGCACTCCAGAGATCAGAAGTACCTTCAAGAGTTTGGGAACGCTGTGTCTTGGGACACACCAGACTGAAGTATTTTTCTGAGGAGACTTCTACACATTAATCTTCAGCCTCAAATGCGATATCCACGGGAAACGGTTTAATCGATGTATCATATTGGTCCCCTGTTTAGAACGATTTATTTAACAGTTCATTTCTCGATTCTGGGAGATTTCACGGATGTGTGAAATTCTCCCCGGGAGATTTTTCAGGAGGGGAATCTTCTATTGTGCGGAAGAACCGACTTTGATGTTGAAATGCACAAAGCTTTTGCTTAAAAGTGCGCTCATTCGGAAAAATCAATTGCATATCAATTACGGAAACTCTGGTTTAAAGTAGAAAGAAAACGTCAAATTAAAAGGCAACCAATTTATCAAAACAAATCCTAAAATTATTCTTCAACACTGTTGATAATCTGATTGTCAAAAAGTTATAATTGATATATATAACTCTACAAAATATTCTAGTATAAACGTTAAGCGTAATATGAAACACGTTAAAAGTAGAAAATTTCTAAATATTGAATTACGACCGCTCGTTATACTATGAACAATGCAATGGCATAAATGATCTTCATCATGCTTTAATTTCTTTCTTTTTTTTTTTTTTTTTTTTTTTTTTTTTTTAGAGTAGAATTATTTTTTTAATTCTTTAGAATAAATCACACCTTTAATTCTTTAGAGAATTTTTTAATTTCATTTGTGATTTAAAACACAACTTTTTTGAAATTTCTCATGTGCGATAAATAGAAAAAGCGATAACAAAGTATTTAATTACACATATATGTTACTATGATTCATATGTCATAAAAATTCAAGGGGCAAGCTTATCAAACAATATAGGAAGTATTAGTAAGATATTAAAAAAAAAAAAAAAAAAAAAGTAAAAATAAGGTACATTAAAATATTTAGTTAATTATAAAAAATTATAAAAAAAAAAATTGAGTACTTACCTGAATTGCAATGACTATAGCTTAATTTGATTTCAGTTTTATGTTCTTGAATTTATTGATCGATATTTTTTATTAAAGAACAAGAAGCAATTAAACAAATCTGTATCCAGGAGGTAAAGGATACTGACAATGAGAGGTCACGACATGGAAAATTCAGATAAGGACGAAATCGCGCAGGATTGTAATATACTATGTAGGTAACAACATATTAAAGTAGTAGGACCCACTAGCCACAGAATTTCGAGAAAAAATGGTTTAAAGTTTCCGGAATCTTTTAACACAAGTTATTTCGCAACATAGACAACGTTCCAGTGTCGTGGGTGGCAGAGTAAATGGTTGTTCCACGGAGGGCCCGGGTTCAATGCTACCGACGGGATTTTTTTTTTCCTTTTTATTTATTTTATTTAAACATTTTACTTTACTGTTAGTTTCTCTTATAATACAATTCAAAATTTGAAAATTTTAATAAATTACTTAAATTTCTTGAACTTAAAAAAAGAAAAAAAGGAACATGTATGTTTTAAATTGTTCTATTTTTTATATTTATAATTTTCTATAAAATAATAATAATAATAATAATAATAATAATAAATAAATAAATAAAAATAAATAATGCTTTAACTATTAAAAAAAAAAGGAAAAAAAACTGACCTTTTATAAAATCTAAACATTTTATTTCATTTTAGGTGTATTTAATTAAATGTAGATTTTAAGTATTAATCTATGTATGTGTTTCTTTGACAATCTGTTTTTTATCCTTTTGTGCACGAGATAAAATTTCAGCTGCTCTCTAATATTAATAACCTCAAAACGGTTAAGTAATTCATACATATTAAAACCCTATCAGGAAGTTTATACCATGATTTAAACACGCCTGCTGTTTTACACTTCTGTTTATTTTTTTAATTATTTAATTAATTAATTAAATTTTTGTATATTTTTTATTTATTTTTATATTTGTTATTCAGGGTTTTGTTTGTATATTTATCTTACTTAATTTAATTTGATTATTTCATTAATTTACTTATTTTCTATTAAAGCTGCAGTTGAACGATCGTAAAATTTAATTTTTTGAATAATTAAACCTGAAATTTTAAAAAATTTAATGAACAATAATTATTGAATTTTTGTGACTTAAAAAATATGTAGGTTATTTAGTTATAATTTTATTTATGTAATATTGATTATTTTCTCTAACTTAAAAAAGTAAATTTTATCTTGTTTAAATTATAAAATAAAATAAAAATAAAATAAAAAGGCTTTAAATAAATAAATATATATGCATATATATATATTTAAAATAAAGGTTGTATTTATTTTTACATTATTTTATAATTTTTAAGTTCTTATTATTTATTTAAATTTTCAAAATTTGAATTGAATTTTAAGAGAAAGTAACAGTAAAATAAATCGTTTAGATTAAATAAATAAAAAGGGGACAAAAAACATTCCCGTCGGTAGCATTAAACCCGGGGAAACTTTAAACGTTTTTTATCGAAATTCTGTGGCTAGTGGGTCCTACTGCTTTCATACGTTGTTACCTTCATAATATACTACAATCCTGCGCAATTTCGCCCCGCTCTGAATTTTCTATATAGTGACCTCTTCTTGTAAGTTCCAAAAATATATTTTTTCTGGAGTGAATCATTGCATATTTTTTTAAAAACTTTAAATGCATGTTTAAATAAACTCTTTTGCAACTATCAGTAATCGCTTAGTGTTACTTTAACACATCATCAATGACATAATGTACAACTAATGTAATAAAGCAAAAAATGCACATCAAGGACCAGTTGCTAACTTTTTTCACACACACACACACACACAAAAAAAAAAAAAAAAAAAACATTTTTTACCTTTGCGGTACAGAAATAAAAATATAGTACTTTTTAATATACAGTAAAATTTCGATACATCATGGCTGTAACTTTATTTCCTGAAAATGTTTTTAAAACAATTTAAAATTGTCCCCTTCAAAAAAAAAAAAAAAAATGTAAGGTCTCTCATCATTTTTGAATTAAAACCTTAAATATTTCCTTAATCTTTTTTTGTTATGAATAATTAAATATGTGAAGTGTGTGGTATCCGTTTCTACGTAAACAAATATAACGATTCACACAATTATTGTAAATTAAAACGATTTATTATATTATGAAGGACTATGTGTATTCTTATGTAGCCAGACATATGTATATGCTGTCACCAATAAATTTCATAGATTTTTGACTAATATTACGTAGTGAAAAGAATTTAAATGATATCACTTTTAATATTATCAGTCAACATTCTCCTGTATTTTAACTTTATATCTATAAAAAAGAGTAAGAGAAGAATGATAAATTACACTTATTAATATCTCTTTTCATTGCAATCCTTTCTTTCTATAAGATGTTTCACCTCAAGAGATAAAAATAACTAACATAAGTTCCGGCGAGATCCTTAAAAGATATCAAATTAGACTTTATGCTTTATATTTATGTTTCCTATCAAATGTAAATATATATATATTTGTTAATAATAACAGTATAATGTTGAATAAAATACTAATTTAATTTAAATACTTGTCTTGCTACATATGGCTTTAGATGAGCTTAAAAAAATAGAGAGAATATTTCCATTACTTTTGATCCTCTCGTTTTCTAACCAAAACAATCTTAATCCATTTCCTAACAGTTCCAACATTACTTTTGGACATGTAATTGTTACCCTTCGCAAAGGAATGCAGATTTTTATTCCCCTTATTTATTTTATTTTCACTTTATTAATTTGCCACTTCCCCTTCCTCTCTTTCCTTACTCTTTACTTGTAATCTGTAAGCATATTCCCGTGTCTTTACCGGATGAAACAGATTAAGAGCAAAAAGTATTTTATACACATGTAGAAGTTAAAAATAATAATAATAAAATAAAATAAAGATCAAGTTAAGGATCCCCTTCCTTTACAAGACAAAATAAATAAATAAATAAAAATAGTAATCAATAAAATAAAATGAATATTTACTATACATGAGAACACATATGTATATATATACAAATTAAAGTAAAAATGTCATTTTTACTTGAAATTCAATCTTTTTTTTTTTTTTTTTTTTTTTTTTATAAATTATATTAAAATATTTATTATAACTAGTATAGAATTAATATATATTATTATTATTATTTGACATACAAAATCTACTCAAGATTAAAAAAAAAAAAAAAAAAAAAAAAAGAGCTTTTTAATTAAAACAAAATATACATCACAGTCAGTGATAAATAGACATGCTTAGTATAAATTGTCGACCAGTCGGTAGCAAAAGTCTCCGAACACTAGCAAAAATTCCTATGTAAAAAAAAAAGTACACTTAATACAGTTTTGTTAAATAAATCCTTGTCGAATCATGTTCTTAGACTGTCTAAAAACATGATTCGACAAGGATTTATTTAACAAAACTGTATTAAGTGTACTTTTTTACATAGGAATTTTTGCTAGTGTTCATGTGTCGTGTTCATGTGTAGGGTCATGTGTTGTGTTGGCACCTAGAAATTTCCTAACATTTCGATAACGACTTTCCCTCTGCAGCCAAATATTTGTTATTAATATTAATAATATTATTATTATTTTACAAAGCAATAAGAAAAATAAAACAATAAATTTAAAAAAAAATACCCATTAAAGAGACGATTATTATTGTTATTATTATTATTCCAAACTGCCTCAAAATATGTCAATTCCTTAAAAATTATGAGTTGAATTGAGTGGAGTAGAATTAACCTCACACTATAGCCTCGCAGTTGGCAGTTGGCGACTGTCTGGGATTCACCCCTACGGGTCTGGAGTTCTGCTATCACAATTTTGAGCCTTCGGAGTTTGAATGTGGACTTTTATGATTTTTTAAACTATTTAAGAACTTACGGCTTACTATGTATACTACGGGTTTGAATAAAAAAAATGGTGAATTAAATGATGTGTGAAGTTGAACATAATACTTCATGAGGTTCAACTATAAGTATATGTACCTGCATTAAATTACAATAGTCATCATATATAATAAATAATAATATAACAATAAATAATGACAATAATGGTAATAATAATAATAATAATAATAATAATAATAATAATAATAAAGACCATCACAATACTGGAAGATGAATTAAGAGTCTTTGCATGCCAGTAAATTTTTTATACTATTTTGAGCAAAGTATATTGTGAGAACGTATGATTAATACTTATATAAATTACATAATACGCTAATAACTGAAGCATTTTCAAACTTTCCAAACCTGTTGATAGGTTTCAAGTGCTATAAAATAAACTGTAATGAGCTGTAATATGAAAAAAAAAATAATAATAATAATGTGGCAAGGGTTAAGATTCCTTTTTTTTTTTTTTTTTAACCTAACTATACAAAAACTTAGAAAATCTGACAAAGGGATTGACAATAAACGTAACTAAACAAAATATTTTTTTTTTTTTTTTTTTTTTTTTTTTAAAGAAAAAACAAAACAAAACACAGTAATGTTTGAAAAACACTCATATATATATATGTATATATATACATATATATATATATATATATATTTAATGAAAATAATTGCTTATAAAACATCACCTTAAAATTATCTTCGTAAGAATGAATTACATATATTAAGATAATTTAATCTGTTGAATATTTTTAATAAACATTTATTTAAAGTTTATGCATAGATTTAAGGCTTCTTTGTAAAACTTAAACACATTTTCAGATGCTTTCATACAACGGAGTAATAAATTACAAATTTATTTCATAAAATGCTAAAATGCTGTTGCAAAGTAATTTTAACGAAAGTTATTATTATCGACTACTATCAACTTATTATCTACTTTTTAAATTACATTTTCTTTTGTAATACGATAAAACATGCAAATAATTCGATTGTAATAACAATGTTAATTATTATTGCATCCATAAAGAGAGCTTATCTTAAAAATTTATAAGGCAGAAATTTATCACCGTTTTCAAATACTATATGGATTTCTATGATATTTTAATGAATAAGGAAAATTTTTAATCATTAAAATAACAATTACGACCATATATTTTTGCACAAAAATGCAAAAAAAATTGAGTTTTACAAAAATTTAAAGAGCATTATTATTATCATATTTATTTTTGGAGATTTTTAGATGACTACAGGTTTTATTAGGGATACGATTTTTCAATATATTATTAAATAAAGAGCTCTTAGAGACATTTTTTGAAAAGTACTACTTAGAAAAACAGTGTCTATCAAATTAAATCTTAAAAAGTTTTAAATAAAAATTGCTGTTTAAAATTAGCGGTAGGAAAGTAAATCGATTGACGCAACTAAGAAATATTATATTGTTATTAAAGATATCTTTTGAATACTAATAACTTTAGAAATACACGTTGCAGATTGCATTTTGGAATGTCATTTTTGTTATTTTACAAGAAATGTCCTCCCTACCTATGTTAATACAAATGCATTTTTCATAAATATTAATGTTATCATATATATATATATGTATATATATATATATATATAATCGATGTAATTTTTAAAAATAAAAAAGTTTTTTAAAGCTTCCAAACATACATATAAAGATTATTTTTTTTACATATAAATATAAAAACATAGGAGTGACCATGCTAGACAGTTTGTAAAAACTTTACGTAGGCATATTGTTTCATTTTGAACAGTAAGCCTACATTTTGCCTTCTTCTAAAACGTTTCATTACTTAACCAAATTATTTTATGTATAATGGTATTTAAATCATTCAAAATTTATTCTAAAAAACTATTAGGTATTCAGATATGTATATACAACACGAAGAAGCTCTTTTTTTTTTTTTTTTTTGTAATTTAGTAAATAGTTTTAGAGGAAAACTTAAAAATAGGTTCTTTCTTTCTTTCTTTCTTTCTTTCTTTCTTTTTTTTCTTTTTCTTTCTTTCTTTTTTTTTTTTTTTTTTTTTTTTAATTAAATGACAATTTTTTTTTCTCGTCCACAATGTGTCAAGCATTAAAATCAATGTACTAAAATCAGGTAGCATATTGTTTAAATATAAAAAATTAAATGTAAAATATATCTAATTTCTTGAAACATATTTAATCCTTTTTTTTTTTTTTTTTTTCTTTAATGAACTGATTAACGAAGCAACATTTGCATGTTTTAAAATTTCATACTATGTAAATGTTAGAATTTACTATAACACTCACATTTCTTTCTTTTCTTTTTTTCTTTTATTTAGACAATTTTGAAAGCTTTTACAAAGTTAAGTTTATCACTATTCACTACATTATTGTTTACATAACGTACTAAATTAGTAAATAAATAAAAGTAAATAACTATTATTTCTTTTCAGATTTATATGGTTTTTGTTTTATTTATCTTCCACGCTTTGTATTAATGTTATGTATTGACTTGTATACAGTCGGTAACAAAAGTGTCCGAACACTAGCAAAAATTCCTATGTAAAAAAAGTGCACTTCATACGGTTTTGTTGAATAAATCCTTATCGAATCATGTTCTTACACTGACTAAGAACAGGATTTGACAAGGATTTATTTAACAAATCCGTATGAAGTGTACTTTTTTTACATAGGAATTTTTGCTAGTGTTCGGACACTTTTGTTACCGACTGTACCTTGAAATATATATATATATAAATAACTAAAACCACAGAAATCTCAGCTATATATAGAGAGAGCGGCGATTTCTGTGGTTTTAGTTTCATATTTCTTTTTTTTTTTTCCCTTGCCTCTCTGCCTTTCTTTTCCCCCTTTTTTTACATTTAATTTTATATCTAGAAATAGTAATATTAATCTTAAATTTTATGTTAAAATTTCATCCTTGATTATATCATATTTTTGATTCCGTAATTATACATTTTTATGTGAAAACATTTTTCGTGTTTAAAATTTACCCTCATGTGATTTACCCCTTAAAATTTACCTCCATTTTCCATTTAAGTAACGTCGTGATTCATTACAGTCGTAAGTATTTTCTTATTTTTAATATTTCAGATTCAAAGAAATGACATCCAGACTTTCCTGTAGAGTTTTCTTAATTATAGAAGATATAAGGATATAAATAGAAAACAAAGAATTCTGCGCAGTTTATTTTTTCATAACAAAAGGGGGAAAAAAAGATATCCCAAGATTGCAAAAGTTAGTAAAGAAAGTACACGTAAGTATCTCATTACACTTTTTTCTTTCGCCCTTATACATATCAACGGGCATACATTACTACATGGATAGCAAGGTCGAAAGTTCTTACATTGTCTTTTATTCGGTGTTAATGAAGTAACTTTACTGCATGTTATATAGAACTTTTATTAATTTTATTAATTCACTATCTTTTCAAAATATTATTGTATTGTTATTTTATAGCCAAAATATTTTAAACAATCTAAACAGAAGAATACACATTTAAATTTAACGAATACAAAGCAAAGTTAATATTTTTCGAAATGAAATTCTTTTTGAGTTAATTAATATTTTCTAAATTTAAGTATAAATTTGAGTTGTTGAATTTGTTTCAAAGTTAAACTTATAAAAATATTCCGACATTTCTAATTTATCCTGGAACGTTGTTAATTCCCGCTTTTATTTCGCACCATTTTTTTTTTTTTTTTTTTTTTTTTTTTTTTTTGTAGAATATTTTTCTTGGATATAGTTACAATTAAAAAAGAAGAGAATTCCTGTTCAAAAAAGTGTTGTTAAAAAATAAATAAAATAAAATGAAGTGAAATAAAAGGCGGTAACTTAAAATATGTTTCCGAAATGAATTCAAAGTGCTGAGATACCTGTTTATATAGTTAGTAAATTTCTTGTCAAAATTATTCTGGGTAGCGATTTTTATAGCTGCCAAATATACCGTTTTTCCCGGAAGTCTTCATACCAGAAAGTTTTAAGAAAATTTTTTAATTTATTTAATTGTAGAAAATAAATGCGACAGAAATTTTATTTAGACACTAGCAGGCTTTGCCCGCTTCGCTGGTCACTGAATTTAAAGGACACTCTTTTCTATATAGCTTTATAAAAATAAAATAAAACAAAATACTAAAATTGCTCAAAAGCTCGCTTCAGGTCCCTGCTGACTTCGGCAGCGATTTGGTCACCCGCTAAAACTCAAGCGCCTGTCCCTATTACCTGCGACATTAGTTTACTAATAGTCTTCCATTTAGGTGCTTATTAGATAACAGTTTCGAAATAGATAGTATCGAAAAAAATGAAGTATCCCTTTTATATTTGAATCCCAGTTACATATGAACAACACTATGCGTGGTGTACATAATATTTGCTTTTACGTTATTTCCTATGTTTATTTTGTTTATCTGATCAACCATAAATTGACAGCAATTTCACGCCAAGTATTACAATATGCTACGACCGGCTACGTCTGTCGCATGAGACAATTAATTTTTGTGGTTATATATTATTCATGGTTTGTAAACCTGATCATAGTACAGCTTTAATATAGTTCTCTTTGGCGAATTTTGAATTTTTGTCACCATTTTAGACTTAATCCCTTGCAACAATATGCTATGAGCGCTATTTCTGTCGTATTTTAGACAACTAATCTTTTTATGGTTATACATATATTTCCATATTTTTATTTTTATTTATTTATTTAAATATTAATTTGAATTAATCAAGCATTTCTGTTCGACGGCATGCAAGTGCAGTAACACACAGAAGCTCATTTGTTTGTATGATAAATTAGCATAGTGATTATTATATAAAAAAAATAAATAAATAGGTAAACATTATCGTGCTATACAACTTTATTATGTTGCTTTATTGGCGGCTTTTGACTTTTTGTCGCCATATTAGCGATGTTTTTTTTTTTTTTTTTTTTTTTTTTTAATGAAAAGGGGAAGACTATTTTACTAATAATTTTATCAGACACCTTTTTGTTTAAATATAAGAATCCTTCCTATTCTGTTTATTTTTTTAATGGTTTTTAGGTTTAAAATAGTGCTTGCTGAAATAAATTTGCTATCTTTAAAACTGCATTTTTTCTATAAACTCCTTTCTATAGTCGCCAAATTTGGCGCCAAATTCATTACCTGCCTATTGGAGCTTTTTAATGGGTTTTAAAGAGAAGATTAAGCTATTTTAATGCAAGAAAGAGCTAGAAATGCAGAAAATTGACATTTTTATCAACTTACTAAGCCTCTTTGAAAGAATTTATGCAAAAATAAATATACAATTATTTACAATTTCGTAACAGTACGCATTGATAAAGTGCTAATGTAGTTAGTTCTATAGCTATGATTCTACAGAAAATTTAAAAACATGGTTTATAAAAAGTTCTTTATCTTATAATTATTTATATTTTTGTTGCGCTACTTAGATTAAAATGGCTGTTGCTATATTAAACTTCTTGTCGGAAAACATTCTGTGTACTTCAACACCAAAATTTAAAAAATCGTCCAGGACGATCTATTAATGAAACTGATAAAATAAAAATATGGTTCATAGAGTTTAAATAATCTATTTAAAACAGAAAATGGTTTCCATACAATTTTGTGCTGTTGACACCTAAAATTCATACTTTAGTTAATTTAAAAAAAACTAATTGTCCGATTGATAAGCTGTTTAATCCGTTGGATTCACAAAAATTGCTTCTTTCATTTGGTATCTTATTTGTAACGATACGACTGATGTTTCTAATTCATTTAATTTACTTTCCTCGCTTTAAATAAATGTACTTTTTCTTTTCTTTTTTTATTCTGTCGAAAAAAAAAAAAAAAAAAAAAAAAAAATTGGCAAAAATTAAATTATGGATAAAATTTAAATGGCTAATTTATCAGAAATTAGAAGGTTATTTTTTTCACATTTTAGTTAATTAAAAGAAAACTAATAAGAAATTCGAAAATCTGGCTTCGAGGTGCATCAGGGGACGTTATTACGAACCTCCATGCAAATTTGTGTAGCTCTGCGATCTGCCGTTTTCCTAAAAGGCTCTGGATATACATACTCAATGACACACACACACACACAGACTCACAAACATCTTATTTTATTATATATGTAGATAAAGTTGATAAATCTGCTTTAAAAATTAGAAATTTTGGCAGCTAAAATTCTTTAAACCGTTTAAAAAGAAAAGTTAATAATTATAAAGAGGTAAAATTAAATGCTAAACTAAAATCTAAATTTTAATATTATTAACATCTAAAATTTAAATGCTTACTATGTTTTATGTGAATTATACTTTTTATTCATTTATTTATTAATTTGTCTAACAAGTTTTATTTGAAAGGTAAAAATTTTAATTTTAACATAATTAGCTTCACTCGTTGACGTATTCATTGTAAAACTTGAAACCTCTCAGGCAAATTTTAATCGAAAATTTTACGGTGAGCCATAAAATTTACGGGAAATAAACGACAAATACAGTAAATTACAACCAATATAGTAAATAAAGTATAAAAATCCTGTCTCAGCTGTAAAATTTACGGTTAAAATTTAGCAAAAAATTTTCAGTTTTTTATAGTGTTGTTTTACTGATTGTTTCATTTTATTATTATTATGTTTTGTTTTCAATGAAAAAGAGACTTCTGAGTAAATATTCAACAAATTTTATGCTATACAGACATAAATTTGAGAAGAAGCCGATTTAGAAGTTTTACAGTTTAAGATTACTTTTTTTTTTCCTTTAAATTTTCGAATGAATTCTGTTTGCATATTACTTCATGCTGAGATTTATTTGTCTCCTGAATTATAACAGAAAGGATTTTAAAAGTTCTAGTAGTAGAATTGATATCACACGGCTAGGAACAATTCGTTTTTGCATAGAAATACACAAGACAGAGACAAAAAAAGTAAATCAGAATATCTGCACATTATTTTTCTTCGTCGGTTGTTCCCTTAAGAGACCAGCATTTTTCTTTTGCGTTAGTTGTACAGAAAAATGTAATAAAAATGTTTATTATACGAATTTATTCCCCACCACCCTCATATCCTTAATTAAAAACGCTATTTTCGAAAAATACATACTATTTTTTTTTTTTTTTTTTTTTTTTTTTTGGGGGGGGGGGGGATAAGTTTTAATTTTTAAAAGTTTTCTTGAGATCTAATGCTTCAAGTTGGCTTTACCAGTGTTGTAATTGTAAAATGGTGTAATATAATTTTTTGTCAGACTCTCTCTCTCTCTCCTTCTGTATGTGTATGTCAGCTATGCCAACATTTCTGATTTATTCTGGAGACCCCCCCCCTTTTTTTTTTTCAAATTAATTTCATGTAGAATAATTAATTCTCTTAACAATACGATTAAATAAGAAGAAAATTACGGTTAGAAAGAAGTAGTGTTAAAAAAAGCCTGTACTAACAATGCTCCGATATAACTTCAAAATATTGACATAGATAAAAAGTAGATAGATAGATCAATAGAAAGTAAGTGAGAGAGAGAAAAAGCATGAATGCATTTAAGAATAAAACACTATTAAAATATTCAATTATTAACATTATATATCCCTTATTAGAGCAGTTTAAATTTTTGTTAGCAAAAATTTTGTTTAGCAAATTTTTGTTAGCAAATTTTTGTTACATTTAAAATATGTTTAGTTTAAAAAAAAAAAAAAAAAAAAAAAAACCTGTTCACTTAAATTTTACGTAAATTGTAAAGGAAAAATAATATAAATTTTACTTATTTTCTATGAGAATTCTATTTTCTCATTTACCTCTTTTTAAAGGGAAGACATGAAAATCGAAATTACACTCACTTTTTCATTGGAATTGCCTAATGACGTTACGGGAAACACCCTTTTCAACGATTGAATGGAAGTAAATTTACGCAGCTAAATCCAAACTTGCCAACATTTTAATTTATTCTATTCCGGAGCTTTGTTTGTACCTTCTTTTTTATTCACGCTACTTCATTTGCAGTGAAATTTTCTGCAATGTGTAACTACGATTAAATAGGCAGAAAAACACCCTCCGAGAAAAGTGGCGGCTAGTAACAATGCTCCGGATTAACTTCAAATGAATCATGTCATTTTAGGTAGATTATTATTATTATCATTATTATTATTATTATTATTATTATTATTATTTTATCAGTGTATATTTTAACATTTTAATAAAAAAGGAACTCTAATCTACGTTGGATATTGTCCAAGCTTTTTATAAAAATATATTTATTTTCATTATATGATTAAAATTATTTTTATATAAGCCATATACATTTGAAATATTAATCATATATAATATATAAATATCTATCATTTATTTGATTTAAGTAAAATGTCAAAAGTAAATTTGAAATACAAATTACATATTCGCCAACTCTTACTATTTTGATAGAAAATTTTTTCCTTCATTTAAAAACTAAAGTTATTCAATCAAATAAGATAGAAGAAATTGATTTCAAAAAGTGGTATTTAAAACCGCAAAAGTTGCAACTGCGAAATTAGAAACGAATCTTTTTCCCTGGAATGTTTAAACACGGAATTTTTCGAAATGATTCTGCGTAGATACCATACGTATGCATTAATGGTGAAAAGGAAAAAAAAAAAATGAATTTTTGTTGATAAGTTGATAAGTTTAAAAAAAAAAAAAAAAAAAAAACTAATTTTTATTTATTTTATTATTTTAATCATAAGTTTTTTGAAAAGTAAAAAAAATAAAAAATAAAAGCATTTAATTACATTCTTTTTTTTTTTTTATACATGCCAGCAATTTATGCAAGTAATAATATAACACTTTATAAAAAAATCATACATAAAATTTAAAATAGAATTTTTTTTTTTATATAAATATGGTCTTTTTTCTCATATCGGAGTATAAAGTCACTTTTTTACAATATGTGAATTCAATAAATTTAAAAACTTAATTAAATACCCTCACTTCCAAGAGTCGAAAGTGAAAGAAATCAACAAATGAAAATAAACTTTCTTTGGAATGTTCATTATCTAAACGGTAAACGAATTTTATGCAAATTTAACTTTTTTTTTTTTTTTTTTTTTAACTGGCATTTATTAAAAAAATTTCATTAAAAAAAAAAAAACTGAACGTTATTGAAAAAGAAATTTAAATGAGAGTTAGTGACAACTGAGACAATACTACACTATGTACGTTAATTTATTGAAAACATTGAAATTTTAAGAATTAATATAGATGTATCTGCGCTAATCTTCCTCTGGCCAAATACAATGCATCTTTTGTTTTAAAAGAAAATTGAACTAATAAGCCTTGGAATAGAATACAATGTCAGGTGTAATGTAAATTTTTGGGGAATTTTGGAATTTTTAAGGAACTATTTGTATATATTTTCTACCCTCTGATTAATTTTCGCACTTTCAACGTTTAATACAATTAATATTCATTTTGATACATTTCGCACTTTTCACCCTTAATACATGATGAACAAATTTGGTTAAATTTTTTTTATAAATAATTTTTATAAAAAAAAAAACTTAATTTTTTTGCGTGACATGTTAATTTTTCTAAACTATTTTCAAAAACAGAATTATTCACTTTGTTGCAGACTTAGTACATTGAAGGAAAAACGACATTTACAGTTAATACAAATTTTTGAAGCTGACACTAAGATTTTACGACAGATTTTAGAGAACAGAAAATTGAATGCGTTGCTTTTTGTAACCAAAGAATGTTATGTATTTAAATATATTTAAAATGTTTTCTGTATTTCGTGCACCATGTTTCAAAATTTTCAAATAAAAAAATGTATTTTTGTGACACACATGCTGTTTTGCATAATATAAAAATCCAATAACTTTTTTTTTTTTTTTTTTTTTTTAAAGGAAAAGTAAAATATTTTATCCATTTAATAATAGTATATTTAAAGTGTTTCGTTTACATAAAACTTCCCTTTAAAATACATTTTTAAAGTTAATAAAATTTCATTCACATATCAGATAAATTAAAGTAATGCGAAGATATCTCTAAATGCTAAATTAAAACGTTATTATTTTTCTTTCTTGTATTTACTTTTTTTTCTATTATAAGAATCTTTTTTTTTTTTTTTTTTTTTTTTTTTTTTTTTTTAAATTACTAATAAATTGTGAAATATGATCATCTCCAAATTGATAAAAATTCAATAAATAATATTTGTCAAAAGTATCTCGTCCAAATTGCATGTTCATATGCAAATTCGTTGTTCGTTTTTAAAAAGTTTTCACAAGTTATTCACAAACAAATAAAATAAGAAAAAAGAACAAATAGTAAATTAATCCTTTATCAATTGCAGTACGAAACAGACAATAAATGTATTTTAACATATTTTTTAGTTACTTAAGAGCATTTTTTAAAGATACATGCAATACAAATTATGTACATTTGGAAGCAAAATTATAAAAGCACACATTCACACTTTTCATACTTTTTTTTTTTAGTTTGTTTGCTAATTTTTATCATCAGTTTACTTTTTATAAACAGTACAAGACTAAGATCATGACTCAACAAATATTTACTTAACAACAGTATTAGGTGCCCACCTTTTAAGTAGGAATTATTGCTAGTGCTTCAAATTTTTGCTGCCGACTGTATATCACATTATCGTACTAAATAAGATTTTGTGAGATGGTTCTTTAGTTTACCACTGATACACAGTGGTCGAAAAAGATATTTGGACCTTAAAAATGTGTAAAGAGTATTTACTTTTTGTGTTCCTTACATTTTATTTTTCTAAGATTGATGGGGAATTTTTGAGGTAATATAGGCCTATATTACCTCAATTAATTAATTAATTAATTCCAGAAAACACACGTAAAGATCATGAAAAATGCCAAAAAACAGCAATAACATTCTATAAATTCCTTTATAGAACAAAAACGGCTATATATAGTGTCTAGTGCCATATGGTGAGATTAAAGTGTGGTTTATACGTTCTATTCTTATAAATACATTTGACATTTTTTCCATAAATTCGATTTTATACGTTTTTTAAACTAATAGTTTTTTGAAATAGCGTCGCTAGAGATTTTAATAAAGGATTTAATTTAAATGTTAAAAGAATGCGTATCTTCACTTATGTGTGATTCATTCTGAATAAAATTTCTAATTTAGGTTTCCTTTCGAAAATTGTGGAATTTTTTATTTTTTCGAAAGCATACTTTGAATTAAATTATACCTGTGGGGATTACCGAAGCGGGAGAGCCATCCCTTCCATGGAGGATCAAAATTGTGATGGCATGTCTCCGGACCACCTCTAGGGGTGTGTCCCAGACCGTCGCCAATTGCCCATCTGCGCAGCACTACTGCGACGTAAAACCCAACTATCCAACCACCCATACTTTGAATAATAATAATAATTCTAGTTTTTTTTTTTTTGTAATATTACTTACTTTATAAAGTTATGTAGGATTCGGTTAATGATTAGATGTGTTATTTTGTTCAAGTATTTAAAATTTATGCGCAAAATAAGAACAAAACTAAAATAATAGGTTGCTGCTTTACATTTTAGAAGTGAGTGCAATTTCACTGTGAGTGAGAACCTTTTCAAAAACGTTACTTAATTCAATTTATTCTTTCAAGAAATGAAACAGATATGCGAATGAGCTTTTATTAACTTTAAAAATGTATTTCTAAAATGATTTTTAATTAAACACTACACTGTAAATATATCATTGTTAAATGTATATATATATATATATATTATTATTATTATTATTATTATTATTATTATGATTAGTAGTAGTAGTAGTAGTATTTATTCACCTTTTACGAAGTATAAATTTTTGGATTTTTATGTTATGCAAAACAGCACATAGGATACAAAAATGTTTGAAAATAAAGGGTGAAAATTTTTAAACATAACATGCAGAAAGTCGTAAATGCCGTAATATATAAATATACAGTAATTACATGACACATTTTAAATAAATTAATAAATAACATTTCTGTACAAAAATCAATTCTTTGTTCTACAAAATGTGCCATAAAAAATCTTAGTGTCAGCTTCCAAAAAATTATATTAACTGTAAATGTCGTTTTCCCTGTAAAGTAATAAGTTCGTCTGCAACAAAGAGAATAATCCCTCTTTCATGAAATAGATTGGAAATATTAAAATATCATACGAAATTTTTTAATAAAATATATTTATCAAGAACAGAAAGTGCAAAAACCAAATCAGAGGGTGAAAAATATACATAAATAGTTCCTTTGAAACTTTCTCCATATGTAAAAGAAAACCAAGAAAACTCCAATAAGTGCATAGTTTTGCAACTTCATCATCTTAATATTATATTAGCATAGCTATTGTATTCAGTTCTAAGGCTTAATAGTTCATTTAAATTTTTAAAACAAAAGATGTATTGTATTGAGCCAAACATATCTGTAAAATTAAGTCTTTAAAATTTAAAAAATGAAATATAATTAAGAGTAGAAGAGATACATTATTAATTTTCTCCAATTTTAATGCTGTACAATTAATTAACACACATTGTTTCATTTGTTTTTTAAGTGTTATAAGCATGAAATAATAAAGGGGGGGAAAAATGATTAAAAAAAAAGGTTTATATAGAAGAAAATGTTTTAGAAGAAGGATTTTTTGGTGAAGAATTTTCATAATATCCAATAAATAATAAGTATTTTAACTTAAAATTGTGAAAAATTATTATTATTATTTTTTTTTTTTTAATCTTTGTTTTATAAATTTTATTTTAAAATTTTCGAGATAACAGTAAGAGAATACAATTAATTTTTATTTGAAATGTCTAATTTTATCGCTTGTTTTATTATATTAAATATGAAAAAAAAAAAATTTTGTTTAATATTTTCAATACAATTAATGAGATTCTTTTAGCATAAAATAATAATAACAATAATAATAATAATTTTGAATGCCCTCTCTAGACATTTTTTCTTTTATACACTATTGACTGTAATTATTGATATTATTATTACTTTCTCTTACCCATAAGGTAGAGAAAGTATTGTTTTTGGGTCAAATTTTCGAACGCCAGATTTTGTTATATTTACTCGTTTTGAGGTCCCCTGACTACGAAAATCATGTTTTTAGCAAATGGTCTGTGTGTATGTGTGTGTGTGTGTGTTTGTGTGTGTGCCTGTCTGTTATCAGCATATCTCAGACACAAATTATGGCAGAAAGTTCAAACTTGGTATTCTAAATGTGTATCATATAGGAATGCTACAGTAAGCTTTTCGTTAAGATCAAGCAAATGGTTCGTGTACAGGGACAATCAAGAGAATTCTAATACATTACGTCTATGGGGTAAATTGCAGGTAAGTAGAGTTTAACGTCTATAGACTGCACTAAACCAAATGAAACGAATATATATTTTTTTAATAGAGATAGTTAACTGGGAAAAAAATTGTGTATGTAGGAGCCTCGCCTCCCCCCCGTGGGGGGGGGGGGGGTGCCCCCTCGAGGGGAGTAAATTTTCATGATTGGTATCTTTCAAAAGAGCTCGCCAATACCTTTAAAACGAATAGTTGAACCATCGATCTGCGATAATTTAAAACAAAGTTATAGAATTGTTTTACTTTTAACGAAAAAAACTTTTAACGAAAAAAAATTGTACATATATTTTTTAAATATTGAGAATAAAATGGACTTTTTTTCGATATTTGGTGTTATACTACTTATCTATTATGGAAATCGTCTGCATTATCATAAAAGATAATTTTTTTTAAACAGAATTATTTTTTAATAACCGAAATAAATTCTATATAAATGTAGGTGCATTAATGAAACGGGGGGTTGAGGGGGATGGCAGCCCACCTCACACAGAACTAATTATCATATAAAACTCTCCAGAAGCCTAATTTGAATTGTTTAACAGAGGTTTACATAACAGTACTCGTTATCTTACCTCTTAATCTCCAACCTGTATTTATAGTATTAAATTTCAGGGTAAGAGAAAGTCGTGTGAGTGACACACCACATTATTTTAACATTAAAATACAGAGCGCATAAATTTTATATTTGCATTCCGATAACTATTGAACAAAATTTAAATGAACAAACGCATTGCTGCGAAGTCTTCCGCTTTTTAAATATCACTATTTTATAACAATTGTTTCTGTCTTATTTAAATACAGAATTTCAGAGATTAAATAAATCTTTTTTTTTAATGATATAGTGTATTAAAAAAAAGTTTGGCAGTTATGAAAACGGTTAAAAATAACACCAAAATGTGCCTTGAAAAATGTATAAACACTATGTGGCTGAAAATAAATAAATAAATAAATAATTTTTTAAATTTCATTTTTCAACCAAACATTTTTTTTTTTTTTTTTTTTTTTACTGTGAACTCATATCACTATTAAAAGCCAATTTTTTAATTTTGTCAAAATTGGTTTAAAATTCACAATTTTTTAAGCGTTTTTATTCTCTAATTAATATATATAGATATATATATACACATATATATACACGTGATTTTAAATCTAACGTGATTTGAAATTAAAAGATTGTCTGTTCACAAATATTAAAATATCGATGCAAATTGAATTAAAAATAATATTTTAATTAATTAAAAAATCTGTAAAATAGATTTTTATCAAATGCAGCTAAAAATCATCCGTATTATATCAATGTTCTAATAATAATAATAATAAAATAATAAATAAGTAAATAAATAAATAAATATAAATAAAAAAGGAACTCAAATCGTTCTATTTGTTTTGAAGCTACAGTGCCGCAAGCTGACAAAAATTTCAAATTTATAACAATTTTTTTTTTTTTTTTTTTTTAAGTAGGGGGTTTAAAAAAAATATTCTAAACATTTACCTTATTTATTCATTCACACGTTTTCATTAAAAATGCATTTACAGAGACATCTTAGGTAATGGTAAATCTATATTTTCCTTCAATTACAAATAAAATTTGAAAACTTCATATTCACACCACATCGGTTCTACACAAGAAGAGATTGCTTAACAATGCTCTCTCACAATAAAAATTTATTGCTAGTCACGAAGAAAACCATATTTCAAAGTATTTGATTCACGTTGCATATGTTTGGTAAAGATTTTATTGACCTATATTTTTAGATAACTATGGAATATACAAGGAGTATGCACATACAGCCCTGGATAATGTATAACGTTGGAATAGGGAAAACTTATACGATTCGAAACAATATTTTATTACTTAAATTAATGCTACCAAATAATAAACTAAAATATATTTAAAAAAAAAAAAAAGAAAACTGATATTTTCTGGATTATTGAGTTTTGTGGATACAGAATTGTTTTACTCTTGTTGATTTTACTACAGGACCGACAGAATTAAATTTATCAAAAACTGAACCGAGAAAATTATTAGATTTTAAGGATTCTGATTAACCACTTTGTCATTAACCTTGATAGCGAAAAAAAAAAAAAAAGAAAAAGAAAAGAAAAGAACAGGGAGGCTATAGATACAAGGGAAGAATCCCAGAGATACCAACATTTTAATTTATCCCGAAGCATTTTTAGCCCCGCCTTTAATCCGTACCACTTAATTTTTAAGAGTATTTTGTTCTTATTTTATCGTAATTATATATTGGAGAAAAATATTCTATAAATAAAGTGTTGCGAAATAGAGGCGGGTCTAAACATGCTCCGGAATAAATTAAAATGTTGAGAACTATGGAGTTCTTGTGAAATCCTACAATGCAAGAGTGACAGATCCAGAATCTTGAATGCAAGCAAATATGTCTTCCTGGCAAATTGAAAATGAGATACAGTGTCCTCATAATATCGGAAATATAAGAAATACATTGCAAAATCTAATGATCAGTGCAAAAATTTTAAAATAAAACCCACATTTTCTACGTGGCATATTGCTTCACGTTTAAAGTTTACTCGGAAACATTTAACGGCTGGCACCAACTAGAATGATGTGATGTTTCTGAATGGGGGAAAGAATAATCTGAAACAGGAATAAACTACTACGTCAGAAACGCCAAAGAAAAATTATTGAGGTGCAATAGACGTAGTCTGACGTAGTAGTTTATTCCTGTTTTAATATTCCAACGCCAAGTCTCCTGCGATTATTTGTTAAGCTTATACGGGCTTAGTTGTGTTATTGGTGCACCTCAATAATTTTTCTTTGGGGTTTCTGACGTAGTAGTTTATTCCTGTTTTAATATTCCAACGCCAAGTCTCCTGCTATTATTTGTTAAGCTTATACGGGCTTAGTTGTGTTATTGGTATGCACGTCAATAATTTTTCTTTAGCGTTTCTGACGTAGTAGTTTATTCCTGTTTTAATATTCCAACGCCAAGTCTCCTGCTATTATTTGTTAAGCTTATACGGGCTTAGTTGTGTTATTGGTCTTCTGCCCATTGCACCTCAATAATTTTTCTTTGGCATTTCTGACGTAGTAGTTTATTCCTGTTTTAATGTTCCAACGCCAAGTCTCCTGCTATTATTTGCTATTAAAAAATAATCTGGTGTGTCACTCACACGACTTTCTCTTACCCTGAAATTTAATACTGTAAATACAGGTTGCAGATTAAGAGGTAAGATAACGAGAACTGTCATGTGAACCTATGCTAAACAATTCAAATTAGGCTTCGGAAGAGTTTTATACGATAATTAGTTCTTTGTGAGGGGGGGGGGCTACTGCCCCCCTCAACCGCCCCTCTCCTCCCCGTTTCATTAATGCACCTACATTTATATAGAATTTAATTCGATTATTAAAAAATAATTCTGTTTTTAAAAAATAATTTATTAAAATTATTATTTAAAAAAAATATTCTTTATGATAATGCAGACGATTTCCATATTAGAGAAGTAGTGTAACACTAAATATCCAAAAAAAAGTCCATTTTACTCTCAATAATAATAATAATAATAAAAAAAAAAAAAAAAAAAAAAAAAAAAAAATTTTTTTTTTTTTTTGTTAAAAGTAAAAAAAAAAAAAAAAAAAAAATCTATAACTTTGTTTTAAATTATCACAGATTTATAGTTCAACCATTCGTTTTAAAGGTATTGACGAGCTCTTCTGAATGATACCCATCATGAAAATTTACTCCCCTCGAGGGTGGACTTCCCCCCCCAGTGGGGGAGGCGAGGCTCCTACATACACAATTTTTTTTCCAGTTAACTATCTCTATTACAAAAAATATATATTGGTTTCATTTGGTTTAGTGCAGTCTATAGACGTTAAACTCTACTTACCTGCAATTTCCCCCATAGACGTAATGTATTAGAATTCTCTTAATTGTCCCTGTACACGAACCATTTGCTTGATCTTAACGAAAATCTTACTGTAGCATCCCTATATAATACACATTTAGAATACCAAGTTTGAACTTTCTGCCATAATTTGTTTTTGAGATATGCTGATAACAGACAGACACACAGACACACACACAGACACACAGACATACACACTGACCATTTGCTAAAAACATGATTTTCTTATTCAGGGGACCTCAAAACGTGAAAATATAACAAAATTTCGCGTTCGAAAATTTGACCCAAAAACAATACTTTCTCTACCTTATGGGTAAGAGCATAGACCTTATATATAAGGTCTATGGGTAAGAGAAAGTAAAAAAAGGTTTAATTTAGATGAACGAATGGTTTTAAGTTTTAGTGGTTGACCTTTCCTTAAAACATCAATTCAGTGGGATGGTATATCGTGGTTTGGATTGCATTCATTTTTATAGGCACGTTTGTGTTCTTTGATGCAGATATAAGCAGATGCCGTCTCTCCGCTATAGGTAGCTTCACAATTTTTACAAGGAATACGGTATACAATACCGGTGCGTTTACGGGGTGAGGAGATTGTAGGTTTAAAATTAGAGACAAGGCGACGAATTTGATTTTGAGGTGTAAATACAGAAGAAATTTCAGCAGTTTTGAAAATTTTAGCAATTCTTTCTGAAAGCCTTGCTTTTTTACGCAGTCCTTGTTTATGTAATTGTAAGTTGTGACTTGATTTTGTATACACTGATGAGGTAGTAGGACAAGAACACGAAACGTTTACGTCTTTATGTATTTTTAACTTGTATTTTACTACGTCTTTTTCAATAAATGTCTCTTATTCAATTGTTTTAAACATTTGAACTTAAATAAACGAGACGACAATTTTTTTTAAACTTTTTTACAGTATAACCATTGTTATACAATTCATCTACATTTAAAAATATTTAATTAGTTGTTTTAAATTCTCTAAAATTATAAATAATATAAGAATGTTATCCAGAAAAGGCCAAAAATGTTTATTGCTTTTTTTCAAAGTGTATAATTGCTCAGAGTGATATTAAAAAAATAATAATAATAAGCGTGAAGATTGAATATTGGAATATTGGAATATGAATTTTCCCTATAAACAATCTATTCTATTTAAATGAAATTTAATCTATTTAAGATTGAGTACATAATTTTTAGTGTCCCATTGCAATGAGATAGAACAGAATGTTTGACATCTGTGTTTTTATACACATCGTTCCTTAATTCCTAAATCCGAAATTATTTTTCCTAAAAAGATTTAAATAATGTTTTAAAATATGTAATTTGAATATCAACTGTTATACAATAAAATACTATGTTGGAAACACTTATATAATGATTTACATTCAATTAAAAAATGAAGTAGACAGATTTATATTCTATTTAAAAAAAGAAAAAAAAAGTAAAACTACATAGATCTAAAAAAATAAAAATAAAAAAAAAAATGTAATTTTTTATGCGACCTCCATAATTAGTTTCTCACAAGCATGCCATTATATTCTCTAATGACCACTTCTATTGGTAAAACCAACCAGATCCAGCAAAAAAGAGCTACAGCATTAGATAGACATCATATGAAAAAGAGGAAAAAGAATTCCTAAAGTTAGGTAAGTGTGGGAAAGGAGAAATACTCGGCCAGTCGGGGAAGGGAAGAGTAAGAAGGGGATACTCATTCGAGGTAGCGCAGCTGAGCTTAGAGATTCTAGTAATGAGCCCTAGTCCCCTGTGACCCCTGGACAAATGAGACCCAGTCTACGGCCACAAAGACTATAATGAAGACTTCCCTTCTTCCTATAGTAGCTCCCTAGATGGTGCCCTCACCCTTTCATTCTTTCCTTTTTTTTTCTTTTGCTTCTTGCAGCTAAACAGCAGAAGTCTCATTTACAGTTTCCATGTTCGATGTCCAACCAACAAGGTTAAGATAGCGCTGTCAAAGCCTATGGAATGTTTGGTATTGTGAGGCAAAGGATTTAGATTGACGTATTGATAAATTGGGGTTTATATTATAGGATATTTTTGTTTGGATCAATTTCCCAACGAAGTTTCAAGAAATCGATAAACACTACCTAACACTGTTTCAAGCATGAAATATTTAATAATTTGAAAAAGTAAGTTATATGCATCTGTAATTAATAGCTAAAGTTAATGTTGGAGCTTATCATCTTAGAAATATGAATGAGTTGCAAAAACGTATTCACGAATTTTTATCGAATAGTTTTTTATATTGTTATGGGATAGGTCGGTATTTAATGCAGAGGAGTAATCTGAATTCTCATTACATCTAATTAAAACTAAGAAAATTTTATGCGGCAACAAATCTTAAAGTATGTAAAATTAACTTTTAAATCTAGATTCGGGGCGTCTAATTTTCTAGTATTATAGATTTTAAAATGAGATAGCGTAGGTGAAAAGTAAAATAGTAATATAATAATAACACAAAATAAATTTTTAAAGTTGTATTAGAAATCTAGATATTAAAATGTCGAAAATCATTCAAGTTTATGCTATTAAATAAATATATATACATTGCGATACAATACCTGATATTGAATATTCCTTACAGCATTTCAAAAAAATCCCTGCAAATATATGAATTATTACAATTATGGAAATGTATATACACATAAATATGTGTGTACATGTAAATATAATGCATATTTCTGATAATTGCTTCTTATATATGATTTTCCAAATTATTTTGCAATTCACCGAAAATTTTCCCATTGAAATATAGATGAAAATGAACAATACCAGTGTCTTAAAATTGTCCACAACAAATGACTAAGGAAATATTAAGGCTAAACCTGAACTATTACCGAAATAAGGCTAAACAACAACAATTAATTCTTTAACGAATAAAGAGGATAAGAATGCATGTTGATTGTCTTTAATATATATATATATATATACATATATATATATATATAAATGACAATCTTCAGAAACCTGCTAGTACTACATAGTTCTTTTAATAGATGTGTTCCCAACTGCTGACGAAGAAAACACAGCATAAATTGAAATTTTTAGCTTGAATAGAGTTAAATTTAACTTATTTTCTTGTTTATTAACATTGTTAAAATTATTGTTGTTGTTTTTACATTCCACTTTTATATCTTCGCTTATCATAATTTAAATTCATATATATATATATACATATATTAAGATAGTGATAATATTACACTAGCAAGAGAAGTATGAATCCGTAAAACTCCTATTGAAACCAAACCATGCTTAAATTAAAGATCATGGTCGAAAACATAGGGTAAAGTGCAAATTTGCTCAACAACCCTATGGAGCGAGAAAATGACCCTAAAATTTTAGCTGTTTCTATTAAAACGGACGAAATAGAAACCGTTAATAAGACGGCGTAGTACAGTAGTTACAGTGTTCGGTTTTAGTGAGGAAGGTAGTGAGATCGAACTCCGATAAAATTTTTCTTTATACTTTAAATAAATGAATAATTTAAGAAAAAATATTTTTCATTGTTGTAGGTTTTTCTGTTTCCTAAAATTTATTTAATTTTTATTAATATTTTACGCCAGAGCCGCTAATAAGAAATACTGATCGTTTGCTTTTAATTTTGTTACTTTTTATACATACGGAAAACACATATTCTATTAAATTATTAAAACATTTTATTTCAGGTGAAAAAAAGTTTTTCAAGTGAATAATGCAACGAAAAATAATATTTATATTGCTTTTTTTTTTTTTTTTTGTCTGCTTTTAATTGCACTATTAGTCATACGTAAAAAGAAAGAAATTTACTTATTTTTATTATTCTGTTGGTTACATATCCAATATGTTTACATATCCAATATTTAAAAATTTTGTTATATATGCATTTTATAAAGCTGGTTATCTCGAAGAAAAACCCAATAATTTCTAAAATGTTCGCGATGTGTGTTTCATCGTTGAACAAGACTGTAATGAAACTGATTGTGATAAATTTTCTTTCATACGTTGTTCTCATCGTAAAAAGTGCTTATGCTTTGGACATTTTCTTACCTCTAATCATAGTCATTATTAACTTGAAAATAAATTTGTAAATTTAAACGTGTTTTTTTTTTTTTTTTACAAAGAGGTAATTTTACCCTATATTTTTCTTAATAGTATATGGGGTATATTTATTTAAGAGTGGTTAACACTTTGGTTAGAAAGATTAAACAACTTTTTGGGCTCTATTATATACTTCTTTACTATCCGAACATCTAAAAATACGATGCACACATTTTTATTTATTTATTTACTTATTTAGCTTTTTATAGATTACTTTTTATCTGCATTTCTTATAAATAAAAAAAAAATCGACCTGTGTATTTACTTAAAATCATCACAATTGATTACGATTTAAAAATAGTAATGTTAAATATTATAGAAAATTAGCAACTACGTTTTTCTAAGATGAGTGACGGAAAAGAGTATATTGTTATTTGTTTTATACTTCCTCAAGAGTTACTTATTTACATATTACCGGTACATAAAAAGGAAGTAAGTTTTCTTCTCCATTTTGTAAGAGATATTGTATTTTCATAAATAAACTTTTGTTGTTGTTGTTGTTGAAATTGTGTTGTGGCAATATCCGCTGTTTGAATGCGAAAAACAGAGGGAAAGCAATAAAAAATTCAAGGGAAAAAACTCACAATTGCAAGTGTGAAAACACAATTCAACTAACACCAGTCAGAAAATGCAGGATAAAATAGTGAAGGTGAAGACATCGAAAAGTGGGATGGGTGGGTTCGGGGACTGCCGACACGAGGTTTTGTGAAGTCTCGATTAGTATTTCTTCTTGATAATCTAGGTAGTATATAAAAGCCAAAGTTTGTTAATTCGACCTATATGTGACAATCGATTGAAAATCTTCTCTCCAGAACGTTAGCAACTGAGCAAAAAACATGCATTTTAAAATTTAATGTTGTTAATCAAATTGTAAAAAAATATTTTAACGGAAAGAATTAACTTAATTCAATTAAGTACTTAATACTATGAAATGAAAGATGACGTTTGGTAAGTTTGCTGCTAGAAATTTTCTGTGATTCAAAAAAATACGTTCCATCAACGGAAAAATTACGTTAACAGAACGTATTTTTCTGAATTACAGAAAATTTCTGGCAACAAACTGCAGCAAACCGGACTTTTTATTGACAGTGTATGCGCAGATTTTATACACTTTTAATATGCTTAAATCAGAAAGTTCTCTCAAAGAAATATGTAAGCATTAGTATCTGTTTTATATAAATCAAATGTGACGAATCCATGGCCTGAGATCCATATGTGGTCCAATCCTATACATGTCGCCCGGAGACAGTATTTCAAAACTGGAAGAGTGCGTCAAAAGAAAAATGTCGAAAAGGATTGGAATCATTATTCACAAAATATCTACATAGATGCTAATACTATTTTTTCCTCGATCATGAATGCATTTCTAATAATTAATTTCAACAGTTAAATGGCTATCTGCATGGTGCTTGTGAAGGTACTGCATATAGTACTCTTAATTATTACACTGCTTTATATTTATTTAGGGGAAAAACAATGCTAAATCTAATATTCGTGATATATACAGTCAAATATCCATGCATAGACTCATCGCATTTTTCTAATATATGTGTATATGTATATATTAACACACAAATACATGTCTTCTACCCATCAAAACACTTTGTTTTAACTCGCCATGAGATCAATTTGGCCACCTCTGATATAGATGATGATTCGAACTGCGCTGGTATTTTTAAGTAATTATAAATATTCTCAAAAGATCACCTATTTTGTTTCACTTCCTTTATCTTACGATGAGAGAAAAAATGAATATTTTATTTTGCTGAATAGCATTTCGTTGTTTTCAGAATGTCAATAGGTGAATATTCAGCAATTAAATTTTCATACTACTAATTATTTTTAATGAGAATTTTTATCATAATGTAAGAATGTAAATTTAAACAGAAATTTTGTGTTTAAAGAATAATAGCGTAAGAGTTCTTGTAAAAAAGGCGGATTTATCGAATCCCGATATTTCAGCAGCGTGCCAATTTCTAGGTCAAGTCCAGTACCAAAATCTATATTTCCATTCTTTTCAAAATAAAACATATTTATGAAATATATTAATTGATTCTTTAATGCCCTTTCTTAATAAGGAATAATGTTTGTTGCTTTTAATGCATCGTTTCAATAAGATCCATAAAGTACAATACTGCATTACTCATTTCTATGACATAAAATATTTTTTCTTTGTAAAAACGCATTTCTATGATTAATTTAATATTCAACAATGGAAGCAGAAAAAAAAAATTCTATGTATAAGTATTGCCTAAGCAGTTCTCTCTCATAGATTACTTTAAAGATATGTGGATAAAAAGTATATGTTAAAGTTCCCATGAAATTTTCGCTCAAACAAAACCGCAAAATAAAGTATCAGAATGTGAGTGAAAGAACGTTCGAAATAAAGGAAGAATGAAAAAAAATCAGCTCAAGGCAGAACTCAGTATCAGCGATACAATTTCACTAATGATTTTTCTCCACTTCGTTAAAACTGGGGGGTCTCACCGAAAAGCTAATTACGTTAATTGCCGGCAAAAAGTAGCGTCTGACTAAAAGAGATAATTTTCGGCCCCCGTTTTTTATGCCGCTGATTTTAATTACGTTGACAGAATAAAAGAAATTGTCGGAAAAGCGTCGAGTTTGAAATTAGGCTGCCTGATAATAGATGATGTTGCGCCAAGGCTTAATCATTTGCTTACATTGAAGAGCGCTTCATTTGCTGCTTGTTCTAACCAAATATTGTTACACGCAGATAAAGTACTTAGTACGCTTAATTTCCAGTCGTGTTTTTATAAATAGAACCTATAGATTGGATGAAATTTGTAAGGTTTTATCAAGATCAAATACTTTTAAAGATCACTGCACGTTTTACAGTCATTTTTAGAGTGTTCGTTAAAGTCATTGAGCCTATTTACTGCTATTTGCATAAGGGCATAATTACAAAAGCATATCTCTGAATGAAATGCTAATAAATTGTTAAATATATATGTTAGGAATTAATAATAATATCGAAGTAAATGAGTTAAATATTTTTTATAATTTTTAAATGAGTTGTGCGAAAATGTCCAATATCGTTTCGAAAAAATATGACGTATTAAATATATTTTATCTTGCACAAAATAATGGCCTTTTATCGAGCTATTGTTGCCCATCTCGTAGCTGAATAATTGTCTCACTGGCTTTTAGTTGTGAGGTGTGTGTTCGAGTCCCAGTTCAAGCATGGATGTTCTTAGTGTTTCGGAATTCACTTCAAACGGTAGTTTCCGGGCTAATGAGCCTTAATGTGGGAAAAAAAAAAAAAAAAAAAAAAAAAAAAAAGATAATCAAGGACGACACCCCCCCCAAACTTGATCTATTTTAAAATGTCTTTCGAGGATTGAATAGAATTTTATACAATAACATAGCTACTAACCGTTATGATTTCTGGGTACCGATATTTGTTTATAGAAATTTTCCCCTTTTTTTTATCATAGAAATTTATCATAGAGAACTGATACGAAACTTATAAAAAAATTCTTTAAAAAAAAGTTTTATAAAAATTGAACCGGTTGGCCAGCTATGCAATAAGGTTGGGTGGTTAATTTGACATTAAGACCAATTTTATAATTTTATTTGGAGAGCGATCAAACGATAACTTAGAGTGTGTTCTCGGTTATTATACATTATTATAAATTCTACCTCAGAAATCAAATCTGCAATTTCTTGGTGACCAGTGTCTAAGTCACCCGAGTAAATGATGGCCATGTATGTTGCAAAAAGTTCTCCTAAATTTAATTTTCAAAAGTATATTTTTGGTTAATATAAATAATCGATTTTAATACATTAGATTGCGCATAGCGTGCTCAGATTTTAATCCAGATGAATAAATAATATTTAAATATTTATTTATATTCAATTTTACGAGAGAGCTGAAGAGTTTATATATATAATATTCAAAAGTTATTAAACATCAACAGTTTATAAGAAGGTAAGATTAGTACTCACCTTCTCTCCAGTCCATGATTAAGTGTCCAGCGTCAGTAAGATCCATCTATCATCGGCATCTGAAAATATACTTAATGTGTGGAGAAAAAAAATGTTAATTTCTGTTAATTATGTTGTTTTTAGATACATCATTAAATTAACACTTTTTCGACGCTATCATTTATTCCAGATTAAATATATATTATTTAGTATATGATTATAGTTGAATAATAGAAATATTACGGAGCATTTAACAGAGCTCCGATTATGCCGGTTACATTGTAAGAAGTAAGATACATATACATTCTAGCAGCGCGCGAGAGAAAGATTTAGAAAATGCTGATTCAAACAGTTTAAAGGTGAAAGTTAGGAGTGGTACATTCTTCTTAGCAACCCGTACATTAATGAAGATTGTTTCTTGGCTAAAAAGTTTATTAGAATAAGAGTTCTTTAATAGCGAAATATTAAAACACAAATTATTTCAGTTTTTCTTTCACTTTTACGACACCCCTACTTGTTTTATATTTCGCTGTAATCAAATAAGTTCAGATTTTTCCTGAGTTTTAGTAGAGTCGTCTTTGGTAATGGTTTAGTCATTATATCAGCAGTCATGTTGCTGCTATCAACATATTGCAATTTTATTATCTTGTTTTCATGAAGTTCTTTTATGAAATGATATTTTAAATCCACGTGTTTTGAGCGAGAATGGTATTTGTTGCTTTCAATCAACTTGATGCATGCTTGGTTGTCTTCAAATATCACTATAGGTTTTTCTTGATTCATGTCTAAATCCTCTAGCAGTCGCAATAGCCACACAGTTTCTCGAGCTGCATTGCTGGCAGCGACGTATTCTGCCTCAGCGGTAGATAATGTGATATTACTTTGCTTCTTTGAAACCCAGTATATAGGGTTCTGTCCAATAAAGAATACGTTGCCTGTGACAGATTTTCTGTCATTTGGATCGTTTGCATAATCTGAGTCTGCATATACTGTTAACACTGGTGCTGCGTTTTTATTATACGCTAACTTTAGATTTATTGTGGATTTGAGATACCTCATGACCTTTTTTACAGCTTCCCAGTCGCACTTTCTGGGGGTTTCTTATTGTCACTGACCATTCCAGTAAGTGATTGGGAAAGTTATTACTCACCGGCAAAAAGTGTTCAATTTTTTTACAGTGCAGAAACAATTTGATTTAGAACTGTTATAAACCAGTTAAATATTTTACTATGATAATGAAATATTTTCCATATGATTCAGTGCTATAGTTTACATAAAGCATCAGGTATTTCACTGTATTAAATTAGTAGTTAAGAAAAAACAAAATTCCGTACAACACCGGCGTTAAATAATTGTATGTACAATTTTATTTCAGTGTGAAGCCGTTAAAGAATATTTTGAAAAATTAAGGCGTCGTTACTACAGAATGAATAAACCCCGTCAAAATGTATGTGTAATAAAGAAATTTCTAAATCAATCATTGCTGTTCTTATGGTCATTACATTTACTTTTCTAAGGCTAAATTTATATCTTTTCGTATTTCTTTCCTATTTTTTTATACTTCGTCTTTCTTTTCATATCTGATGCTTGGAATCACACACAATGGCTTTCTTTCTTTGTTGCTTTTACTTATTTTATTTTATTTTTTATTTTTTCCTGTATTTATATTTTACAATAATTTTTATCAGTAGTCATTTTTACTTTGATTTGTTTGTTAGTAATTTTGTTTAATTTTTTTATAATTCCTTTTACAATAAAGAATTTGCTTTTTTTCCCAATATTTTTACTTGGAACGATTCCGTACGATGACGGTTTTTTGATACACTTGTGCCTACTATTATCCTAATATTATTTCAACCCGAAATAATTATTGAAAGTTTTTACAAAGAAAGTTGAATTTTTTTAATTTTTAAAAGTATATGCCGATAAATTAAACAACATTTCTACTAATACTGTTTTTTATAAGAAAAATGCTGCATTGAAGTTCAATTACATATATCTGCTTTGTAGAAATCCAAGCAAAGTTATGAAAATTATACTATAGACCCATACAGCGCATCTTCCCAATACATATTGAGAATGTCCTAAGGATGTTCTGATCTCCCCAACAAACCCTGTGGATGTCCTGGGAAGAAGGCGTCTTATATGGGTATAGACAAACCGACATCAATTACATTTCAATTATGTTGGGGGGGGGGGGAATATTGTATTTATGCTTATAATGTTATTGCTTTAATAAATAGTATAAACAGGCGAATTACAGAACCTCTTTATACAAGAAAAAAAAAATGTATTTATAAACTGTTTCTTTTCATTTCATATTAATGCTTTGAATTTCCCTTTTCTATGGATAGGAAAAAAGGCCACACCTTTTTCTAAAAAACAAAAAGAGCTGTTATCGAATGGCATTTGTTTTTAATCATACTTCTTTTTGTAACTTTTTAATAAAATGTATAATGAGTGGAGAGTTGACCATATAAGATTTTTTTTTTACCAGAAATACCCAGTTTTAACCAGTTTTAATATAGCACATTAGAACAAGTTTATATCACTATAATAAAGTTTTTTAAATGATAATTAATGTAAATCGGTAAAATAAAAACACAGGATTTCTTTCTTTTTTTTTTTAATTAATAATGTTTGTTGCATTTCCGAAATCCCTTTTATGCTGTAAAGGGCAGATATAAATTACTTTAGAATTGGGAAATATTTGCACTGTAAATAGAAGCGTCTTAAATTCAGACAGAAGTGTGTCTGAAATGTCAATTCAGACACATAAATGTCTGAAACACTTAAGCATGCAAAATTACAGACGCATGTGCTGTCTTAAATTAAGACACGTAAGTGTCTTTTTTATAAATGAGCTCAGATAAGTGTCTGAATAAGGTCGATATGTCTGAAATTAAGACATATAACATTTTCAGACACATAAAATTTCAGACATTTTACAATTTATGCACTTAAAAATTCAGCCATTACAAATTTCAGACATTTGTATTATTTAACAAATTTTCCATATGAAATCTACTTTAAGCAGCATGCATGTCCTGTTTTAACATTTTTTTAAACAAATAAATTTGACATTATTTTATGTAATATAAGTAGTTAACTTATTTAAAATACTTAGACACGGATCTTATTCTGTTAAAAATTAAAAAACAAAGTTAATTTTTATTTAAACTTCTCACATGTAATAAACCAAAAAAATATTAAGATAAACGAAGCATGTACCTTTTAGCTAAGAATGCGAATTCGTAGCTAAACAATCTTAAACAATTTGTGCATAATTCATTTTTTTTCGCGTTTTAAAAATTATTTTATGTTTCCCTACACTTCAAAATGTAAAAGAGCATTTTTTTTTTTTTTTTTTTTGTTTCATGTATATAGTTTGTTTTCTTGCAAATACCAGTTAAAAAAAAAAAAAAAAAAAACGTTTAAAATCCATAGCCTACTATTTTTTCATATTTATAACGCATTTTACAAAAAAAAAAAAAAAAAAAAAACTCTAAACCTCTACACATGAAATTTAAGATAATATGTATTAAGCTTTACTTCTTATGAACAGTTTTATTGCAAAGACATAAAACTTTAATTTGTTTTACGGATACTAGAATATATTTCGTTATACAAGCAGAAAACAGCGTGAGCACCGATGGCTTCATTGGGAAGACACTCGACTTTGAATCCATTGGTTGTCAGTTCGATTCCCGCCGGGAGCAACGGGTACTATTATTGTAAAAAATTGTTAATATATATATTCCATACTCTAGGAGATTCTAAAATCTATTTCTCACAGGTAAACAGTATAAAACGCATCTTTTTATTTATGAAAAATATTCACTTCAGACAGGATCAAAGATGGCGGAATTTCAGACGTTTCGAGTGTGAAACGATGTGCCTTTTAAGACGCTTTTTAGCATCTTAAAATTGAACACCCGTTTCAGACACAATTTTGTCTGAATTTCAGACACTTGTATTTACAGTGTGTAAAGTTTGATTTCGAAAATTATACATAGCTTGCAATTTTTCAGTTTGTCTTTGTATGAAATTTATTGCTTGCATTTTCTAATTATTTCCTCCTCAATTATTTGTACAAACTCATTACAAAAATTAAGATTTGAGAAAAAGTTATATTAATCTTTCTGAAGAGAGAATTCAGACATTTATACATTTAAAAAAAAATGTATTTAAATTAATATATTTTTTTTATTTGTTTTTAATAGAAACATCGTGAATGTTCAGTGCTTGGGTCAAACACCTAAAAGTGATAAACTATATTATCGAGCACACTCTTTTTTTTTTTTTTTTTTTTTTTTTTTTTAATGTTTAGCCTACAATTTTATTTCCCTCTAACTTTTTTCATTTTATCACTTAAATTTTAGTTCTTGTGCGTGAATAATGAATTAAGAATTATCTTTACATTTAAAACAGAATGACTAAATAAATTAATAAATAAATAAAGTGACATAAGAAAATAAACGGTTACATTAGTTGTGGTATCTGCCAGCCCTTGTAATAAAAACTGTTACTTGTTTATTTAAAGCATAATTTAAATTTTACATAAAGAACCTTCAATAAAATCAGCACTCAAAGTAGCAGCATTAAATATTGAATATGCAGCTAAATAATTTAAATAATATTAATTCCAAGAGAAAGTTGTAAATGTCCGATTTATTCATATATATTACGCTATTAAATAATTTTATCGAAACGTCAAAGATTAATTATCCATCTTTGAAATTTTCACTCATCTTCAAAATTCTTAGCATCTGTAATTAAATTCAAAAACAGTTGAAGTGACAAAAATTCCTAATATTTGATGCATATGATAAGGCTTCGGTAAGATATTTATTGATTAAAATGATGGGCTTAAATATTTAATCATTATTATTATTAAAATTGATCATGTATAATTTCTTGTTTCAACCGTAAAAATATTTAAAAAATAAAGTAAAATAAAATAAAATAAAAGTAAATTTTGGTTTAAAAAATAAATAAATAAATAAATAAAACTCTGAGAAACATAAAATTAACAACTTAAAACGGTACATTTTCATAAAAAGATAATACATTTTGCAAATAACCTTACGATTGGAACAACGTAATTTTCAGAATGTGATGCCTCGTCACCCATATCACCACCCTGAAATGTGTTAAAAGCTGGCATCTGTTATAATCGACTCCCACACACTAATCTATCCACCACATCTGACCACAATTCTTATACAGAGACATGTAACGCAATAATATCAAGCATCATTTTAGAGGAGGAAGTCGATAAAGCAGGAGTAGATAAGAAAGAAAGGGGAGAGAAGCTAAAAAAAGTGAAGAACTTTTCTCCTTCGAGCTTGGGTGGCCGGAGCCTGATTTATAGCGGAGACAGGAGACACTTAATACGGCGTTGTTGCACTGCTATAACTCGTCGAGACCCTCGCTTGGGTCTGTTTTTATTCAGGGGATGGAGACCTCCCCTGCTACCTATTCATTCCCGGCTGTCACTGGCTAATACGATTTTTTATACACATTCGTTTTTTTTTTCACATTTTCATGAAAAAATTTTCTCCGGTATTTTTCCGGCCAAATTCGTAAAAAAATATTTCAGATATAAAAAAAAAAAAAAAAAATTAGCATATAATTTTTTTATCCCATTAGAACAAAAAAAATCTGAATTTGGGTCCATATATTTCTATTTTAGTATTTTGTGATTATTTGAAATGTATTAATTTAGATTTTTGTGCTCTGGGAAATTTTCACAGTACTTCGCTAATTAAAAGGAATTGACTGCTAATAACTAGTGCAATGCTGATGATAAATTTTCTTGAATTTCAATGCCAATATCTGGTGGTTATATACAAATGCAAAATGTTACATAAAATTAAATATATTAAAAAAGGCAATACTTTTAAAGTCATACATATGTATCATAAATATTTTACTAAAAGTTGTGTTTAAATTGAATCTATGTCTATTGTATAGACAAATGGAAGCTTCTATATTTTAATACTTTCTTACTATTATCTGTATTAAAAAATCCGTATTGTATGGATGGATTAAACAGGATATATACTTTTGGGATAATTTCTAAACTAAAGGCTATTGATCTTGGATGGTTATACATCCGATTTTCTATAAATGGAAGTAAGTATACAAATTAGAGAATGTTTTAATTAATGTATTTTTGAAAAAAATTACAAATCTTAAATTTTTATTCAGCTCCACGTTTGTAATTTATATTTAATGAAACAATCTTGACTCAGAAAAAGCCAATTCTTTTACAAATAAAACTGATTACATCGTATCTATACAAATTTTCGAAATTTTTGAAGGAAGGATAGCCGTTGAAAATGGGGTTCGACCACAAATTTTACACAATTATTTTTATAAATATAAAAAATTTTAGAGAATAATAAAGCTATTGTATTTTTATTTATTTATTCATTTATTTTAAATAATCCTATCATAAAATCTAGACGTAGCTTGTAGAAAAAAAAAAAAAAAGTGCTATATTTGAATTAAATAATATTTGGTAAAAGAAATCGTCATATGCCATTACAATTACAAAATAAAACTGTGAATGTGACAACAATCAAGAATGTTAAACTTGGTGAATTCTTCTTAATGGTAACATTTAATCTAAGTAATTTCATTTGACTAATATAGCAAAAAAAGAAAGAAAAAGAAAGAAAAAGAAAAGAAAAAAGAATTAAATGTTATTCTTTACATATAAATATTTGAAATACTTTTAGCATATTTTTTTAAACATACATTTGTATAGTTTAAATTTGTTCTACACCTCTAAAAATCTTGACGAGATTTTGTTCTTCAGATGTGTGCTCGATAACTTTGGTTAAGTGACTTTGTTTCATTCTTTTCCTTATTTTTTTTTTTTTTTTTTTTTTTTTTTTAAATACTAATACAATCGAAAATAATTTTCTTTAACATTTAAGAAAATATATAAAATTTATATTTTGCAATGTCTGAAAAATGCATCTAAAAAACATCGTAATATAAATTAAATATTTTTCAAACTGGAAAAATGTTTACTAAAAATTTAGAAATTAACTTTTGGCCATCCATAAGAAGGAACACTCCGTACATCTGCGTGTATATCTATATTAAGAATTCTAAATCGTTATCTGAGTGGTTAAAAGTTAAAACAATCACATTAACAAACTAACTTTTGAAGCAATCTATAACTTAAGGTTAACTTAATGTTAACTTAAGATTAATTTAATGTTTAACTTAATCAGCAGAAAAATTTATAATAAAGATAAAAAAAGAATTATTTTTATAAAGTAATAAACAATACTTCATGATTTTTGTTACATTTTAAACATACTAAATCTGGTATATATTTTTCCTCAAATTCGAAGTACAATTTTTTGTTAGCTATAATGCTAAAAATAAATCTTCTACAAGAACTTTTAAGATAATTGTCGCTATGAACATTTTTTTCTTTTAATAAATCGTTAAAAGAAAATGATAAATTTGCATCTTAAAAAACGTTAAATATAAGGAATTATAAAATTATATGTTTTAATTTAATATTATTAAATAGGAACATGTCTTTATTTTATTCTTTTTATCATTTCATTTTGCATTGACCCCGAAAGGAAATTTTCAAAATATATTAGGTTTAGAATTTAAAAATACCTAAAATTTGTTTTAAATAGTTTTGAAATCATTTTGGAGGTATGTATTTTCTTATGAATTTAAGAGGACTATAAAACTCTTTTGTGAATTACTGTCTTAAAATTAGGAAATTTCGCATGCATGTACAGTCGGTAACAAAAGTGTCCGAACACTAGCAAAAATTACTATGTAAAAAAAGCGCACTTCATACGGTTTTGTTATATAAATTCTTGTCGAATCCTGATCTTAGTCAGTGTAAGAACTTGATTCGATAAGGATTTATTTAAAATATAACAATATTAATTGTATTAAATTTTCTTCAAAACTACCCGAAATAAGAAAACAAAATTCAAAATTTTATTTATTTATTTATTCATTTGCAAGTTCTTTATAGTGTTTCAGCTTTATTTAATTTAGTCTTAATTTCACAAATTTATTTTAAAAGATAAATAATAAATAAATAAATATTCAAACATATTTGTTTATACATTTTATTTTCCGTCTTTATTTAGATCTAAAAATGCAATTTTATATTTTCAAAAAATCAAAATTCACATGAAATTTTACCATTTAAACATACAAGTATTTCTTAAAAATTAATACAGTGCGTTGCATGAATATAAACGCACCTTTTCCAATAACCAGAAATAGAATTTTTGAAATTTTAAAAGAAGGAATGTGACTTACAGTTATTGCATATGACTAACAACTAAATAAGGTGCTTTGAGCACGTATGTTTAGGCTCATGCAAGCTTATGTAAATAAATGTTTAAGCATTTTCTTATTTTTCACTGTTTTTCTTTTGTTGCGCGAAATTAAACGCACACTGTATTTTGCGTTTAAAATTTAACGGAGCCACCGGAATTGAGGTAAAACACAGATAGTCGTGTTGCTAAAGTTCTTTAAAAGCAGTTTTAATGCTTGAGTGCAAAATTTACGGCGTTTGTTCAGGATGGCAAGAGGGAAAACTTTGACTGTAGACGAGAAGATAAAAGTCGACTTCATGCGTGGTAAAGGCTTTAGCAATCGTGAAATTGGGAGCCGAATCGGAAGAAACGAGGTGTTGCGCGAAATTATATAAAGAAAGGAGCAAATTGTGGTAAAAAAGCGTAAAAGAAGCGAACAGGAAAGCTCACCAGTTATGAAAAACGTCGAATATGCAACGTTGCAAAGAATAAGAATAGTTTATGTGCGAGGATAAAGGCTCAATACAAGCTGGGTGTTCATCGAAGAACCATATGGAGAACTATCAAAGCTGCAACATTCATTAAATTTAAGAAAATGAAAGCGAAATCACCCCTCACTCAAAAGCACAAAGATATGCAGTTGGAATGGGCAAGAAAATGGATTCTAGATCGACTAATTTGGGAAAAAGTCATCTTCTCAGATGAAAAAACGTTTAATCTCGATGGCCCGGACGGATTTCATAGCTACTGGTACGGTTTGAGATCAGAAGAAATGTACTGTTCAAAACGTCAATCTGGAGATGGGTCTGTCATGGTGTGGGCAGCCATAGGTTTTAAAGAGACTTTCGAATTAAAGTTATTGGAGAACACTATGAACTCTGTAGATTATGTCCAGATGCTCACAAGGAACCTCCACCGTCAAACAGTCAAGAAAGCTGTAAAAAGTTATATATTTTTCAGCAAGATTGTGCATCTGTACATACAGCACATATCGTGAAAAAATGGTTCCGTGACAATAAAATTAAAGTTCTGGATTGGCCCTCAAAAAGACCCGATTTAAACATAATGGAGCACGTATGGGGTATTCTGGTTCGCCGTGTTTACGTAAACAGAAGGCAGTTTAAAACGAAAGATGAACTAAAATTAGCCCTTCTATTAGCTTGGAAGACAATCAGCTTGGATTACCTCATGCCACTATATCAGTCAATGCTAAGGCATTTACTGACTGTTCTAGAAGCCCATGGTGGCGTTACGAAGTATTAGATACAGTATTTGTTACTCAAATATTTATTTTTTACATGTGCGTTTAAATTCATGCAACATGTATTTTTGTCATTAATTCATAAAAATTATTTTCTAAAAAATCATATAGGTCTTTCATTGTTTTGACTCGTATTTTCATTTCTCGAATCATACGCATGCAGTTTGCATCAAGTGTCACCTATTCATATTTTTTTATTACACTTCTATACCATTCTAATTCTTAAAGCTAAGGTGCGTTTATATTCATGCAACGCACTGTATATTGCAGTGGATCCACAAAGTGATGAACAGATATGTTAAGAATATAAATTCATAAATGTAAACAATATTAATGTGAAATTTTGAGGGACAATAAAAATTGAGTAAGACCGGACAATTTAAAAGATAAAATAATATTAACAGTAATTATAAATAAATAAAATTTTTAATTTTACTATTTTCATTTAAATACTTTTAAAGAAATTTTAATATATTTATAATTCTTATACTACATTGTGTACAAAATTTCTTAATTATTTGACGGTAATTAATTTTTGAGTTTTATCATGTCCACCTTCCCTTAAAAAGTATTGTTACGGATTTTGCAACTCTTATAAATATCAGAACATTTAACTTTTCATCATGTTAAATTTATTAATGAAAACCTTATCAATAAAGTAATTTTTCAGTTTTTGTATATTTTTTCTTCGTAATGAAAATATGTCTTTTTTTCTCAGACAATAATAATAATAATAATAATAATAATAATAATAATATAAATTAGTAATTTACCGCAAATTTCATTACTCTTCTAAATCGGAATAAAATAAAAATAAATTTATTACGCTACACTATTTGATGTAAAATTTTAAAGAGAAAGTTGATTTCTTTATATTATGGAATGTACAAAAATGAAAGAAAAACAAACTCAACTTTTGAAAATTTCGTAAATCGCAATGCCATAAAAGGTTGTTATAGTTAAAGAATGTTAATTAAAATAATTCATGCGTTACTTTAAATTGCTTTATATATACTCCACAAAACAATATAATATTATTTATTAATTAATAAGCTACTTTTAATTGAAATTACTTTTTGCAGTTAAACAAGAAACTAGAGTAAATTTTCTTTTGATTAAAACTTATAATTAAAGCATTAACACTTTTGATTGCGCGCATCTTTCCACCAATACTTTTAATTGTTCAAATTTATCGTGTGATCATACTCTACATAAAATTAAGCTTTTGCTTTAAACATTTCTTGCTTTAGAAAATATTAATCAGATTAAGATCAGTAACTCAGTTCACAGCTCTACAACTAAAAATATTCTGTCCGGGAAAAAAAATTCTAAAAGGAAACTCTGTCACCAATATCCGTTCTAAGCACTTTACGCCACTCTTATTAAGTTCGTATCCCGTTTTTGTCAAATTAAGGCAATGATCGTGCGTTTTAAGCCACGGGGAAAAAATAGATAATTACTCGTTATACCAACGTTTCGAAAGAACGGTGAATATCATTCGTTCATTTTCTTAGCATGGTGAACCTAAGCGCCTGATTTCATTAATTACAGCTAATTATCTGAATGCGAGCCAAAGACGGGAGGATATTTAAAAGCGGCGTTTGCATTTTTTTAAAGAAAAAATCCGCTTCAATAACGAACTGAATGAGACAAGAAAAATAAAAATTAAAAAAATAACAGATTTTCAACTGAGTTAATTTTTGCTTTTCACGAAAAATTAACTTGCGATAAAAACGCGATTCTACATCTTTGCATATATCAGAATCGTGTAGCTTTCCATTTTAATTCGGAGAATATTTTTCTTGTCTATATTTTTGCAAAGAAAATCAACAGTTGTCAACTGCTTCATTTTTACTTATTGTGTTAAATTCGCTTCTATGAAGGGAAAAATCTTAATTTATCTTTTCTTAGAAAAAAAAAATGAAAGATAAATTTAATTAGAACATTATAAATGATTTCCGAAACATCACTTTGAAATTGATTAATGTAGCTTTAATTTTTTATAAAGACAATGAAAAAGCGAATTCTTTAAAATTTATATGAAATTAAGTCATTGTTCGAGTTTCTTTTTAATTAATTCTAATTTTCTTCTTAGATAGATAATTAAAGATATGAAAACTAGAATGTCACAATCCATGATAAATGCAAAATTTAATTAAATATGTGCGATACAAAAGAAATAGGGTTTCCAATGAACTGTAACTTAACTTACAGAATTTTATGAAGCATCCAGACAATATGGAATTGAAAAAAAAGTGTTGTGTTATGAAATAGCTTAAATCCAAATCAAAATTATAATTTTCAATTTTAATTAAAAATGTATTTCAACTAAAGCAATTTAAATAATTTAATGAACTAATGAACATCATACTAAAATTTGAGAAAAAAAAATGATATTGGCTTTCAAACAGTGGCGGATTTAAGGGGGGGGGTAGGGGGCTGAAGCCCTCCCAAAACACTGACATTCACAATTGACCATTGACATTCACATTTGACACCGCCACTGCTTTCAAAGATTTAACAAATATACTCTGAAAGTGAAATAAATGTTTAGTCAAGCTTATATAGTATGTATATATATATATATATATATTGAGAGAGGTCATTTGATTACATTATTGTTCTTCGAAATCACAGTTTCTTACATTTCCAATTGAAACAACTAGTATTTATTGAGTTGCGATTATTTTTGAATTTTTAAAGAAAGGCACGTAAATTTTAAACAAAAAATTATTAATATAATTTTAGTGGCAAACTCTTATAACAATTTTAATATATAGTTAACGCTGTGCATGTTATATGCTTATCGCACTATATATAGGATGTGCAAATTGTGTCATTTAATGACAAACGGATTTCGATGATCTGGCAGTCAGCCATTGAAAGAAGCACCGATTTTATATACCAGTGGATCTGCAGATCAAAAGCCTCAGCGTCCGATTATTACTCAGCAGATCACTTTTTATTCCATACAATTTAAAATAATTATATATATACAGTGCGTTGCATGAATATAAACGCACCTTAGCTTTAAGAATTAGAATGGTATAGAAGTGTAATAAAAAAAATATGAATAGGTGACACTTGATGCAAACTGCATGCGTATGATTCGAGAAATGAAAATACGAGTCAAAACAATGAAAGACATATATGATTTTTTAGAAAATAATTTTTATGAATTAATGACAAAAATACATGTTGCATGAATTTAAACGCACATGTAAAAAATAAATATTTGAGTAACAAATACTGTATCTAATACTTCGTAACGCCACCATGGGCTTCTAGAACAGTCAGTAAATGCCTTAGCATTGACTGATATAGTGGCATGAGGTAATCCAAGCTGATTGTCTTCCAAGCTAATAGAAGGGCTAATTTTAGTTCATCTTTCGTTTTAAACTGCCTTCTGTTTACGTAAACACGGCGAACCAGAATACCCCATACGTGCTCCATTATGTTTAAATCGGGTCTTTTTGAGGGCCAATCCAGAACTTTAATTTTATTGTCACGGAACCATTTTTTCACGATATGTGCTGTATGTACAGATGCACAATCTTGCTGAAAAATATAACTTTTTACAGCTTTCTTGACTGTTTGACGGTGGAGGTTCCTTGTGAGCATCTGGACATAATCTACAGAGTTCATAGTGTTCTCCAATAACTTTAATTCGAAAGTCTCTTTAAAACCTATGGCTGCCCACACCATGACAGACCCATCTCCAGATTGACGTTTTGAACAGTACATTTCTTCTGATCTCAAACCGTACCAGTAGCTATGAAATCCGTCCGGGCTATCGAGATTAAACGTTTTTTCATCTGAGAAGATGACTTTTTCCCAAATTAGTCGATCTAGAATCCATTTTCTTGCCCATTCCAACTGCATATCTTTGTGCTTTTGAGTGAGGGGTGATTTCGCTTTCATTTTCTTAAATTTAATGAATGTTGCAGCTTTGATAGTTCTCCATATGGTTCTTCGATGAACACCCAGCTTGTATTGAGCCTTTATCCTCGCACATAAACTATTCTTATTCTTTGCAACGTTGCATATTCGACGTTTTTCATAACTGGTGAGCTTTCCTGTTCGCTTCTTTTACGCTTTTTTACCACAATTTGCTCCTTTCTTTATATAATTTCGCACAAACACCTCGTTTCTTCCGATTCGGCTCCCAATTTCACGATTGCTAAAGCCTTTACCACGCATGAAGTCGACTTTTATCTTCTCGTCTACAGTCAAAGTTTTCCCTCTTGCCATCCTGAACAAACGCCGTAAATTTTGCACTCAAGCATTAAAACTGCTTTTAAAGAACTTTAGCAACACGACTATCTGTGTTTTACCTCAATTCCGGTCGCTCCGTTAACTTTTAAACGCAAAATACAGTGTGCGTTTAATTTCGCGCAACAAAAGAAAAACAGTGAAAAATAAGAAAATGCTTAAACATTTATTTACATAAGCTTGCATGAGCCTAAACATACGTGCTCAAAGCACCTTATTTAGTTGTTAGTCATATGCAATAACTTTAAGTCACATTCCTTCTTTTAAAATTTCAAAAATTCTATTTCTGGTTATTGGAAAAGGTGCGTTTATATTCATGCAACGCACTGTATATATATATATATATATATATTATTTAATATCCTTGTTGTTTAAAAAAATGTTTTAATTATCATTAAAAATATATGATATGCAAATATTTTATTTTTGCAAAATCAAGGCATTTTATAAATTATTTTTTAGTTATACACTATGTACATAGCTGCAATTGCGCTTATACTATGTATATTATTCTTACTCTAATTCTTATTCTAATTTAATTCTCATTCGCATGCAAAATAATATCAAAATTAAATTAATTAAATTAAATAATATGTATATATATGTATATATCTATATATATATATATATATATCGTGACCCGTCAAATAAGCCCAAGACAAAACGGCCCCGACAAAAAAGCCCCGACAAAATAGCTCCGACAAATGAGCCCAAAGGACAAAAGAGCCCCGACAAAACTGCTCCGACAAAACAGCCCCGACAAAATAGCTCCAGACAAAATAGCCCCAGACAAAACAGCCCCAAGACAAAATAGCCCCGACAAAACAGCCCCGACAAAATAGCCCCCGACAAAATGGCCCCGACAAAATAGCCTCCGACAAAATAGCCCCAGACAAAATAGCCCCCCGACAAAACAGCCCCGACAAAACAGCCCCGACAAAATAGCCCCCGACAAAATAGCTCCCGACAAAATAGCCCCGACAAAACAGCCCCGACAAAATAGCTCCAGACAAAATAGCCCCAGACAAAACAGCCCCAAGACAAAATAGCCTCCGACAAAATAGCCCCAGACAAAATAGCCCCCCGACAAAACAGCCCCGACAAAACAGCCCCGACAAAATAGCCCCCGACAAAATAGCTCCCGACAAAACAGCCCCGACAAAATAGCCCCGACAAAACAGCCCCGACAAAATAGCACCCGACAAAATAGCACCCGACAAACAGCTCCGACAAAACAGCCGCCGACAAAATTTGTATATATCTTTCTGTGTACATGGAAAATCTTCTGACTATCATATCTCAAAAAAAAAAAAAAAAAAAAGGGAGAGAGAACTACGAAACTTCAGAATTGAGGCAGGTCTGGTGTACATATGATTTTTCGAACTTTTGGGGAAAATTGGATAACCGGAAGTGTGTCATATAGTTTTTTCAGAATCAAAGAAAAATACAGCGTATTAGCGCCACCTATCGGCCTATACATACAAAAACTTAAACATCAGTAGGAAAAAAATGGTGCACTTATAAACAATAGATTTTGATGTGTAGTATTTCATAGGCAGGGAAAATTCAGAGAAATTTACAACAAAAAACGCTACCTTCCGACCGATAACAAACAACATTTCGTGTAATATTCACAGAATTTTAAAAATGATGCAGTTATGACCGTTATATTTTAAGATAAACTTTTTCATAAATAAAGGAAATGACAGCATATCAGCATCACCGCTACCTTTCGGCCGATATAAACACAAATTTAAACAAAATTTACAACGTAACTACACCACCTTTCAGTCCTTTTTTTTTCGTTGTTGTTCTTGTTGTTGCTTAAAATTACACAAGATTAAATTATTTCAGTGAAGTATAACACTGACGTCTGCCGTCTGTCTTTATGTACACATAAAGTTGAAGTGGTTGCTAATTAAATCATTTTTATCTTAAAACAAAATTATGCATTTTTTTTTTTTTTTTTTTTTTTTTATGAAAGTGTAAAGTTATTTGGAGGATAGATTAAGGTACAGTATGCCCCAAATGGGAGTTCGCCACGGCCTTACAATACATAAGTTTAATCACTGGATGAAAGCTCACCTGTTTGGCGATGTATCACAAAAGTTAATCAGAACAAATTTAACTCAAGATGAAAAAAAAAAAAATCAAGTATTGTTAAATTCTGTTTATTGATTTAGTTACAGCGACCAGAACTTTTGCTGACACACACAGACAGATATCTCGAAATGTGCAAATTCATAGAAAACCTTAAATCAAAAATTTTCAGGAATATTTCATTCCCTATTTAGGTATATAAAAGAAAATAACAAATCCACATTTAAAAAAAATAGTCGTTTACAATTTATGAAAATACATTATGTTTTACAATAAATAATTACAAGATAAAAAGAACTTTTTATATACCATGTTTTTAAATTATTCTGTTGAATCATATAAACATACAGTCGGTAACAAAAGTCTCCGAACACTAGCAAAAATTCCTATATAAAAAAAGTACACTTAATACAGTTTTGTTAAATAAATCCTTGTCGAATCCTGTTCTTAGTCAGTCTAAGAACATGATTCGACAAGGATTTATTTAACAAAACAATATTAACTTTACTTTTTTTACATAGGAATTTTTGCTAGTGTTCGGAGACTTTTGTTACCGACTGTACCTGGTAACTTTTATAATTTATTCCGGTGTAGTGTTAACCTCACCCTTTATTCATACCAGTATATTTTAAAAGCACTTTTCTTCTTATTTCATCGTAATTACATATTGTAGAAAATTTCTCTACAATCATACTGGTGTGAATAAAGGGCGGAGCTAACAGTACTCCGGAATAAATTATAAAAGTTACCAGGTATGTTTAAACGATACCGAAGGCAGCGGGGACCCATAATAATTGGCTGAAAGTAATAAAAAAAATGCATTGTCCTCGTGTTCTGAGCTTTTCTAAAAGTTTCGAATTTCTAGCTAGTCAAAATAGAGGTCTGCACGGGCTGAAATTTTGAGGCCCAAGCCCCTCCCGGCCCGTTTCAAAAATATGTTTAAAAAAAAGCATGTTTTTCTATGAAAAGATTTTTTAGTATGTGTTTTGTAGAGATTTTATATAGCCAATTAACAGAATGTCCTTTAACAAAGCTGCTGAACTTTTACAAGATAATTATATATAAACAGAAATTCATTATTACAGACGTACAAATGACTCAAAAGACGACAGAAAATCGAGTCGAAAATATTAGCATTCATCAAACAATATGGAACAGTATTTAAAAAAATTAATACTACTAAAAATGTATTTTCAACCATTTCCTCTTATATACCGTAATGTATCTGAATTTTTCATGTGATTCGATAAACAAAACTTTAATGCTAATCCAACCATATTCAACAGAAAAGATGCTTTTGCACATGCTAGAAATGGTGCTACTTTCATCCAGTGCACAGGAGATAAGAAAAAGGAGCTTTCGCGAAAAAGTTACAGTGGAATGATTTTTACTGGCTTTATACAACCTAAACTCTTCAGACCGTAGGACACAAAGCCTTATACACAGTAACGTATCTAATTTCTTTTGTTTGTACATGTGTGCAAACTAATAATGACATGCATACTATTTTGAATAAGAACCATCTAATATTACATGAAATAAAATATATTAATTTAGAGACATGCTAAAAATATCTGCGGAAAATGAAATCTCAAACAGGCACATTGATATCCATTTTAATTGAAGTTATAGACACTTTTTAACAAAATAAAATTTTATGTGCTACACAAGCCTGTGAAATTATGTGAAATAAATGTCTGAAGAAATATTTTATCTTTTTCATTTTCCTTGATTAACGAGGAAACTAAAAAAAGATTCGGGCTGACACGGACCGGAATAAATATCATCCACGCCGGCCCGGCACGAGTATACACAAAATAACTGAGCACGAGCCCGGGCCGAGCGCAAATTTAAAAATTCGCCCCGAACCCGGCCCGTGCAGACCTTTAAATCAGGAAGTTATATGAGGATTGAATCATAAAAACGCTGCCGAAGGCAGCGGGGACCCGAAAAAATTGGCTAAAAGTATTAAAAAAATGCATTGTCATCGTATTTTGAGCTATTCTAAATATCTAGCTAGTCGAGAAGTTAAATAAATTTTCTGTTAAATCATATAAATGCTTCCAGGCTATTTTGTTGGGGCTATTTTGTCGAGGCTGTTTTGTCGGGGCTATTTTGTCTGGGGCTATTTTGCTGAGGCAATTCTGTCTTGGGCTATTTTGTCGGGGCTGTTTTGTCGGGGGCTATTTTGTCGGGGGCTATTTTGTCGGGGCTGTTTTGTCCTAGAGCTATTTTGTCGGGGGCTATTTTGTCGGAAGCTATTTTGTCGGGGCTGTTTTGTCGGGAGCTATTTTGTCCTGGGGCTATTTTGTCGGGGCTATTTTGTCGGGGCTATTTTGTCTGGGCTATTTTGTCTGGGGATATTTTGTCTTGGGCTGTTTTGTCGGGGCTATTTTGTCTGGGGCTATTTTGTCCTGGGGCTGTTTTGTCGGGGCTATTTTGTCGGGGGCTATTTTGTCGGGGCTCTTTTGTCGGGGCCGTTTTGTCGAGGCTATTTTGTCGGGGCTGTTTTGTTGTCAAGGCTCTTTTGTCGGGGTTCTTTTGTCGGAGCTATTTTGTCTTGGGCTATTTTGACGGGGTACCTATATATATATATATTAAACAAACTAAAAAACTTGTTAGATTAAAATTAACGTAAATACGTAATGGAATGTGTAATGCAGGGTCGATCGTTAGTGTTTTGCCATCGCCTCATACAATTGCCTTTAAAAAATTCCTTATGGACTTTGTTGTCATTATGTGTGTTTCTGTGAGATTTATTTGACTGTCTATTCTTCGTTCCCATTCTTTTCTTTTTAATCAAATAAATTATAAATTACCTATATATATTAACTCGCTACATAATCACATGCTTTTCTAAGCAGGGGGGAATGTTTCCGCTCCCCTCAACCCACCGTTGTATCTGTATGTCTGTATCTATCTGTATATACATGTCTATACATACAGGGCGTTCCAAAAGTCCCCCCCCCCCTCCTAACTCGAAAATGAGTCGGAATGATGAAAAATGGCGAAACACGTGTTCAATGAATTCGTGAGGGACCTCTTTTGGTTTTAAATGTTTGGGCCCGGGGAGGCTAGGGGGGCCGCTAGAAAGGGCAACTTTAAAATTTTAAACAGGAATGTATATCTTGTGATACGTCCCTGGAAACGTCTCTTCAAAACAATGAATTTGATATAAATAGCTTTGTCCTACAATGATTATTAAAGGAAATAATTGAGTTTTTAGACTTTTGAAATGTGGATTTTATACTTATGTATACCCTTTAATAATCATCACAGTACAAAACTATTTACATCAAATTCGTTGTCTTAAAGAGACGTTTCCAGGGATGCATTACAAGACGTACTTTCTTCTTTCAAATTTTAAAGTTGCCCTCCCTAGCGGTACTACTACTTCTATCCCTTGCCAGGGCCCAAACATTTTTGGGCAAAGTATATTTTGTGATACATCCCAGGAAACGTTTCTTCAAGACAATGAATTTGATATAAACAGTTTTGTCCTGCAATGATTATTAAAGGGGATACATAAGTATAAAATTCACATTTCAAAAGTCTAAAAACTTATGTACAGTAAAACCTCTCTAAGTTGGACACCTACGGTTCCAAGAAAAAGTGTCCAACTTAGAGAGGTGTCCAACTTATAGGGGTTAGACATAATGTTAAAGGATACAATCCGTTCCGAGAAAAAGCGTCCAACTTATAGGGGTGTCCAACTTGAGAGGTTTCACTGTATCTCCCTTAATAATCATCGTAGGGCAAAACTATTTATATCAAATGCATTGTTTTGAAGTTTCCAGAGATGTATCACAAGACATCACTTTCTATTTGAAATTTTAAAGTTGCTCTCCCTAGCAGCCCCCCTAGCCCCCCCCCCCCCCGCATCCTCCCGGGCACAAACTTTTTTCACCAAAAGAGGTCCCTCTCGAATTCACGGAACACGTATTTCGCCATTTTTCACAATTCCGACTAATTTTCGAGTTAGGAGGGGGTGTGGGACTTTTGGAACACACTGTATATTTCGCAGTGCTCCGACATTCATCTTTCTTATTCCGGCTTAACTAATCTTATGATATGATTTGATTTCTACTTAAATCTATGTTGTGTGAGAACTAACTTTCAATTCCTGTTTCTTAACAATTTACAATGTGAATCATTTAATCTCATATCCTTAATTTGCAAGGAATGCTTCACATTCCTAGCAGCTGTAACTCATAGCCTTGTGTTAATTCCTTGTAACTCAAAAATACTTGTTCCAAATTTGATGCAAAATGATTAAATAACGCATCGGAATTATTTTGTGTGGCCTATAAACTAATTACCAGTTCTATGACTACCATTTTTCCCAGATACTATGCTGTGAAGTATTTTAATAACATACGTTTATTTCATTATGTTGAATCGAGAATAACCATCTTAAAATGCACTTGTAAGAAACATAGGGAATATAGTCTACAGACCATAATGATACGAAATTCTTTTGTATGTACCGATACACAAGCTACAATAATTATATGCACTAATAAATAGTATACAACGGATTCATTGTAACTCATTAATATTTGAACCAGATTTGACATCATTTGGTTGATTACAAAATGTCGCCGGAATAATTTTGTGTGGTCCTGTAAATACATTATTTGGTCTATACATATATTTTTTCTAAGAAAAAGCTTCTTTTAAGAATCTCAATAATGTAAGTGAATTCTATAATGTGGAATGCAACATAAACGCGTTAAAATGTATTTAATTAGAAATCTCAGAATCTGTGTGTCCCTCTAAACGAACCACATTATATACACCCATAAATACTATACAACTTTAACTTATTCAATGTCCCTCTATGAAAAATTGTTCGCGATTACGTGACATTTTCGAAACACTTTTGTAAGACCCTGTACACTTATTATTATGTCTAAGCACGTATTTTTCTACAGAAAATAGGTTTTTAAGTATCGTAGGCAGTATTTATGTTGATTTCATTTTGTTAAATGCAGTGTAAACGCGTTAAAATGTGCTTAAAACGAAATTATACGCATAGGCCATAATAGTAAGAAAAACTTTGGTTTACCCTGAACACGATCCATAAACAATATATTCATCAAAAATTGTACGGCTATTTCTGTATGGCGCTTGAATATGTGTACTAATTTGCAAGTCAACCTGGAAATTTTTGCGGCCTCTGTTGCGGTACATGCAAATTTTGTCCATAGACTGTTATAAGATAAAGTTTGGTGTATCCCTTTACTCGAATTACGAATAGAATACACACCCAAAACTACACAGCTAATTTTGTGTGGCTCATTAACACGTGTACCGATTTGCAAGTTAGTACACTGTAAAAAAATATGTCCTATTTGCTGCCAGAAATTCTCTGTAATTTGAGAAAATACGTTCTGACAGCGTACTTTTTTCATAAATTACGCGTATTTTATAAAATTACAGAGAATTTTTGGCAGCAAATAGAACATATTTTTTACAGCGTAAGGTAATTTTTATGGCCTCACTCGCGAGACACATCAAACAAGCAAACCGAACATAAACACTCTTTGAGCGTCCACTGATGTTCCGGCAATAAGGCGTGTTTAGTAATGGGTGACATATACTAGTGGATCTGCAGATCAGTAGCAGAACACTATTTGCATCCCTCATTGCTCAAGCGATCATTGTTGTTTATTCCACATTATTTAAAAAATTTATACATATTCATACATATATTATATGTATAATTAACTCGCTACATAAACATGTACCTTTCTGAGGGAGGCTACTCCATCAATCATCCGTTGGATCTGTCTGTCTACATCTATTTGTGTATATATTTATTTGTCTATATATCTATGTGTATAAAGAGTGATTATAATTAAAGTTATCATTTCAAAACGCTATAATTTTAAAACTACCCATCAGAGCGATTTGATATTTTAATAGAGCAATCGTGAGGCAATGAAATTTTGTTTGGCAAAAGAAAAAAAGATAGTTCCAAAATGTGCCGTTAATTATCATTAAAGTATTTGTTTCATGAAACTCCTCTTTTTCTCTTTTCACTATGACTGTTTCTGCTGTAAACACGTATTCTTGTCCTTTTGGTAAAATATTGCAGTACACCCTTGAAGTATATTGTTTCCTGATATTTTATTGTGTTGCTGACAACATTCCTATGTTTAATGAGTCCATTTAGGTGTTTCCCCTGACATTACCCTGACAGCGCCATCTAAAAGAACATGTTGGAACTACTTTTTTCCTTCCCCAAACAAAATTCCATTGCCTCACGATTACTCTGGTAAAATATCAAGTCGCTCTAATGGGTAGTTTTAAAATTATAGCGTTTTGAAATCGTAACTTTAATTATAATCACCCTGTATATAGATTTCCTTGTAACTCACAACATTGAGTTAACACGTCGAGCGCCATGTCAGCCATTCTAAATTCTAGACATTTTGTCATATATCTCTAAAAGTACTGAAGGAATCATCTTGAAACTTTAGGAGTGTGCAGAACATGTTATACTTCAAACATTTCAGTGAAAGTTTTACCCCGAAAGTAAAATCAGTATCAATAAAAAGTTAACACGTTGAGCGCCATGTTAGCCATTGGTGGCTGAGAGTGTCAGATATGATATAAAGCCGCGTCAACCATCGGTGGCAGATATAAAATAGGATATAAAACTAAAAATATTACATTTAATGATTGAAAATTTATTAAAAATTTGCTTAATTTTTATTTATTACAGGAGGAATCCTTATGAAATTTTAATGGATTTTAAGAATTCGCTTGGCACTCAACGTGTTAATTAACCTTGTTGAATCATAAATACTTGTATCAAACTTCATGTTAGATGATGGTATAATATATCGAAATTATTCTGTGTAGCCCTGTAAACTAATTATCAATTTTATGCCAACCATATTTTACAGAAAACATGCTTTTAAACATTCTAATAACGTTGGTTTATTTCGTTGGTTTATTTCATTATATTTAATGGAGTGTAACTATGTTAAAATACACTTGTGAGAATACTATAAATTTAAACTATAACTATATACCGAAAACTATACAGTTAGTTCCGTGTGGATCATGAACATGTGTACCAAATTCCAAGTCAATAGTGCGACTTTTACGTCCGCTATCGCGAAACAGACACACAGAGAGAATTCAATATCTTTTTGAGTTTTCACATGAAGGCCTCCACTGAGTTAAAAAAAAAAAAAAAAAAAAAAAAGATTTTTAATATTGGATTACAGACAATATAGCAATAAAGATGCTTCTTTAGAGAACAGTAGATTTATTTTCCCTTTAAGGTATGTTTCACTTAATTACTGGATTATATATTTAATTTTAACTCATAATTTGAATTTTTTTTTTATTGAAAACATTTTTGTTTTGAGCCAAGTCTATGGTTCTGACTCTTATTACTAGTGGATCTGCAGATCAGCATCCTCCAACCTCCTATTTTCATCATGCATTATTATCCAACAGATTATTTTTATTTATTTCATAGTATATATATATATATATACATAATACATATATATATACATACATACATACATATATATATATACATAAATACATATATATGATTTACTAGCTACATAATCAGGTACGTTTCTGAGGGGGCTGCCGCCCCTTCAACCCCCTGCTGTATCTCTCTGTCTATATATATGTGTATATCTGTGTATATTTATATATTTTCCTAGTAACGGATAGCCTTCTATTAATTCCTTGTAACTCATAAATACTTGTACCAAATTTCGTGCAAAATGATTGCATAGCATATCGGAATTATTTTATGTAACCCTGTAAGCTATTTACCAAATCTATGCTCACAATTTTCCCTAGAAAAACAGGCTTTTATATATTCTAATAACATTTCATTATATTTAATGGTTTGTAACCATGTTAAAATACACTTTTAAGAAATATCATTTATGAACCGTAATGGTACAAAATTCTTTTGTGTGTCCCTGAAAAGGAGTCATAATTATTATATACACCAATAAAAATAATACACCTAATTAATTATAACTCATTAATATTTCAACCTAATTTGACATCATTTGGATGACTACAGAATGTCATCGAAATTCTTTTGCGTGGTCCTGTAACTAAGTTTAGTCTATGTATAACTTTTTTTTTTCTTTAGAGGAAACATGCTTTTAAGCTTCTTTACAATATATGTTAATTCCATCACGTTGAATGTAGCACAAATGCTCTTACATAAAAATTTGCCCGTATGCTCTTATGTCACAAAATTCTTTTGTGTGTCTCTGTAAAGGAAATTTTTGTGTGTGTCTCTGTAAACAATGTATATACCAGTAAAAACTATTCAATTTATTCAATGTTTTTCATGAAGAATTCTTCGAAATTTGACAAAATTTAGATGATTACGTGACATTGTCGGAACACTTTTGTAAGGTCCTGTGCATTAATTATGGAGCCTAAGCACACATATTTTTTTTATAGAAAACATAAGTTTAAGCATCTCAGTAATGTGCGCTAATTTCATTTTGTTATATACAGAGTAACGATGCTAAAATTCGTTTAAATGAAATTCACCCTATAAACTGTAATGATAAGGAAACTTGTGTGTCCCTGTACACGATCCATAAATAATATAGACATAAAAAATTATACAGCTATTTCTAATGCGTTCACCAGTTTGCAAGTCAATTGGGGTATTCTAACTCGGTATCCGAACTCGGTATTCTAAATCTTTATCAAATAAAGGTTACTACATGAAACTTTTTGTAAAAATCAAACAAATATTTCGTGTACAGCAACATGCAAGAAAATTCAAATTCATTACGTTAATAGAGAAAATATTCTTGTCAGTACAGTTTAACATCTTTAAACTGCACTAAACAAAATGAAATGAAAATACGTTTTTATATCATAAAAGCATGCTTTGTATATTGTATAGAATAGGGTTAACCATTTAGAATTCGTTTACAGGGCCACATACACACACACACACACAAAAAAAAAAAAAAAAAAAAAAAAAAAAAAAATCGGTTATATTAGACGTATATTTGGAAATTGCTGGAAGTGCATTTCAAGTATTGCTTTGTGTTTTTAATATACTGTGTTAAATTTAAGTATGCATTGTGGTGTGCACATAAATATAAATAATATACTGGGCTACCCAAAATGGGGGGGGGGGGGGATTGGGAATTTTTTTTTCTATTGAATGTAATTGATGGAAGGTCTTTACTAATTTTTCCTGAGTTTGAGAAAACACCTTAGAAATAATATTTTCTCAATCCGATATGACACATAAGTTTTTGTTTGAAATCCAATTTCCAATGCTTTTTTATTTGCTATAAATTACACATTTTAAGGTGTCCTGAATACGAAAATAAAGTTTTTCGTCATCGATCTGCCCCACCTCACACAGAAACTTGTCAAATAAAACTGTTTCTAAAACATATTTGAAATATTTTTAAAGAGTATTTTTATACATTGCTTCTTATCTTACACCTTGATCACTAATCTCTGTTTATAGCATTGAAATGCTGGATAAGAAAAAGTTGTGTGAGTGCCACAAGGGATTATTTGTATTCGATTGAAAAGTGAATTGCGACATTTTTGGAATCATTACCAAAATGCTGAATTTGTTTTTCTTTTAATTACATTATCTGGCAACCTGTTAAATATAAACAAATATAACAATATACCTTTTGAATAATAGATTCCTTTCTTTATTATTTTTCAGTGAATTTATTTACAGTGAAATTATTTGCATTTATTTCATGTGTTATCAAGCAGCGGAATTGTTTCTATTTTAAATATAGATATCTATTTAAATTATTCTTATTATTCAATCTACTATAGCTCCGGTTCATGTTTTAGCTTCATTGTCCTATTTCTATGGTAATCTGTGGTTCACCCAAGCCTAAGGCTCTCGTGTATTCAGTTCTCCCATGGTAATAGAATATTTATAGCTTCATGAGTTCTCCTTAGACTTAGGATTAAAGATAGGTGCTTCTGAAGAACCAAACACTGCGACCAAAGGTCTATTATATAATATTCAGCTGGCTTTAACATCTACACTACTAATATGCCTTAAATTGGAACAGCCCCTCTTACTAGCACATACCCTAATAGCACAGCCAGTGGATGTGACTTCACTATGACTTCACAAATGGTCACAAGTGTCACAGTCACTATGATGACCAAAATGCGACTCCTCAAATGCGTCACATTGTGACTCTTAGATATCTGTCACTAAGGTGACCCAAATGTGACTTTTTTAATAAGTCGCATTGTGACTCAGATGAGAGTCACTACGGTGACCAAAATGTGACTCCGTTAATGCGTCACATTGTGACTCTTAGGTGACAGTCACTACAATGACTCAAATGTAACTTATTTAATGAGTCGCGATGAGAGTCACTACGGTGACCAAAGTGTTACTCCGTTAATGCGTCACATTGTGACTCTTAGGTGACAGTCACTACAATGACTCAAATGTGACTTATTTAATGAGTCGCATTGTGACTCAGATGATAGTCACTACGGTGACCAAAATGTGACTCCGTTAATGCGTCACATTGTGACTCTTAGGTGACAGTCACTACAATGACTCAAATGTGACTTATTTAATGAGTCGCATTGTGTCTCAGATGAGAGTCTCTACGGCTACCAAAATGTGACTCCTGTAATGCGCCACATTGTGATTCTTAGGTGACAGTCACTACGATGACATAAATGTGACTTATTTAATGAGTCGCATTGTGACTCAGATGAGAGTCAGTACGGTGACCAAATTGTGACTTTTTTAATGCGTCACATTGTGACTCCTAGATGACAGTCACTAGGTGACCAAAAATTGACTACTTTCACTTGTAAAATTGTGACTCTCAGATATCAGTCACTACGGTGACTTAAATGTGACTTCTTTAATGAGTCGCATTGTAACTCATATGAGAGCACTACGGTGACCAAAATGTGACTCCGTTAATGCGTCACATTGTGACTCTTAGGTGACAGTCACTACAATGACTCAAATGTGACTTATTTAATGAGTCGCATCGTGTCTCAGATGATAGTCACTACGGTGACCAAAATGTGACTCCGTTAATGCGTCACATTGTGACTCTTAGGTGACAGTCACTACAATGACTCAAATGTGACTTATTTAATGAGTCGCATTGTGTCTCAGATGAGAGTCTCTACGGCTACCAAAATGTGGCTCCTTTAATGCGTCACATTGTGACTCTTAGGTGACAGTCACTACATTGACTCAAATGTGACTTATTTAATGAGACGCATTGTGACTCAGATGAGAGTCACTGCGGTGACCAAAATGTGACTCTGTTAATGCGTCACATTGTGACTCATAGGTGACAGTCACTACAATGACTCAAATGTGACTTATTTAATGAGTCGCATTGTGTCTCAGATGAGAGTCACTACGGTGACCAAAATGTGACTCCTTTAATGCGTCACATTGTGACTCTTAGGTGACAGTCACTACATTGACTCAAATGTGACTTATTTAATGAGTCACATTGTAACTCAGATGAGAGTCACTACGGTGAACAAAATGTGACTTTTTTAATGCCTCACATTGTGAGTCTTAGATGACAGTCACTAGCTGGCAAAAAAGTGATTACTTTAACTTTTTACATCGTGACTCTTACATATCAGTCACTACAGTGACCAAAATGTGACTTCTTGAATGAGTCGCATTGGGATTCACATAAAAGTCACTATGGTGACCAAAATGTGGCTCTTCTAATGTATCACAAACTAATTACGCTGACTCACTTCAGGTACACATCGGCAAACAGACTTTTCTCTTTTACGGTAAATGTATATGTATCAGGTTTTGCAGTGTGTAAGTGCATCATATTTGTTATGTGAGACGGTTGTTATGAAAAACTACGCTATATCAATTTGCGTGCTTATCAGCCCTAATGAGGCGCAGTTATGCTGTAATATTATCTAGGTTCCATTTCATCTTCTACTGTGCATAAGCGCACCAAATTTTCTTAGACGTGATGACTCTAATGAAAGAATATCCTGATTCAAATTGGGTGCGTATCGGAAGATAGATAGCTATGCTAAGCAAGTGCTTTTCAAGTTTTACTAGCAGTCCTTTTCAAGTGTTAGATTTTCAATCAATTAACATATATTTATACAGAAGAAAGTTTTGTTAAGGCACAACATTTTCTTTTTTGTCTAAGTCAAATTTAAGTACGCTGTTTCATGCATAATTAATTTATAAATAATATAACGTTAAAGTAAAAAGTAAAAATCTACTAAAATTTGTCGAATAAATTCTAAAGGCTTTTATGAGCGGCAATTATTTGAATAATTTGATATAAATTTTTAAGTATAAAATCAACTTTAAGCGCTTTATAGATGTAACTACAATACTGAAACGGAAGTGGTGATTAAGGTGAGCTGCCCCCTCACAAATGCATCAAATAAAGGAGTTTGTAAAACTACTTTGAAATGTTTTTAAATTAAAAATAAATATCGGAAATCAGCAGCTGATATCGTGCACCTTAAACTGTAATAATTTTCATAATCACTGGTAAGAGAAAGTATCATGGTGATCACGCCAGGTTATTTAAATTAATATATTTTGGCCACCAAATGACTTTTTCTATGTTTTCCTATACAAATTGGACCTAGAACAAAATATTTATTAAAATTATTATTTATTAAAATTATCTTCCATGATGAATGGAGACAATTTTCATTCAAAAGAAGTGTAACATTAAATATTCAAGGAAAGTCTTATTTTCGATACGTCTTTTAAAAAAAAAAATGTTTGGTTAAAAAAATGAAAAAAAAAAAAAAAAAAAAAAAAAAAACTTTATTTTGAATTATCACAGATTGATAATTTAACCATTCGTTTTAAAAGTGTTGACAGGCTCTTTCGAAAAATATTATAATGACAATCTGTTCCGCTCGGTGCGGGGGGGGGGAGTGTTCTACTCCTACATTAATATATATATATACATATATTTCCAGTTGGCTATCACTATTGTAAATAATTTTCTTTTAATTTCATAAATGATTGTTAAAAAAAAAATCTCTTTATGCACATTTACACGAAATTCTGTTCTATTTTCCAATGCTAAAATTTAGAAAAAAAACGGAATGGCAGCGCCATTTTGGATGATTTTCACCAAAATTTGATAAGCACTAATTTATTTCAAGGTGCCACTACATATCAAATTTTATGAAATTCTGAGTAAAAATTCCTGATATACAAGTGCCATAAAATTTCTCACACACAGACGGACATTTTCTAAAAATTGTCAAATCGTGTTCACCACGTCTCAAAACGTGTAAATGCATCAAAAGCTCGAGGTCGAAAAACTTACGAATCCAATACTTTCTCGTATTAAATGTAGAAGAAAGTAAAAATAGGGAGTCGAAGTAGATTTATATTAGAAAATATTTAAAAAACTATTTAATGTATGTCAGTGATAAAATTTTGTAATCGAAGTTCAGTAGTAATAAAAGTTTGCTTAAGATAAAATAGTTGTAAAATAATAATTGTAAAATAATAATATTAGTAATAATTCCTTTTACACGAAATTTCAAGTAATGCTGCTGACTGGGGTGCTCAGTCAATTGTTATACCCTCCACAAACCTCTTGAAACTACTAATTTTAATTACCTCAGGCAAATCTAAATTAATATTTTTACATAATCCATTCAAAGGGAATTTATAATATCCTCGGAATCTTTCATTATTTTATTTTAATTATGATAAAACTATTCAATGAAAGGAAGGTCACGAATTTTAATATTGCAAAATATTTTTTAAGTAGGTTGGTTTGATGTGTGGTTATTACTCTACGATGATGTTTTGCACATTAAATCTCATTTGACTGACATCAATATATAATAAAGTAATTTCTAAGTGATAGTGTTTTTCTTACAGAACAATAATAGGCATTTTTTCTCTCGGATAAAGCCAGGTGAAAAATCGCCGTCATCATATATGAATATATATATATATGTGTGTGTGTGTGTGTGTGTGTGTGTGTGTGTGTGTGTGAGTGTATACAGTCGTACCTCGTTATCGTGAGCATTGTTAACGTGAATTTCTTTTAACATGAACTATTTCCAGAAGCTGCATCAAAATGACGATAAGTTTAGTTATTTGAAGATTAGTTACCGATTACATGAACTACTGATAACAGTAACAATTTTTTTTATTCCGCTTGAGATTCACGTTAACGAGGTTTGATTATATGTGTGTGTGTGTGTGTGTATGTGTGTGAATTTATGTGATATTTGTTCACAAACTTTTACAAAAGTGACTATTAATAATATTTTCTGATATATTATACATGTTTTTGTTTTAAATGTGACGAAAATATCCCAGAAGTGAAGGTTTTACACTTCACCAATTCAAATAACATTCAATCATACTACATACTTTCTCCTCCGAGCTATATTTTGTCATTAGTATAATTCCAAATAATAGTAACAGTACAAATTTTTAAAATTCCAATGTTGGGAGAGACTATTACAAGGGGCGAAGGGTGATAAATAACTTGTAGGTTGCAATGAAACTGCATACCCAAAATTACATGAGAAGTGGACATAGAAACAAATATGTTTATTTACTAAATTTAATTGAAGATAATACACAGTGTCCCAAAAAGTTTGAAACGCGCTTTGATTATTTATCTGTTAGAAATAAGCGAACAATGCAAATTGAAAAAATAAATAAATAAATAAGGTTAAGAAAAGGACTACATATATAATGTATTTATTTATTGATTTTGTGCATTTTTTTCATTTCCCATTGCCCATTTACTGCTAATGGTTAATACATATACATATTAATATAATGCTGAAAGTTTCCATTGTTCTTGCTTATGACGTTTTTATGCAGAAATGTTTAACTTGGTTTTACGAAGAATTTTATTTAAAGAAAGATAGTGGTAGTAAAAAAAAAAAAAAAAAAAAAAAAAACTTTTATCGCTAACAATGTAAATATAAATAAACCTTATGTTAATTAAAGATTGGTTTAGGTATTTATGCATAATTTTGTCTACATGTAATTATGACAGCAAATTAAATTAACAACATCTATATTGAGCGAATTGAAATACATCTTTAATTAAAATTACTGCAAAAGAAGTTTTACATGATTTTGATATATTGTTTATGGCTTTGCTTAAATTTTGGTATCATCTTTTATTTTTTTTATTTTTTAAACTACACACTTTATTATGACACTTTAGTTTACTCAGATAATCCTTATATTTCCATACATATGTTTTTACAAAGCAATTATATTCCTTCTTAGTTTATTTATTTAAAAGCACTGAGATCTACAATTACCACATAGCTGTCAGCCGTTCCAATTTATGGATACCGTTATTATTTTTATAGATTTATATATATATATTTAACTTCATTTAATTACAGAAAATTCCTAAAACGTTTATCAAAATTTTCTGAAAAAAAAAAATAAATAAATAAATAAATAAATAAAATAAAAAAGAAAGGCATCCACATATCGGAACGTTGGCAGCTATGATTACCATGATATTTGTCACAAATGATCTATATTACACAAATTCACTATAACAATGACGAAAATATATATGCATATAAAAACTTGACAAACATCCATAACTTCACTTACCGCCGCCGGAAGCCCAAGCTAATGGTATTCTGTGAAATTTTGTTTACTTATATCTCTTCAACTAATACATATTTTTAATTTCTGTCTTCATATTCGGAAAACTCACAATTGTTAAATTGGCGGACGTTTCTTGAAAACGTTTTTTTTTTTTTTTTTTTTTTTTTACAAAATTGCAAAATACGAATTTTCAATATGTGAAATTATTAAAATTTAAAGATATCCATTTTTAAGAAACGTCCGTCAGTTTAACATTTGTGAATTTTCTGAATATGAAAACAGAAATTAAAAATATGTATTAGTTGAAGATTTATACGTAAACAAAATTTCCCATAGAACAACATTGGCTTGAGATTCCGGCGACGGTAAGTGAAGCGTGTTCTTAAAAAAATAATATCGTGTACTTTAAATAAACAGTTAATAATCAATTTACGTTAAAAACTTATTAAATTTAAACTGGACTTTCGTTCAAAGCTATATTTAGATAGAGTGGATATAAAACTGAGATATGCTATGAACATAAAGCATAAATGGATAAACAAGCTATGAGTTGTGTAATACTTTATAAGTTCTGAATAATCTACAGTTATTTAATAAAGATATATTTTGATAAAAATAATTTTTAAAAGGTCTTCTCTTCTACCCCTTCAAATTTTTAAAAGAACTATTTTTAATTTTGTTTAAAAGTCTTTTTTTTTTCTTAAAACAAAAAATAATTTCGTTTGTCATACCTGAAATTGTAAAATTCTACTACGGAATTTGTTTAATAATAAAAAAATTCAGTGTTTAAATTTGATAATCAAAACGCATACACACACATACACACATATATATATATATATAATATATATATACTATATATTATAGAGTTGCACGTATGATCTACTTTTTATTGCTTTGAAGGAAATGATTTTAAGTTTTGATAAGTCTTTTGTATACATTTTATTAATGAAATTAAACAATAACAAGTTTGGTAATATTGTGAAAAATTCTTTAGTATTAAGCATATTTAATGTTTTTTCACTGTAAGCATGTCTTTTCACTGTAAAAGTTCATACCTTTTCTAAATCTATTTATTTTATTCTATTATTATTATTTTTTAAACTTGATTCAAAAAAAGGATATTGAAAATATATGTATGAAGTTTTAAATGCTTTTCTTAAGCACATTAGTATTTATCATGCGTGCAATTAAAAAAATTCCATGCTCAGGGAATTCTACTTAAATTTAAATTTTGGATTTTGGTGATTATAGAATAGCAGGTATATATTCCTTAATTATACGGAATTATTTTCAAGAGTTAAAACTACTTTTCAAAATTATTGTTTTTAAATTAATTCTTAAATATTTAAGGGATGTTTCACCTTTTAACGGAAATACTTCTTTCTCTAGTCACATGGACACTATTCTGTAATTAGTCATACAGGGTATGAGGATTTTAACTTCATTACAACACAAATAGACAATATGATCTAAAAATGTTTTCAAATGACTATGGAAAAGCATCGCGCATGGCTCTACTGGATCTTGAATCGCACCTGATCACATGATGACGGCACAAAAGCTTCATCCATGACTTCGGAGACTTGAGTACAATGTGTGTCACAAAAAGAATTGATAACTGTGTCACTGTATGACGGTTCTGAGACTAGAGTACCATACGCGTCACAAACTAACATTCTAACAGCGTCACTTTGCGACCATTCTGAAACTTGAGTCACATAAACGTAACAAAGTTACTTTGCGACTGTTCTGAGACTTGAATAACAGCCCAAAGAGAGATATTTCTGAGACACAGCTTAAAGAGACCCAATAAAAAAGTCACATGTGACCATTTTGAGACCTGAGTCACATACGCGTCACAAAGTGACTTCATAACAAAGTCACTTGTGACCGCTCTAAGCCTTCAGTCACGTACCCGTCACAAAGCGACTACACATCCACGTCACTTGTGACTGTCTAAAAACCAGACATATCGACTTCGATGGGACCAAATTTCGACGTCATGTGACTCGTTTTTGTAGTCGATTTCGACTACACATTCCGGTCACTCTGAGACTTCAGTCACATATGCGTCACACGGTGACGACATATCCACGTCACTTGTGACCGTCTAAAAGCGGCCATATCGACTTCACAATGATTTGGATGGGACCGAAATGCGACCTTATGTGACTCGTTTTTGTAATCGATTTCGACTACACATACTGGTCACTGAGACTTCAGTCACATATGCGTCACACGGTGACAACATATCCACGTCACTTGTGACCGTATAAAATGCGGACATATCGACTTCACAATGACTTGGATGTGACTGAAATGCAACCTCATGTGACTCGTTTTTGTAGTCGATTTCGACTACACATTCTGGTCACTATGAGACTCCAGTCATATACGCCTCACAGGGTGACGGCATATCCACGTCACATGTGACCGTCTAAAAAGCGGACATATCGACCTCGCAATGACTTAGATGTGACTAATTTTCGACTTCACGTGACTCGTTTTTGTAGTCGATTTCGACTACACATTCTGGTCACTATGAGACTCCAGTCATATACGCGTCACAGGGTGACGGCATATCCACGTCCCATGTGACCGTCAAAAAAGCGGACATATCGACCTCGCAATGACTTAGATGTGACTAATTATCGACTTCACGTGACTCGTTTTTGTAGTCGATTTCGACTACACATTCTGGTCACTATGAGACTCCAGTCATATACGCGTCACAGGGTGACGGCATATCCACGTCACATGTGACCGTCAAAAAAGCGGACATATCGACCTCGCAATGACTTAGATGTGACTAATTATCGACTTCACGTGACTCGTTTTTGTAGTCGATTTCGACTACACATTCTGGTCACTATGAGACTCCAGTCATATACGCGTCACAGGGTGACGGCATATCCACGTCACATGTGACCGTCAAAAAAGCGGACATATCGACCTCGCAATGACTTAGATGTGACTAATTATCGACTTCACGTGACTCGTTTTTGTAGTCGATTTCGACTACACATTCTGGTCACTATGAGACTCCAGTCATATACGCGTCACAGGGTGACGGCATATCCACGTCACATGTGACCGTCAAAAAAGCGGACATATCGACCTCGCAATGACTTAGATGTGACTAATTTTCGACTTCACGTGACTCGTTTTTGTAGTCGATTTCGACTACACATTCTGGTCACGGTGCTATTAGGGTATACATATACTTATTGCTTATATATACCTTCTATTCATAATGTGTAACATAAAAGCGTATGAAAGAGATAGATAAATCGATTTATATTAATAGGGAGACTTTCTTAATTAAAAAGAATGTTTTAGAAATTTTTAAAGCTTCAATCTGTATAATAAGTACGTAAAATGTACACATTACGTGCTATGTAAAAACGGGAATAAAAATGCTCTGGAATAAATTACAAAAGTTGGCATGTATGTTATTGGTTCAGTACCATACGCTGACGAAAAGTTTAGCAAATTTCTTTTTCTTTTCTTTTCTTTATTACACAGTATAATAGGCAGTCAGTCTCCTCAATAAATCAACCGTAACTACAAGAGTCCTGTATTTATAGAAACGTGTAAATTTATATCAAATAAGCTAAAATATATGTGTCTTCATTATAAAATAAGTTGTTACATCTTTTATTACGTAGAACGTTTTTTTATACAAAAATATTTAAAACGAAATAACACACATGCTGAGATTTTATTTTTGAATATTTTAAATGTGAAGAGATTAATTTTCGTTCTTTCTGTTATTTAATATATACGTACAAAAGATAGTAAGCGTGATGTTAGAACATATAAATCTATAATGCAGTCAATTGTAAACGTATTCGAAACACCGTTTTTTTTTTTTTTTTTTTTTTTTTTTTTTCAGATATGTTTGGAATGGAAATAATTAGTTTAAATTAATCAAAATTGATAAACTTCCTTTCTTATGTTAATAATATTATCATATTAGATCTTTTTATTTGTGTAATTATTTTACGTCGATGTTATCGATTTCCTTATTTGGTGTAGTATATAACAGATACCTATCATACAGCTATTTAATAATTCAAGATTTACTGATAAGATTCAAAGCTATGATAGATCTTAGCTCTATACCATATATTATCGGGAATAAATAATTATCGAGCACTTCATTTAAGTATATTTTATTTATAAAATTTAGAATCGACAATTTTTTTAATCTTATATCTACATAAAATAATTTAAATAAAACACATTATTCTTTGGTGTCAAAGAATTTACGATGTAGATTACATACCATGACATAAAATCTAATAATTTGATAATTTATAATTTTAAAAACTGGAAAAATAGCAGACTGGAAAAATAACAGACTGGAAAAATAACATTTAAATAATATAGACAAGAAATTATACTCGACCGACACTACATGCTACTTAATTTCAAACAACTGAAAGAAAAGCAAATCATGATAGATAAAATTTTCAAAGCAACTATTTTTCATAATTGCAAACGACTGCTTGATGAGTTTTAAACTCATTATATTTGTCCTTCATTACTGTTTCATTCTATTAAATAGTCACTTAAAAGAAGTCCCAAAATTATTTTAAAGAAGGAAAAAATATGCAACACATTGTTGTTAAAATTGCCTCTTATCATAATTGTTAACATTATTAAAAGAAAAAAAAAAAAGAATTCTTAGAACCGTATGTGCTTACTTTCCTTGTATATCAAGATTGTTACAGATTACTTTGGGGACTGGGGCAAAAAATTAATCACAGAGAATAATTAATAATAAAAAGTAATGTATTCCCTTCTAGAAAATATTAGCCGATTAGTTCGAGGAGTGGTCCTTGTCACCTTCGATTAATTTCTTGCGTAGTGACATAATTAAAGAGATCATTAAACAAGGTCACAGCAAATTCTTTATAATGATAGCAAATTATATTGTGAGATAAAATGATCCGCAGAAGAGACAATTTTTTTCATCAATAAAAGCTTCGGTCGACAACCGCGTGTTACTTAATGATTCTTCTAAAACTCAATTTTTTATCTTTTCACATGCAATATCATTATTAAGATGGCAGCTTTTGCTGCGCTGGCAAAAGCGATATTAATGTATTTAGTTATTGTAAGGAAGAGAATTTTTAACCAAATATTGTTTTTATACGAATTGTGTATGCTGTGAGGGAGACTTATCATTTATCAATGTGTAAGACAAGATTTATTGTTAAATACTAAGTCAGCTTGCAGCTTTATAAAAACTAAATAAATAGGATAAAAGATATTCATCGACGGTGGATCATTTTTGTTAACAAAGAGTTTGATGTACTTTGCTTTATTCTTGTAAGTACTCTACTTATAAAAGAAGACAAAAGAATTTTTTGAAAGGTTTTTTACTTTACAAGGAAGAGTGATTGAACTTGTTCTAAATAAAATAGAGTGAATATAAAATTGGTTATGATGCTTGCACACGAAATATTTGAAACAGTGACTGAATTATGATATTTCTCCAAATCCAGAAAAATCCCTAGTGTTTCAAAACAATTCTAATGATTTAGATTAGTTGCCTCAAAATAAGATGTAATTTTCCCCCGCGTAATGTACCAGTCCATGTTTATGTGAAAATAGTTTCCCGTAAATATAGCAGACTGACAAGTTGCAATTAACTTTTAGAATTTTACATGTGTAAATTAATCCTGGGTATGCAAAATCATTCTTGTATACAAATGAATAAAGATAAATTCCTAAAGAACTGTAATTAAAATCGACCAACTTACTCATATAAAACAGTAAGACGCAAAATATGGTCCAAACTTATCAAGGCCATTTCATCTTGCTATCTAAACGAGTTAACTCGATAATAATTGTTTTCATTTAAATTGTTTAAATATCAAAATTTAGAAAAGCAATATCTTATTGGAAGACGAGAATAACCTATCTTTATTTTAATATTAAATATCACAGACTGTTTCATGTTAATTAAGAAATACATATTTTAAAAAATATAACTAATGTAATTAATATAGATACAGATATTATTAACACTAGCAAACTAATCTATATATTTGACCTGCCTTAATAATAAAGCTCTGTTGTTCTATCACTTTTCGTTTTGAAAATTTGATAGTCAAAAGATCCCTCACACAAATACACATACGTACACGCGCACTCAATTAATATTATTTAATTTCTCACTAAAAATTAATGTTTCTACTTTAGAAAAGTATCCTAAGTCACAAATACAATTTCTCCAATAATTAATTAAATTAATATTAGTCATTAAAATGCATATATAAAATAGATTTTTAAACATCTCTGTTTATGTTTCTCTGTAATTTTACATAAGACTTAAGATAAATGATTTCCAGTAGTTTCTTCTTTTAATTCTTAATAGTGTGTAAAGAATAGTTTTGTAAAGAAATATTTTCTCCATTTACTCCCATATGATTACAAATTGCGTAATGTAAAGGTAAAATATAAGAATTGGGTGTTGTCACTGAAATATTTTTGAGTTTATATCTGTTTCAATACGTAATCCCCCCGCATTAAAATTATTTTTCATACATAAGTAAGTACACAAGGAAAAATTCTCAGTGAAATGGTACCTTACGTGCTTTTCAACATTTCAGTGAGTAAAGGGGATTAGATAACGGTGTTTCTCTCTCTATTATTTTAGTGCATATTCAACAGAAGAAATTTTGGAACCTTGAAATATTCAAACTTTTTGTTTGTACGTGCAGAACACGATTTGGCAATTTTTTAGAAAATGCCTGTCTGTATGTGTGACAAAATTTTGGCAGCTTTAGCTCAAGAACTAATGCACAGAGTTTTAATGCAATGCTGTTGCACGTTGATATAAATGAGTGCCTATGAATTTCGACAGTTTGTGCAAATTGCCCAGCAGGTGGCGTTACTGCACCGGTTTTTTCCTAATTTTTAATGAGGCACTGTTAGACAAAATTTCGTATAAATGAACAGAGGGATTTATTTTTACCCAATAGTTCTGAAAATGAAAAAAAAAAAAAAAATGAACATGAGAATTTTTTGAAAGAACGCGTCAATACCTTTTGAATGAATAGTTGAACCGGATCTCTAATTATTTCAAACAAAGTTATCGATCTTTCTCATTTGTATCCTCTCACTGTGCGTCATTGTAAAATTTATATTGCTGTTGTAAGTCATCAAAATATCAAATACTAATTTTTATGATATTATTTAATTTTCAATTATTATGTTTTAATAAAAAGTAACTAAATTTAGACATCTTTATTTTTAATAAATGATCACTTAACCTGACTTAGGAACATTATCAGAAGTAATTTATTATAAATACACTTACTTGCTATAAAATAAAGCAGATATTACAAAAATGCCTCAAAATCCCAACCAAAAAGGCAACCCCAAAACACATTATTTGTTCATTAAATAAACACAAACTACGTTTCAGTTATTTGCCCTTTTATCAACCTTATTGAATTTGAAGCTATTTATGCCGTTTGATGCGGCATCAAAGACTACTCTGATCAAGGTCCGGTTAAGAACAGATAATCCAACGGGCCACTTCTGGGTGTTTCGCCTTCGGGTATCAAGGGAGGCTCTCTTTCCATCAACAACTCATTCTGAGGATGATTCTCAATTAACATGATGTCAGATCTTGGTCGTGAAATGAATTATCACTAGTAACGACTCCCGGCGGTACCTTTACCCCGGGGATACACTTCCGAGGGGAGGAGATATACCACCCAACAAAACTAAACCCTCTCCTCTTTTGCAGAGAATGGAAAAGAATTACCCAGCATTATAATTTAGATGGTATCCTATCATCTTACCCCAAATATAAATATAAAATTTTGGATACAATCTCATTCATAAATACGCTGCTTTACCATCTGCTTTAAACAAGGAACAAATAAAAATGAGCTAAATAGTTAACTGGTGAAACAAAAACAAGAGAAATAAATGAGACTCGAAAAAAAAAAAAACATTTAAATTTATTTTTAAGCATCAAACACAGTAATACAGAAGCGTCTCTTCACCCCTCTCTCTTTCTCTTCTGTGGGTTTTTGCGCATGAATGTATGAGTTGTTACTGCTTTAAAGTATTTCTGATCCTATAAAAAATAACACATAAAGTAGTAAAATGTACAGTAGAAAAAATCTGTGAGTTCAACATTTCCATAAGCTTTCACTTAATGCTAATAAATAAATAAATAAATAACATTACTTGTATCCATCAACATTACTTATATACATTACTTGTATCCGTCACAGATTAAAACAATTAATTGCCTTCCGAAGTCCGAATATTGACATAATAAAAAAAAATTACATGCAAAACTCAACAATAACTTTTTATTCTATAAATCTAAAATTTAATTAAAAATTTAGTTATATAATTAAACTACGAGCTCATGTATATAATTCAGCTTATTTCATAGCTGCCAACTTTTAAATTTATTCCGTAATGTTATTAGCACCCGCTTACCAAAATTTTACCAATTAAAATTAAGAATTAATATACTACTTTAAAAATTTAGTTGTAGCAATAATTTCCAATGTATACAGGTCATATTTAAATACATTTTGAATTTTTTAAAAAAGGCTTTGGCATGGTAAATATTTAAGCTTTGTGTGGATAAAAATGACATTTTCGTTGAACTGTGACAGAATGATTTACATTAAAATTTGACGTAAATTCATGCAGATATAATTTTAACACCATCCTCATAAATTAAATTATTTTATAGAACAGCTATATTAATTTTTAAGCGCAGTTTATATTTTTACACCCATTTTTGAAAATTTTCAACCCTGTTGCTAAATCCAAGCACCTTTTAAAATTACTAGCAACATATTGATAATAACAACGGAACATTTTTTTTTAAGCATAAAACGACGATATGCTTAAATTTTTATGGTGAATTCGTGAAACGTTTTTATTCCTTTTATAAATGATCTTGAAAATAAGACCATTGTTCTCTTTCTCAACAGAATCAAAATCTACTTCATTCTAGAATAAAAAAGTAATGGAGGAAAATATAAAAAGAACAAATTTTGTGAATGAATAAAAAAAGAGGAAGAAAAAAAAATAAAAAACAGAGTTCGAGTGCTAAATCGTTATTCTCTCGATCGTTGCCTTAGGACAGAAGCCTATAGAGAAGTAAACTACCTTAGTTCAAACAAGCATTTGAAAAAAAAAAGAAAGAAGATAACTTCAAGGTTGAAGATTCGATCAAAGAAACTGGAAAAAGACGTTACATTCTAAGAAATCCGCAGTCATTATCCAGTTTGTCCGTATTTTCCGAAATGTTCGTATTTGCAGTTACTTCCTGCATTTAGGACTTCATTTCGTTGATGTAACTTTAAAACGCGAAGGCTCCTGTCATGGACTGTAAACGCGGAGTTTAAAGTAAAAAAGGTAATACGCTGAGACAGTTTTAAGATCGGGGTTGTAAAAAGTCTACATTGATGTTAAATATCTCTATTGTCGTAAATTGGAGAGACGTAAATATACTGGAAGTCTAGAGTAATTTGCTATTTGAGAGCTCATATAAACTGCAATATAGAGTATAACATAATTTTTTATGGTTTCGTAATTTGAAAAACAATAAGAAATGTTAGAAATTTAAACGGTTACGGTTCATATCTATTTGAAATGGGATGTGTCTAGGTCTTTTGAAACTGGTAATGAAATCCATTTTTTAAACGTAATGAAAAATATGATTTAAAAACTTATTAATGCATTCCAAAAAAAAAGGTCTATAAGCCTTTGAGCATATAAAGCTTTAACTTATCTTCAGGAGAAAAACGAACATGTCTTATACAAATTTTAAATTATTTCACAAAAGTTATACAAGTTTTTATTTTCAATTAAAATTAAATCTGATCAGAATACAGCAGAGTTAATTAACCACTTAACTGCCCCGAGCGTATATATTCGTCTTTCTAAAGTACGGTTCTTTGTATTGTACTGCTTGAAGATACTGACACAATTTGATAATGCAATAAAATAACCTTGGAAGTGATCATTACAGTGTTTTCGAAAGATTTACTCGTTTTAGAGTTTAGAGAGAACAGTGGCATTGGAAAGCGAATTTCTGAAATTTTCGTCGGCAGGTAACGGGTTAATTTGTAATAAACATAAACGTTTTATAATAGAAAAAAAATTCTTCCAAAAAATTGTTTTAAAAATGAAGAGAAAAAAAAAAAGTTGTTTTATATGTTAGAAGATTTTATCAAATGGAAATATTTAAAAAAAAAAAAAAAAAAAGAAAAAAAAAAGAAAAAAAGAAAAAAAGAAAAAAAACTTTCAGCAGTATTGTTGTTTCTCTTGATTTTAGTGTAAAATATTTGCAACAATAAGTAAAAATAAATAAATGAATAAATAAAAATAAAATAAAATAAATTATATCTGAATAAAGTTAGCCTTTTTAATCAGAAACAGCAAGTTTCATATCGAATAAAAATAATAATAATCACTATGATAATAGTAATAAGTTACATATTTTATTAAATTATAATATGACCAGACTATAGGAAAAAGTAGAGAATCTGAATAAACAATCCTATTAATGAAATCTTATTTGTTCTCTATCTATTTAATAACACAATAGGCATGGCAGGACCAAAGTTTGTGTATTGCAACTATATTATATATATATATATATATATATATATATATATATATATATATATATATATATATATATCAGGATTGCTAATAAATATCAAATATGATAACTAACTAGTTTATATTAATTAACAGTTTTTCCCCCTTAATTTGAAACGATGTTTTCTGTTTTAATAGACAGAGATTTTATGAGAAATGGCTATGTACACTATTTACCAATATGTATTTGGACACATTCGAATTTAGACGTTTTGTCAAATATCTAGAAAAAGACTTCAGGAATCGTCTTGAAAATTTTGGAGCAAAAAGTACCTGTTATACTTCATATATTTCAGCAAAAGTTTTGTCCTGAAGAGGAAATAAGGACTAGTAAAAAATTAAACAAAAGTCAAAATATTTTTGATCAACATGTAAAAAGTTATGCTTGAAATACGTTTTGTCTGTAGCATGTTAATATGAGGATTTTCTAATTATCTGTAAACATTTTTATGAAGTTACCATATATATTCATGAAGATATAAAGGTTTCTTAAAAAAATGCAAAAAAAAAGCCATTTTTTTTTTATTTTAACATGTATGGTATTAAACCCAGTGCAAAGCCATTTTTAGGAAGCTTGACATACTACATTAGACACGGCATATTGCAATAAAAGTGCAAAAATATTGAATATCTCACGAAATATGAGCAATTTCACTAAATAATTTTTAACTGCGCATGAGCAAGATTTAAAAAAAAATTCAATTGCATAATTTAATAGCCAAAAGTATTGAGCTGCTTATATCAAAATACTAAACAAATATCGTGTAAATTCAAAATGTTATGAGTTATAGAATGAACAAAATTTCAGTTCCTCTCTCTCTCAAAAAAAAAAAAAAAAAAAAAAGGACGATGGTAGGGGGTTTTATCAATATTTATTTACAATTTGCGAACACTATATTACTATTGGGCATTGATTGAATCTAATTTAAAATGTGAGTAAAGCCCCTTAAAGTTTAGCTTTTATTCTGAGAGGAACTGAAATTCTGTTCATTCTATCTGTCGTAACTTTTTGAATTTACACGATATTTCTTTGAGGCTTTTCATGTATGTAGCTCAAGATTTTAAGCTATTAAATTATGCAAATAAAATATTTTAAAAGCTAACTCATGCGCAGTTAAAAATTATTTAGTGAAAATGCTCATATTTCCTAAGATATTTAACATTTTTGCATTCTGATTGCAGTAAGCCAAGCTTCCTGAAAATGGCTTTGGCATAAAGGGTCTAATACCCTTTATGTTATAATTAAAAAAGTGGCATATTTTTAAAAGAAACCGTTATACCTCAATGAGTATATGAGGTAGCATCAAAACATTTTATACAGTTAATTAAAAAAAATCCTCGTAATCACAGGCTGCAGTCAAAACGCATTTCATGTGTTACTTTTTACAGGGTGATCAAAAAAAATTGATTTTTATTTAATATTTTACTGGTCCTCTTTTCCTCTTCAGGACAAAATTTTTGCTTCAATATATGAGATATTATATGTATTTTATACTCCCAAAATTTCAAGATAATTCCTACTGCATTTTTCTAGATGTTTGAGAAAACGTCTAAAATCAAATGTGTACAAATACTTGTTTGTACCTTTGAGAGATTACACTGCTTTATGTGAAATGTTTTGAAGCTTTGATGCATTTTTTATATTAACTTATAAAATACTTCCCTTTCAATTACTACCTTTTTTTTAATATTTCGAACATTTAAAAATTTACAAGATTCCTTAATTATATATACATATTTTTTCTTTGACCTTTCATCTATTTTTGTTATGCCACAACCTGTCTCAAATTGGATGAACGCTGTTTTTGATTGAAGCTAGAATTTTGATAAATTTTATGATGAAAACTACGAAGTCATTTTAAATTTATAGTAACATTATTTGTATAATTTTCTTCATTGTATTTTAAATTAAGTAATATAGTTTATCTAAATTAAATGTTTTATATATTTTTTCTATACAAGGCGACCCAAAAAACTTCCCATATTTAAAAGGCAAATATAAGAAAAGAGGTTGCAGATAGAAACTTGTTTATAAAATATTAGAAAATGGTATTGAAAACATTTTGTAAACTAAGCACTGTGTTACGACTTTAAGTATTCTGTGCTAATATGTGAAAATGACGTGACTGACAGTACTATTATCTATATATATAAAAGAGTACGTCTACTTACTGACCGACTGACTCAACAGGGCTCTGGTGATTCTGTGGAAGATAGGGCCACAAATTTTCGTATGAAAATAGGTTTTGGGAACCTAGTCTCACCCCTGTGGCAGAAATTTATTATGCTTCCTGCGACAAGCGTCATCAACACCAAAATCTTTCTGCAGGAATAGTTTGTGAAATTAACATTTACGAATTCAAAATAAATTATTTTGAAATAGTAAATAATATTCAGCATAACCAATGTATTTAAATTTTAACTAGGCACAAATGCATATATCTGCACTATTGCAAGAAAATACTTTTTTTTTTTTTTTTTTTTTTTAAGAAAGGTTAAAATAAATCTATTGATCTTAATTGCTTCAGATTTTTTGTTCACATTAATATACAATATTTATAATAGCAGGAGACTTGGCGTTGGAATATTAAAACAGGAATAAACTACTACGTCAGAAACGCCAAAGAAAAATTATTGAGGTGCATACAGCTGTTTCGGTATAGCCTAAAGCGTACCGTCTTCAGTGCAAAAAGAATTCTGAATCTGGAGAAGTGCTCTTATATATAGGAGAGGGACCGGATTTAGTTCAACCAATAGGATTACGGAAGAGGTGGGGAGTGTGGCCAATAGGAATTAAGGAATGTGTAGCTGTGTAAACAGTAGAAAAATTAAGGAAATGTGGACTGAATGTAAAATTTCCAACAATCAGACAAATAGGGAACAGCGAAATCACAATTTACAAGGTTTTTAAAATTTTTATAAATATGAAAAGCTTCAAAGAAATCGAGTTCATGAATGGATTTAGGTCTGCAAATTATTTTAGCTGAATTAAATTTAAAATTATGATTTTCCTCCCAGCAATGTTTAGAAATAGCCGATTTATTGGTTTCTTGTTTGCGGACGTAATTCATATGTTCTTTTAGACGAAATTTAAGACTGCGTTTAGTTTGGCCAATATATGATAAACCACACTGACAGGAAATACTATAAATGCCCCAAGAATTATGCATATCAATAGGATCTTTTAACTGAGAAAAGTGGAGTTTATTGGAAGGCGAAAATATTATTTTAAAATCATATTGTTTGAGAATTTTAGCTATGGTTTGACTGATTTTAGAAAAATAGGGTAAAACAATACTGATATTAGATGTGACTGTAGCAGCCTATTTTATTGAAATAGGCTGCTTTCTATACTTTTGTAAACCGTGCCCTTAATATTTGTTCAAATCCTATTTTATTGAAATCTGAAATTAAATACCTGAAAGCCATCGCAATTGACAGAGGTTATGACCCTTCCATTATAGACAAAGCTATCCAAAAATTACAACTCCCTCGTATTTCGTCTACTAAATCAGTCACATCTAATATCAGTATTGTTTTACCCTATTTTTCTAAAACCAGTCAAACCATAGCTAAAATTCTCAAACAATATGATTTTAAAATAATATTTTCGCCTTCCAATAAACTCACCTTTTCTCAGTTAAAAGATCCTATTGATATGCATAATTCTTGGGGCATTTATAGTATTTCCTGTCAGTGTGGTTTATCATATATTGGCCAAACTAAACGCAGTCTTAAATTTCGTCTAAAAGAACATATGAATTACGTCCGCAAACAAGAAACCAATAAATCGGCTATTTCTAAACATTGCTGGGAGGAAAATCATAATTTTAAATTTAATTCAGCTAAAATAATTTGCAGACCTAAATCCATTCATGAACTCGATTTCTTTTAAGCTTTTCATGTTTATAAAAATTTTAAAAACCTTGTAAATTGTGATTTCGCTGTTCCCTATTTGTCTGATTGTTGGAAATTTTACATTCAGTCCACATTTCCTTAATTTTTCTACTGTTTACACAGCTACACATTCCTTAATTCCTATTGGCCACACACCCCACCTCTTCCGTAATCCTATTGGTTGAACTAAATCCGGTCCCTCTCCTATATATAAGAGCACTTCTCCAGATTCAGAATTCTTTTTGCACTGAAGACGGTACGCTTTAGGCTACCGAAACAGCTGTATGCACCTCAATAATTTTTCTTTGGCGTTTCTGACGTAGTAGTTTATTCCTGTTTTAATATACAATATTGCTTATAAAATATTCAATGAATTCAAGCCATAAAATGCAGTAACACATCAAAATAATCTGCAAAATTTTTAAGACATTTAAATCATGAAATGTCTAAATTAAACAAATGTTACAAATACTTTTAAAATTTCATTACTTTTTTTTATATTAAATGTATATATTTAAATATACAAATGCACTTATTTCATAAGGTGCAAACCAAACAACATAAAATATAATACAGAACTCAAAATTAAAATACAACAAATTAAAAGTAAAAATTAATATAGAATACTGAATATCATAATGAAATATAAATAATTTACAACATTTATAGTTTTTGAGATTATTAGAAATATGCACGATAACATTCTAATAAACAAGATTCCTTTTTTGTATTATATACAAATAGCATAAAGATGTGTATTTGAAATCTAAAAAATGTGATTTTGACATTAAAGAATTCAGAATGTATAATTATACCATCATTTAAATACATAAAGTAAAACAGAATACAGGATTTAAGTAACACAATTATAGACAAAGGATAGTCGAAATATTTTCATAAAGATTGAGGCAGGTGAAATATTTAATTTTTAAAGAAATGTCTAAATCTGAAATGTAACAACTTTCATGGATAAAATCTATAATAGAAAATAATGATTACAGATGAATGAAATAAATAGAAATCAATTAAAAGTAATATTTGATATTGAAATCTATACGAATAAGTAAATAAAAATACATATATAAAAGCATTTGCTGTTTAATTAGTATTTATTCAAAACAACTACTATTAGATAAAATTCCTTTTGCTTACAAAAAAAAAAAAAAAAAAAAAAAAAAAAAAACTTTGGTTTCATTTTTATTCAAAATAACTATTTAATTTGCAATATTTCAATTTAAAAAAATAAACATTTTTTTTTTTTTTTAATTCAAATGTTTAAAAAATGAAATGACCAAGCTGTAGAAACGAATGATAAGAGTATTTTTGTAAAATAAATTAATAATTTTTTTAACGACTTTATATGCTTAAACAACAAAATTTAAAGATAAGAATTTTAATCACAATTAAAATAATTAATGATTAGTAAAGAAACTAGTATGTTGTGGCCACCACAAGACTTTCTTCTATATTTTCCTATACATATTCAATCAGTAACAATATTAAAAAAAAAAAAAAAAAAAAAAAAAAAAAAGCGAATTTTTTTTTTGTTTGGTTAAAAGTAACTTTGTTTTAAATTATCACAGATTTATAGTTCAACCATTCGTTTTAAAGGTATTGACGAGATCTTTCGAATGATACCCATCTTCAAAATTTATGCACAAATTTTTTTTCCTAGTTACGTACTACTATTATCAATAATTCATATTAATTTTACAATCACAGGTGTAAAATAACTCTTATTATGCACATTTATACGAATTTTTGTCCTATTCTGCCATGTTAAAAATTTAGATAAAATTCTATCACAGCGCCTCCTGTTGAGCTATTGATCCCCAAATATAATCAGCACCAGTTTATGTCGGGGACCAACTAAATACCAAGTTTGGTAAAATTTCGTTTAAAAAAAAAAATCGATAACTTTGTTTTAAATTATCACAGATTTATGGTTCAACCATTCGTTTTAAAGGTATTGACGAGATCTTTCGAATGATACCCATATTCAAAATTTAACCCCCCCCCCCGGGGTGGGGAACCGATGCCCCCCCATGCAAAATTTTTTTTCCTAGTTAACTACTACTATTATCAATAATTCATATTAATTTTACAATCACAAGTTTAAAATAACTATCATTATGCCCATTTATACGGAATTTTGTCCTATGCTGCCATGTTAAAAATTTGCATAAAATGCGATCACAGCGCCACCTGTTGAGCTATTGATCCCCAAATCTAATGGGCACCAGTTTATGTCAGGGTGCAACTAAATACCAAGTTTGGTTAAATTTCATTCATTGGTTCGTGAGATACAGCGTCCACAAAAAAAATGATACAGACAGACAGAGAGCCACACAGACAGACAGACACACAGAGAGACATTTTTTAAAAACCATCAATTCGTGTTCAGGACATCCCAAAACGTGTAGATCCGTCAAAAAACGGAGGTCGAAAATTTTCGCGAATCCAATACTTTCTCTATATTACATATAGAAGAAAGTAAAAAATTAGAAAAGTTACCAATTTTATAACTTAAGATACCCATTAATATTTATTGCTAAGATCTTTTACTACATATAAAATGCTAAATATGAATAAAGCGTTTTAAGATTAATTTCTTAATTTTCTATTTTTTGAAGCAAGGTTTGAAGCTTCAATTTTTACATTGCGTATAACTACAGACGTTATAAATTTCCCCATAGTCTTATATCTGTATATATTTGTGCAATGTATTGCATAGTTTGAACCAAACATTAAAATTAATGCAGCTTTAAAAAATTTACGTTTCTTTACTACCACGCACGTATGCACACGCTTCGCATACATTAAAGAAAAAAAAAATCACTAGATGCAACTAATTTGTCGTGCGTAAATCAGAAAATGTATGAAAATCGGTACAGCAGCAATCACGCACTTAAAAATAATAATAATAATAATAATAATAATAATAATAATAACTATAATAATCACTGGATGCAGCTATTTTGTTATGCATGAATCTGAAAATGCATGAAATATGAAATTCGTAAAATGGTCGCAAAGCCACAGACTTTCGAAAAAAAGTCTTTTTACAATACTATAAATACACACGACACGACCGGCAGGCGCGGCGCGAAAACAAAGTTTGAAGACACGAAAATGAAGTTCCGATGTGAAGAGGTTACCAGTGAAAAGTGTCGATACACCGAATCATATCACCGCATCACGAATCACTACTGCATGCCGAATCAAAGCTAACCCAAGTGAGTTACATCCGCTTTATCTCCTCTCCTTATTTAGGATTGAAGCGATCGTATCGGCAGAAACGAAAATTTGTTCTGCAGAACAGTTTATAAACCATTCTTTGAGTTTCTCTCTCTCTCGCTCACTTTTTTTAACAGAATGGCAAAATTTATTTGACTTAGGTAAAATCTTTCTCCAAGAACATTTCTGTTTCTGCGGCATTGTCGCCGTGTTTCTGCCACGGGGGTCCCCACTAAGACAGAGATTTGCGAAAATCTTTTTCTTTCCATCTACGTATGGCCGGAGACAAAACATGTTTGGAGCATAACTAGGCTTTAAATTTCATTACAATGGAGAAATTGCGCATGAAGACAATAGAACTTGTTCCAAGAAATCTATGGGATGTACGGTCAAGAGTTTTGGTTTGTGGGTTGGTTGTGCATCCAACACCCCTGAAATTCCGACCTATCACCCTCTAAGGGTGATGAGGAGGCCAAAAAAAAATTTTCAAGAGTAATTTTCTATCAAATTATCTCATAAAAGTGATTTTGGATGTATAGGTTGATTACGCGCATACAACACGCACTATAAAAGGATTTTGCCAATTTTTTTCTCATCTCCTCTTTAAGGGGGAGGGATATGTTTTCATGCGTATCAATGCTCCAAATTATCTCAGGAAAGTAATCTTTTGGTGTGTCGACTGGTTATGCCTACCCAAGAAATGGGTTTAGCAAAATTCCTCTGTTCTCCTCTTGGGAGTAAGAAAGGAGGCGAAACACGTTTCCATGCGCAGCTGTGCTCCAAATTACTTTAGAAAGGCGATTTTTGATATTTGAGTTGTTATTAAGTACTCAACACGCAGTATAAAGTGATTTTGAGAAATTTCTTCCCTCTCCACTTTTAAAGGCAGAGGGATTAAAAAACACGTTTCTATGCGTAAGTCTGCTATAAACTAGCTTATGAAGGCAATTTTTTGGTATGTCGATTGGTTATGTCTACTCAACATGCATTATAAAATGATTTTGAGAAATTACCCACTCCCTCCTCTTGGGCCGAGCGAGAGAGGAAAAAACAAATTTTTCAAGCTTAACTCTGCTCTGAATTACCTCAATATAGCGGGTTTGGGTGTGTTTGTGTTGATTAAGTATACATAACATGCACTTAGGTGGGATTTTGTTAAATTTTCAAATTTACCGGCAAGGAAAGGAAGGGAGATAAAAATCCGGTAAGGTACTGCCGAAAGCAGTGGTGAACTGTATTTGTCATGTTGTGATCGAGAAAATCACTGCAAAAGATAGCGGAAACTTTATATGAGGTTTTGATCAATTCGAATGATTTTTTTTTTTCTTGAGATTTTTATATTAATAACTAGCAGGCTACGCCCGCTTCGCTGGTCACTATATTTAAATGAATTTTCGAAAGAATTGAATTAATATTTATTTTTTTACATCACATTATAGTCAAAAACTTTAAAAAAAAAAAAGAAAAGAAAAGAAAAGAAAAGAAAAGAAAAGAAAAAGAAACTGAAATTGCTCCAAACCTCGCTTCGGGTACCCGCTGTCTACGGCAGCTCTTTTCCCGCCCGCACTGCATCAGTTCTAGGTTTCCCATGCCTGCAGAAAGATCTTTTCCGGACACTTCAATCTGGATATTTATCGACGACAGGGGGGAATCTGCTACTATTTAAGAATTAAGATTTTAAAGATGACTGTATCTCAGCATCTATTAAATATTTTAGTTTTGAACCACGTATTTTATAGCCCATGCTATTTACACTATACTACGATTTGATTCAGACCAATGTAATAAAATAAAATAAAATAAAAAGTAGATTAATATATATATGTATATATATATATATATAGATAGATAGATAGATATAGATATATAAACAAATAAATTTTAATCAATTTAATCCTCTTTACTATGTATATACTACCATTTTTCCCGATAAACACTGTAAATAAAAAATAATTAATAAATAAAAGTTTTTTCTTCTAAAGGAATTAATTAAAAAATTAAAAATAAGAAGTTGTTCTACTATAAAAAATTAAACATAACTGCTATAAATACGTTTTTAAATTTAAAATTAATTATACTTAATTTTTTCTACTGCATTACGATTTTATTTTCAATAAATATAACAAAAAAAAAAAAAAAAAAAAAAAAATCGCGTTTAAATGAACGTATTAAATAAAAATAAGTTGCGTAATAGCCGTTGCTAAGATACGCAGACGATTGAAGCAAAAGAATTAAATTTATGAAAAATGAAACAAAGAAGCGAATATTTAAAATCGGAAAAACATTAATTTTAAAAATGTAAATTCGAAATTCGAAAAAATCTCGATGAGGTGCACACCTGCAGGGTCCCAGGTACCTATATGCCAAATTTGGAAGTTCTGCGATCAGTAGTGTGAGCACCAGACACACAGACACTTCTCTTTATTTATATAGATAATATGGAATTTTTACATTTTATCTAGGCATAGTAACCAGCGAAGCGGGAAAAGCCTGATAATTGTTAATAAAACCCGATATTATTCAGTAAAATCCACTTCGTATTACAAACTGTTGTCATGCCTGTATATATTTTTGAATAAACAAGTTTCTTCCGGTAACCCTTTTTATTTTATTTTACTTTCAAATGTAAGAAGGTTTTTGCATACCCTGCATATCTACTTTTTCATTACTTTGTGCTTGAGTCATTTTATAAATATTTTATAATAATATATAGACGATAACATTCTTAATTATAAAACAAACATAATTATGAATAGCGGACTATTCTCACTGAAAAATAGTAATGTAGCAGAGGTTACAGCAACTTTTTAAAATTTATTTATGACGGAAGTATTGAAAAATTCGATATTAATTGCAAGATAAAATTGAGTTACACCACATTTTTTATAACAATTGTATTTTTACCGATTTCTTTCTTACTTTTTCTTTCTTTCTTTTTTCTTTTTTTTTTTTTTTAAATTTTCTAATATCCTGTTGAATTATATGTTCTTCATCAATCTCTTACGACGACTCGAAGTAAGAAATCGTGCCACGTTTGATGAAAGCTCTTATTGACAGATGAGCTGGGTATCGCCACCAGAGGGAATAGTGCTAATTGTATAGAAGCCAAAACCACGACATGACTCCAAATAAATCCTTGTGCTTGTAATTTGGAACTTCTTCATGGGTCGAACTATCAGAACTTCCTTTGTATCCTTCATCAAGACGTGTTAAAACAGGCACATACTTCATTTCGACCTGTCCATCAACAAACAGGGTCTTTTGCACTAAGAGAACGGGGAAAACTTATCGTATTCATTTTAATCATAGGGATATAACACTGTCATTCATTTTATGGAGGTAAGATTATCACCATAGCAACAGCCTGTTTTCCCTATATGTGGATCAAAGATTTACTGATGAAAGTCATAGGACCTGATTGCATTTGAAGCTACCTCCTATGCAATGTAATGCCAAAAATCGACTTTTCCAGTAAAACTTATTGGCAAATTTAGTAGTAATTTCTGTGAACTAAAGAAGAAATTTATAAAAGGGTATGTGCATTTTTTTATTACTTCATGAAGATTGCTTTCAGGTTTCCACTTAGCCGAATATTCACATGGATAAAGGAAGCAAATTTAAAATTCTTAATAATTCAAACGCCGTTGAGAAAATTGAGTTTGCCCTATTCAGAAATATTTTAATAACTTCGAAAAATTTTTTCCTCACGTTGAATTGTTTTAATTGTTTATATTTCAACACTGTTATTCAACTTTTTATTTTCTTGTCAATTTACTTTTTTTTTTTACTTCTGTCAATGATTAAAAATATATTATTCAATTTACACTGTAGAAAAAAAAATCTAAAATAGGTAAAAATTTGTAAGATATTTGGGTAAAGCAATTTTCCAAATTGGAAAGTTCTGTTTATAACCCAAAATGGGTCAGAAAATCTATTTTGAGTTTACAAACTTGTTATGTATGATTCCCTATCTTATTATATATTTTTGTTTTAATAAATAAAGACGTTGTAAAAAATATTGTATCACTCACCTCTTTTTAAAAAAAAGAAAAAAAAAAAAAAAAAAAACTAACTAACATGCGCAGATGATCTAAACAAAATGTAGATATTTCGTATGTATACGTATGTACACTGCAAAAAATAACCCTCAAAACAATTATATATAAAACTGGTCTCGTATCCAATAAAGGTTGAAATTGTGGGTTATAAATATAATTTTCCAATTTGGAACGTTGCTTTACCCAAATATCTTACAAATTTTCACCTATTTTAGATTTTTTTTTTTTTTACAGTGTAGAAATGGAATATTCCAAATTTTATTTAAGTCCAATTATACATTCTGAAGTAATTGCTTACTTTTCAGAGTAAATAAATAATAATAATAATAACAGAAAGTAGAAAAATGATATATCATACTAATTCTAAATCAGAATCTTCATCAAAATTTTTATGGAGCAATAATTTTTCGCTTTTTTCTACTACCGTATACTCAAGTATATACTCCGCACGTCAAATGCATCAATTTTACACCAGAAATTTTAATTAACTGACAAAATTATACAAAATTATAATTTTACGAGGTATGCTTCGTAAAATATAACTTTGTCTGCCAATTAAAATTTCTGGTGTAAAAGGGATTTATCTGACCTGAGGAATATGCGCAAAAAAAATATTATAATTCTTTTCACTTCCAAATAAAGCTTAGAGTTACGCAGATATTCTACCTTTCATTATTGCTTAACATGCTGATTAATTGAAAACAAAGTTTATTAATGTAAAGATTAATAGATTTTAATCCCTTTGATTGAAAATTTTTTTGAAGAAAGTAACAATGTTTGGTGGTTTACTTAAAGTGTGCCACTGAATTTTAAATATAGTTTTATAGATACTTAACATGAATTTTTAAAGATACAAGAATAAAATTTATGCATGTCACCTCATCATAGTAATTAATCAGAAATGAATGAAGCGGTACTTTAATTTAACATTAGTACATAATTGTCCAAAATAGATCAGGACTTTGGAAAAAAAAATATGTTAAAATTATGTATAATTTATCATCGTTATATTTAAATTAATTTTAATACGCAGACGACTATCATGAAAAATGGCAGCCAGAAGCAGCGACATCACTCTATAAAACCATTTCTAGTATAAAAGCAACTTTATAGAGACTTGTTTTATAGAGTAAAATTTGTACGTTTGACCATTATAAATACCTTTGACTTTCCATGCAAAATTTCAATTTTATACGATTTCTAATCTAATACGTCTTTAAAACCCAAATAGTAGATAAAAGATTAATGAAATGTTTCAAAAGTTAAAGAATTTTCTTTTTATTAGCTTATTTCCTAAAAAATGTGATATCAAATACTTTTTGAAAAGTGACAAAAATAAAAACAAATAAAATTTTAGGAAAATTTATGTGTTTTACCAGTTTTTAAATACATTCTAAATTCCTTTATATTAGTAGGATTACTTCAAATTATACTTTGGAGTTTGTTAAATTTAACTTTCGATCCACTAAAAAAAAGAAAAAAAAGAAAAAGAAATTATGAATAAATTTGTAAGATTAGTTCTCTAAAAATTGGAAAAAGCTAAACCAACATTTGACCTTCAGTAACCTGTTAAAAATTGAAATCTCACTACTAAACTTTAGATATTATCTAACAGTGAGCTGTGAAATTTACAGCAAATAAACGTCAACTACAGAAAATACAGCAAATTATGTATAAAATGTACAAAATCACCGTAAATTTTACGGCTAACGTTTATCAGCGATGTTTTAATTTTTTCAGTGACCTTTACTCCTCACATGTAAAACAAGATCCATGCAACTGTTTTAAATAAGATATATATACGGATCATATTATGAAAATTAAGTAAAAGATCGAAAATTTCCCCTTCACTAAGTCATCTTAGGGGCTGCCTCGAATTGAATTTTCAAGGTTGGTTGGGTTTAACTGTGCTATTTAAATTTTCAAGAATCATCGCACTACGACTTGTACCTGCCAAAAATTTCTTGGACAGGTCATTGACAATATCTAAACAATTTTCGTTTTTTTGCTTTTTGCATTTTTGATATCTATCATACTTTTATTCTTTTGGTTAAAACATGTCTACATGTAGTTTTCATTACAAATGCATAAAGATTTTTAGCAATAGTAAAGCATTTGGTTCCAACAGTACCAATCAAGTTCAAAAACGCATTTCTTCAAATATTTACAAAACACATTTTTTTATAAATACTGCTACTGATCTACCTAGGGTAGTAAAAATAGAGTATATGTGTCAGAAACATTAATGTACAGATTTTAGCCAAAAGAATCATCTGATATAAAAGATGTGATTATCAGTTCATGATCGGGGGTGTTGGATTTAGATTGTCATCTGAACATTAGACTGTTCAGTAGTCGGAAATAAACTTCTAAACTTCTGACATCTAATAGTATTTGCTTTGTTATACTTAATCTTCTGTGTTGTCTACATGTAAAATATAAGTTAACTAAATAATTTTTTAATTGATATATATATCATTTGATCACTACAAAGAAACCAGGAAAAAGATCATAATTAAAAATATTAAGATATATATATATACATATATATATATACATTTAATGATTTTTATCAAGATCTGTAACTCGGTTTCTTCCTATTGCCGTGGTGAAATGATGCATATATCTATATAGAAATTTTAGATTATCATACCTTCGGTTTTGCAAGAAATTTGAAATCTTTTCAATGTATCTGTGAAACACTTAACTGTTTTACCAAATAGTTAAAGTTTCTGTGTATGTCACAAACTTATCAGACATTCTTAAAAGTTGTAGCTTGACAATATTGATAAGCATTATCTCTTTTATGATATTCCATCATTTCTTAATAATGAATATCTTAGCTCACAAACAAAAGAATATGTCAGGCCTTCGATGCAGATTACGAGCAAGCTGATATCCTAAAGACATACACCCCCCCCCCTCCCACCTGGTGTTCTGGACGTCTATGCTTTTCTTTTGGTTTCATCGACAGGTTTCCATAATTATCGAGCCACAAAATGAGCTAATTGCTGTCAGCGGATCGCTGCTGCACCAATATCATTAAAGAACGACAGCCAATTACAAAGTTGTGAGTTCTGTTTAACTTATCATCAAATTTCATTCTTCAAGAAAGCCTCTTTTAAAAGGATTATAAGCGGCGGCCTGCCCAATTACATTAGATCCTAGAAGCCGCCGGCAGGTAATTGAAGTAAGCCTGGCCCAAACTCTTTTCTATTAGGCCAGGCCCAAACAAGTGACGGGGTTTGTCCGGGAGAATAAATTACGGCGTTGTATCAAGATAGATGGGACCTGTCAAGCGAACGAACTCTTGTTGCCTAACAAAGTTGCTGATGCCAACGTGAGCGTCAAAAGTTCACCAGAAAGAGGTTGCCAGATTTAGCTCGCATTAAAGAAGCGACGACTTTATTTAATTCATATCGGTATGGAAGTATGTTGATGGGAGTTTTCTTTATCTTATACACTTATCCTTCAGATACTGCAGCTTTGTTCCTTCCCGCCGTTTAAGATTATGGAAATGTTTAATTCATTAATGATGTTTTATTTAATATACTTTAATGGTAGATGGTTTTTATTGATTCATTCAAGAATTCAGTCGTTTCGTTTTTAAAGGTATTAAGTAAAATTCATTTGTGGATAGCTCATTTATTTCACGACTACTGTAACAATTTCATTCAATTATTTTTCGGTAGCTTATTCTTATGCGAATAGATATGAGCATATTCTTTTACATTTGCAAAAGTATTGAGAAAGGTGCCAGCATTTTTAATATATTCTGTAGCATTGTTAATACCCACTTTTTTTTTTTTACACGACATTCTTTGCAGAGAATTTTTCTCCGATATTTAATAACGATTAAATAAGAAGAAAATTACCTTTAAAAAAAAAGGGGGGGGGGGGTAGTTGCTAACAATGTTAGAAAATAAATTAGAAGTGTTCGTAGCTCTGGTATTGGTTATACAATTTAATGCAGAATTTATATATATATATGTAAAGTTTCTTTATTACATTCAACACTTACATGGATAAAATACGTATGACACTAATAAAAATGTCCACGCATACAAAACTAATAAAATATTAATAAAGTTTAACTCAAAAAAGGAGGTTTATTTAAAAAATGTTTAATTAACATGCCAATATGGCGAAAAAAAACGTCTATTTATAATAATTTAAATTATTATTTATCAGACAAAAATCTGCATTTTCTGCTATTTTCTTAGCTTGAAATAACGTCTGATGCATGATTTCGAACAAAAGAATACTGACAGAAGCAGACTCTTGTTCAAATATAAATAGTTTCTTTTTCCCTTCTTTTGAACAGAAAACATGTTTTTTTATTACATAAATTTTCAAATTTTTCAAATTAAAAATTTCAAGAAAAAGTCTTTACAATCTTTTGAAGGATAGCTTATGGTATAAATATACTTATGGTACACAGAACAAATCTGATATTTTTTTTTGTAAACACTGATGGGGGAGTCACTATCTATTGAGTCATGTCAACTATAAAACTAATATGTCCACAGAAGTAATAGCAGTGTCTGCTTTCCGTAATAATTACGTTATGGATTTTTATGATATGGACTGTTGGTACGATTATTACATGAGAGTTGTGTTATCCATTACGTTTATTTATTCATATTTTATTTAATGTGGCATGTTGAATGAAAGATAAATTTTAAACTGTTATATTAAAAACGCTGTGATGTCACGAGTCGAGTAAATAACCAAAAAGCATGAACAGAAGACAATATCTATTTTTTAAAATAAATTAACTTTTTAAAACAACTTACATTTCCTAAATGAATGTTTTTATTTAACATTTATCACAATATACACCCCGCGACAAAATGATAGGAACAAAGGGTTTTTTCTTTGATTTTTCATAAAATAACGTTATCTAAATTGTGCTTATCATTTATTTTTATTATAAAATAACACTATTCCTGGACTAATTTTTGTTTTAAGACTAATTTAGAAAAATTTTAAGACTAAAATTTTTCTAATTTAAGACTACACAGCGCGACAAAAAGATAAGAACAAAGGGTTTTTTTTTTTTTTTTTTTTTTTTTGAATATGATTATTTTGAATATGAATATTTTGAATATGATTCAAATATTTAATATGTTTTTGATATGATAATATTTTGTTATGATAATAAATGACGAGCACAATTTAGATAATGTTATTTTATGAAAACTTTAAAAAAACCCTTTGTTCCTATCTTTTTGTCGCGGAGTGTAGTCTTAAATTAGAAAAATTTTAGTCTTAAAAGTCTTCTAAATTATAGTCTTAAAATAAAAATTAGTCCAGGAATAGTGTTATTTTATAATAATAATAAATGATAAGCACAATTTAGATAACGTTATTTTGTGAAAAATCAAAGGAAAAACCCTTTGTTCCTATCTTTTTGTCGCGGGGTGTATATATATATATATATATATATATGAATGCCTCTCCTAGTAAGGCTTTTCTTTTAAAAAAAGTATTGCAGAAGTGATTCAAAATTTTGTGACAAGCTTTCTTTTTAAAAAATATTCCTTATGACAATAAGCAGATAAAAAAAATATCTTATATGATGTTAAATTCACATATATATTTTGTAAGGAAAACGCACTTATATGTAGTGAAATACTGCAGGCATAACTTATTGAAATATTGCAATTCTCGATTGTGACAGTCCACAGAAGTCATATGTCACCTTCTATAAAAACATTTTGTGTCATTTATACTTATTTAATTTCAGGAAATTTTAAATAAATATCAAGAGAATATTGTGATTTTACATGAAAAAAAAAAAAAGATAAAATGAAAATTTTAACTATAGTTTAAACACACTATTTTGCCCATGAAAGCGCTGGTTTCCTGTAGAATCAACCATATACTTTTTAATACGTAATGTAACATACATCGTTAATATGTAATATAACATACGTCGAGTGAGCTGATGGAGAGAACTGTACATAATAGGAATGTGCAATGTGCATATTTTAAGGCGTTTGTTAAAAAGTTTTTAAATGCAATTGCTACTAGAAAGATTATTTACGGAAGTAAATTCTAGAACATCTATATATATTACGTGTGTGATTTTTTTTTTTTTTTTAACAATGGGCTAAATCTTTCGTAAAACACTGTTTAGCTTAAAAAGTCTAAACTCTAAATAAAATAAGAAACTGCCAATTCATTTTTTAAAATGTTTTTTTTGCTGAAAACATTCAAAAATGCATATATTACTGTTAAAAATATTTTTTAATTATTTTTCTTTTATTTTATTTTTTGTAAAAGAATAATATAACAGAAAATAGCTTGCTTCAATGTTTTGTAACGTATAACTATCACAAAATATAAGAAGTTTATAATATGTTTGAATCAGTATTACAGACAGTCTAAAAGATAATAAAAACACTTCTTATGAGGTTTTACCTTTTTCTTATTTATTATTTTGTAGCTAGCGAACAAGACATTTTTAGATAATTTAAAGCCTTAGATTACAGTAATCAACTCATTACGTGAACATGTTGTACTCATCATATCCACAGATTTAAACAATTTCATTTTTTTTAACTTCATTTTATCTGAATAAAAATTTTTACCTTATGCAATCGATGAAAACTGCTACACAAATTTAATCACTGGTACGAACTTGTATAATTTTTTAACCTTATATGTTCTGTGTATAATATATATGTATATATATTAAACCATGGAAAACTCCTACAAAAATTTATAAAAGTTATTAAAAATTACTGGTAGCAAGAAAATGCACGGTCTGCTTATAGAAGATTTCTATTTAAAAATACTGGTAACCAAAAAGCAGAGTATTTGGTAACTACGCACATCAAATTTGAATGGATTTAAATTTTAGTATCGAATATATATACACATAACAAAAAAATACTTTCACAATATCAGTTCATAACCTTATTATTATTATTATTATTATTATTTTCACATATCGATAAATTTCACTATCACCATAAAGGTTTAAAATTTCACTATAAAAAGCAATCCTAATCAAATGTCCTAATCAAGTGTCCCTAATTTGGAGAGGTCAGTATAGATAACACAAATTGTGTGCAGTTGGCAGCAAAATTATTCGAGCGCTAGCAATAATTCCTATGTAAAAAAGGTACACTTAATACTGTTTTGTTAAATAAATCCCTGTCGAATCACGTTCTTAGACTGACTAAGAGCATGATTCGACAAGGATTTATATAACAAAGCAGTATTAAGTTTAGCTTTTTACACAGGAATTATTGCTAGCGCTCGAATAATGTTGCTGTCAACTGTAAATTTGCAATATATCCAGGTATATATTTTCCGTCACAGAAGTCTCAGCAAAGAAAAATCATGTGAAAGAGCACATCACTCATTGTATGGAAATTTTTCAAGCCCCAAAGTATGCAATTGTCTTTATTCACAAAGTTTCTCGCATGAAATGTTGCTTCATCTAAAAAAAAAATGATGCAGTTTTAAAAATCATTTTCATTTTCGATACGAGAACATCTCCTTAGTAAATGCAACCCACTGAGGTCATTTATTTGGTTACATTAGGCACGTGCAAGAACACGTGCGTCGTACGCGTAAAATAAAAATTATCATCAAAATCTAAGAACTAAGCACCCAATTCCGTCTAATACCCACAACGTGTCGAGAGTTAATTTTTTTTTTAATCGACAGATGAAATTGGGGACATTTGACTCGGTTGCCATATCGATATCGTAAAAATTCATTTTTATCGTGAGTTTAATATGTTTTTCATTGTACTGCTAACCAAATATTCAAATCCAATTACAAGAAAATACATTTGCAAAGCCTAGAATTATAGTTTTCGCCCAATGGATAGTATTAAAAATAGCCATAAAATAAAAATAAAAATACTTTTTATTTATTTATTTTTTAGTCAGTATAGAGAAAATTTTAATTACTGACTTATGATATTTTCTTAATCTCTAAGATTAAAAAAAAAAAAAAAAAAAGATATAATCAAGTTGTAGTAACAGCAGAAAAAGGTTCAAAATATTAATGAAACTAAAAAAAATAAAAAAATAAAATAAAAATAAAAATAAAAAATCATGCATTTCCCTTTAATTATCTTCATTTACAATGCAAAAATAATTTTCAGTACATTTGTTTCAGTCTTTTAAGCTTCTCAAATGATATTTTTTCCCTCTCTAATAGTACTTGATTCTTCAATCATTAACGATACCCTTTCCTGACTGAAAACGTGAAAATATTTTTTTGCTTATTATCCCCTCTACCTACACAAAATCAATGAAGTATTTTGATTAAGCCAGCGCAGCATTGACGTTTTTCCCCCCGTAAACGCTGATTGTGAATATGGCATGAATTCATTCAAAATTCCCGATCATTGACCTAAATGAAGCCGTCCCCAGAAAGAGCTTAAGTACTCCCTTATGCTAATTCCGATTCTTCCTACGACTCTATTAGCGGGTAATTTTTGCCCAATCCACTTTAATCCGCCCCCACCCCGTTCTGCGGGGGTCACCAGATCCCATCCAAGCCCTAGATTACATTTTTACCCTACAGTAATTACTCGCAAGAAGTCAAACTAGAACGAACGGAAGGGAAAGTTAGAAAGAGACATTATATATCTATCAATTTCATTAGTAGGCACCTTTGCATTATGCATAACTGTAATATGTACCCTTGTTCACAGCTCCTAATACCACTACACTAAATTACTAATATGAGTATGCTAATGTTCCTAGCCTCTATGCATACATATGCGTGCGTTGTTTGGGACCAGATGATAAAAGTTCACCTGAAAATTTATGAAAAAGCATTTAGTCTAACGCTTCATAAATATTCATTGATTTGAAACCGAGATTTTATGCATCTATAGCAAAGGAAAATATGTTACACCATCGCGTTGGTTAATTATAAAATACAATCATAAATTAAAAACGTTAGTAAGTAAAAAAGAGCAAAGTTTCATGAAAAACGGAACAAAATAAATTGGGAGATAAAAGTTGTTATCACAACTTTTTTTATTCACCGACGCATTCTCTTTTCAAGGCAATTAAGAATGCATATTTTAAAAACTTTGAGTGGTTTTCGCAGCATATTTATTTTTATATGAAAGAAAAATTTTTAATTAAATGTTAAAATATTCCAAAAAAAGTCATCCAAATGATCATTAGCAGTATAATGCGATAAAGTAATCTATATTCAACGCAGTTTTTAATCAGGTTTACAAGAAGACAAGGTTAATGCATTATGTTATTTTATTTTAAATGCAAAATATTTGTTCACTTCGTTGAAGCGGAAAGTTTTTAGAAGCATGCCAGAAATACATATTCAAAAGTATAAAAGCATTCATTCTTCATTAAAAAAATATGCATTTTCAATTTATGAACTTGATCAATTTATGAAAAAAAAAAAAAAAAAAAACCTTCTTAAAAAATGCAATCGAAGTTTGTTTTACTTAGCAATTTATAGGTAACAAGTAGGACTTACTTGATTGAACTGACGAAGAGTTATACATTATAGTTAGAATTAGGTAAAAGCAGCGAAATCTGGCGTAAAAATATAGATTTGTTTTCTTATTAATTATTTTTCTTACCATCGTTTAAGGATCAAATTTTGGTTTTATGGACGTAAATCTTTAGAATTTTAGTTAGATAACACCCATAGGCATACATATAATGTGTTAATAAATTATAAAAACATCAACACACAGAAGATGTTTTTAACCTTCCGCGTACGGGGAGATTATTTTGTATTTACTGTGTTTACATACACAGGTTGCAAATAGTCTTACTTTTTAATGCCACTATTTTTGAATAAAAACATGTTTCATTAGTTTTCAGGATTTATAAATATCAAACATTGCATTTTACAATTAGTAGTGGAAAAGTAATTTAGTGGGATAATAATTTTCAATAATTTATCTGTTAAAAATAGTATTTTCGAAATTGTGGTGTAAATGAAATTTAATGTAAAAAGTTCTTTTGCCCGTCGAAATCACGGGCACCGTACGCGGAGGGTTATATCTACAAAAACAAACATTAAAATTTTTTAAAGGAATTGCTGTTTTTTTTTTTTTTTTTTTTTTTTTTTTTTTTTTGATCAAGTATCCTTTAAACTGAGATATAAAATTGTTATATTTAGAATCTTTTCCTTAAAAAGCATTCAGTATTTCGTTGAAGGAGCATTAATGTACTGTTTGATTCAAATTAGCAGACATAACGTACAGTCTGGGGGGAAAAAAACGCAACACTCGCTGCACTTTCATTATTAATTAACGCAGGAAAATATAATAGACATCATTCAACAGGAAATTAAATGTACTTTTTAAAAATGTTGTCAAATTTTGTATTAGGGGTAATCTACATATTGAAATGAGTACTAACTTCAATTTTTTCAACAGCAACACCTAATTTTGACTTTCATATTCGAATTTCTGAGAGTCTGGCAGTGCGGAAAAGTATAAATAAAGTTTGTATACTTTATCTTTAGTATTCATAGAGTTATAATCAAAAACGTGTTAGGGGTTATCTTTAAATGTAGATAAATAAAACTAAGATCCTACAAGAGTTAGACAAAATTTTCCTGTTTCACGCCGGAAATGTTTCAAGTTTCAAGAAAAAAAGAATTACAAAAATTAACAAAAACGTTATCATCTTTACAGAACCTTAATTATCATGAATTCAGTTTTTTAGATACGTATATACTTCAATACTTTTTAGATAATACGTTTTAGGTATATTTAAATACATTACGTTTACGAGTGGTCAGACAATGCTCTTTGAAAAATGTGCGATGTTTTTTAATTAAAAAGTGTCTAGCGTGGCATAGTGATTACTAATAAAGCTTAAACTTACTTTCGTAGGTGTGACATAATATAGACCTGCCAATTATGCTAATTTATCCGTAATAGCGTTAGGCCCCGCCTTTTTTTCACACCAGTAAATTTGTAGAGTAATATTTAACAATATGTATTCACAATTAAATACAAAAACTATCACTCTAAAAATATACTGGTGTGAAAAAAAGGTGGACCCTAACACTATTACGGATAAATTAGCATAATTGGCTGGTCTACATAATACACGAACTGAAATAATATAGCTATATATACACAACAACACATAAACTAAAACTTTTCGTATAAATTATTGTAAGGTTTCATGAAATAAACATTAAACAAGTTTAATCGCACTTACCAGTTTTGGGGTTAGTTTAACTCTTTGAAACTGTACTATTTGTTCCATAATTTCGATGGAAATATAATTTTTTAATTAACACTTTTACAACCGCTGACGAAGATTCATGTAATATGAAAATCTGTAACTCTGGCAGTGGACGTTTCCGTAATTTGTGTGTTACTTATTTCTTAAGTATGTACCCAGTGTTCATATTTTTGCAATAAAATATATTATTGATAGAAATATATTGATTAGAAAGAATATAATTATAATGTATACCAATTTGTAATATAATTGTGAATACAGAAAATTTTGTTCTGAAATATTTTACTTTGGGAAAATAACGCTCCCAGGCAGATCTTACTGTCAAAAAAGACAAAATCTTGCGGCTGCAAAAGTGTTAAAATATATTTATAAAAGTTTAAATATATTTTTAAAAATATATAAAGTTAAACTATATTTATAAAATTTTAAAGACTAAAGTATTCTTAAAATAATAATCCCCCCTCCCCACACACACACACAAAATAAAAATAAAAATAAGAAATAAAGCAATATATGAACTAAATGATTAAGCCTTTAACTATGACAGTAGTTAAGAAACGATTTTACAAGTCTACCTTGCATTTCAATTCCATTCGTTTTTTTTTTTTTTTTTTTTTTTTTTTTTTATTGACGATTTTTACATTCCACCTATTTCTCTATTCTAAACAGTAAGTCCCGCCTATTTAGTTAATTCTTTTCTTCTAGTGTTCGCTTAAAGTATTTAAAGCTTATCACCAGTAATCGATGAGGTAAATATCACTTGTGTATATTTTTGCCAACGTAAAATAAGGGGTTTAAAACGAATACTCAAAGTAACATTTATTTTTCTTTCCCGTATTGTATCGTTTTGAAGAACGATGAAAGCCGGCTTGTCTTCTTCAGAAAACAGGAATTCTTGATGCTAACACTAATGTCTAAAAAAATCGTCATTTTTGTTTCATTTCTTTGCGTTTGACGTTGTTGATATATAATTTGACCCGTAAATAAAAAATAAAAATATTTAATTTAATTTTCTCTGTTAATGTTTAAGCTTTGCTTCGTTACCTCATGCAAAACTTTATAAAGGATGACCCCCCTAAGCCTCTCCAAAATAAAGATTTATTTATATCTCGAAAACTAATAACTGGAATGAGCTGCAAATTTGCAGACCCATATTTTTCAGTATTAGGATTCATTTTATGTAAAAATTAATGTAGGTCATAATTCATAATTTTTATGAATATGAATTTATTAACATTTTTCACAGTTAAAAATATTTTTCAGAATCAAAAGTGATGATGGATAATGTTTGGGTTTCTTCACTGAATCTTATAATATATATATATATATATCAAGTTATTTTTTGTGAACATATTAATAAAATTTTGAAATATGAATTTAACATTAGCACCTTCCAAATTTGAACGCTTATAACTCCATGAAAAATAAGTAAAGTATGCAAACAATATACATTTTCGAGTTGCCGCGATCCCAGAAATTCAAATATAAAATACAAATATGGCTTCACCATTCAAAAATCAAAGTTGGTGCGCGTTTTAATATGTAGACGACCCCCAATTCAAAATTTCACTTCATTTTCTGAATGTACTCACATCTCCCCGTGGAATGATACCTATTACATTTTTGTGCATTAATTAGCAACAAACTTGGTTTTTTTCCGACTGTAGATTTATAGTAGTAACACTATAAATGTATTTTCTTCCATTTAAAGCCTAAAATTTTATTTTTATATCAAAAACATACAAAGCTTAAACAATCAAATAAAAGCAGTTAAAGGAATACAATTTGGCACTGATACAATTTGTTGCATGCAGTAGTGCTTCATATTTTAGCATATTACCTGCTCAACTGATAAAAATCTAAGTTCAATTAAATATATATAAATAACATATATCTGCATTTATAAAATGATGAAACAAAATTATGTACTTAAATGTAAAAAATCAACATAAAGCTATTTCAACTTTTATAAAAATTAATAAATAAATAAATCCCATTAATATTGAAAACAGCGTTTATTCAATAGAAAAATAATTTCCGAATAATAATAATAATAATAATAATAATAATAATAATAATTGTATATACACACTATTGCATTGTGTAATCACATACACCATGTTTAATTTTATGGAAAATTATTTACTTATCGTGTTTGGTATAGGAGACCTGAGAAGCTTTGTCGATTTTTTTAAGCAAATCAAGCAGTGGACAGTATTAGTCTTTACAAAATTTCAGTATTCATTTTATTTAAACACTGGTACAGTCTGCATATACAAAAATAATGCAAATATATAAAAATACAGATTTTCCAACATTTCTAATTTATTCGGAACATTGTTAGAATCCGCTTTTCACATGTAGTACTTTTTTTTTTAAGACTAATTCTGCGAATAAACAGAAATACTGCTACCAACTTTTTATTTGTTTATTGTTATTATTGTTATTATTTTGCTCATAAATTGTTAGTAACTGCCCTATTTTACCGCACCACTTTCTCTGTACAGTAATTTTGACTAGTATGTTATTACGGTTAAATAAGAAAAAAAAAAAAAAAAAAAATGCTGTTTTAGAAAAGTGGTGCGGAGAAAACGTTAATAGCAATGAAGCGGAATAAATTAAAACGTTTGCAGCTTTTCAAAAGCCGAAATCTTACCATTTAATAAGTACATATAGCCTTGTGTTTGTTTAACTTTTCTGGAAGTACATTTGTTTCCGTAATAGGAATAATATTTTTTTTTTCCTTTGTCATATACACAGACGTGTGTGTGTTATAAATGAATTTTAAAAGAATTTATGACACTTATACAATTCTTTTCTTTTCTTTTTATAAAATCTTTTTGTAAAAAAATAGAACCGACTCCAAAAAGTAACTACTATTCAAACAACTAAAAATGAAAGAAAATTGGCAGAAAATGGAACTGTAAATTGCGCCTAAAAGTATAAAATAATTTCCTTCGCTAAACAAACTATAACACTACAATTAATCATAACTTTTGAAGTCGGCGCAAAATTAAATAAAATTTAATTAGTTTTTAAAGGTTTGTCTTTAAATCGGTACCAACAAATGCTGTTGTTTCGAATGATCCATTTTTATGTTTCCTTTATTATTTTATCACTGTATACAATTGGTCCATTAGTAGCATCTACATAGAACAGTGAACATTCTTCACAATGCGGTATTTATGTTTCTACGAAGTTTTCTTTGCAAATTTGGTATAACTTTGATAACTATCATCCTTGATGGCTTTTGGATTTGGGGATCAAAACGTAGGGCAAAAATTACACGCAAGATGTATATTTTTATAATATATATTGTACGATGTGTTGTTTCATATTCTTGATTGTTCTCTTGATATACCTTATGAAAATAATCATGATATCCCAAAGAAATTAAATATGTTTGCCAGATAATTTTGCGATTTTTCTTTCACCAAGAACGTCAGATACCAGCATCTTCGCCACATTTGTTGCTTACGAAATCTTATTTGTTTTCTTGAATCAAATTAGTTATCGGATGCGTTTTGCAGGTAACAATATGAGATGTGTATTTTGAATAGGATTTGATTTTTGTATTGAACAAAGGTATCAATTTTTATTTAATTTTGCGCCAACTTCAAAAGTTATTATTAATTGTAGTGTTATAGGTTGTTTGGCGAAGGAAATTATTTTATACTTTTAGGCGCAATTTACAGTTCCATTTTCTGCCAATTTTCTTTCATTTTTAGTTGTTTGAATAGTAGTTACTTTTTGGAGTCGGTTCTATTTTTTTACAAAAAGATTTTATTTTTCTCTTTTCAGTGAAAACTTATTTATATAGCAGAGCATCAGAAGACGTTCGACGGAAGTTTCACAAATCATAAGTTTCAAGAAAAGTGACATTACTCAAAAAATGGTTTATGTCACTGAAAAATACATGAAATGCACCCACTGTGAAAAAAAAAGTTACATCTCCATCTAGAAAGTTATCCACTCGAGAGACAGTTGTGCCAGTTTTATTATAGTCAAGTTATTTTTAAGTTGATTTTTCTCAAATGCTGCATTTTTAAGTTGTGTCACTTTTCTTGCCTTTATCGGATATGAGCAAAAAACTATCTATTGAATGAACATACGTTAAATTAAAATGTCTTTAGAAATGTAAAGAACGGATACGCTGTATTCGTAACCAAAAATTCTGTTAGGCATATATATTGCACTTTACAGTGAATTCGTGTCACCCGCTGCGCTGGAAGTTGCACAGCGTAAAGTTCAAATAAAGAGCAAAATATGCATTGCAACTGGCGGACAGAAGTTTCAACATCGATACTTACATACTGCTTTTACCATTGTAGCTGCATGCGTTCAGCAGTTAGAGTGAGAACAGATTTTTGAGAGTACCCTGTAATTTGTTTATATCTTAATGAAATCATAATGAAACCTATTTTAAGCCAAGATCATTACGACAACAAAAAAAGTATTAAAATTGAATAATCTCTTACGAAGTTATAAGCTAACAAATTTCAACAACAACAACGAGAAACATGGTTTGCATTGAGAACCTCTTTTTTTATGAAGTCGGTTTAAAACGTCTATGCGTTAATCGATGTGACCGCTTACAATAACTATACTTTGAATTTTACATAGCACAAATGTCACCCGCTACGCTACAACCTATGCAATGTCGTTCAAGTGTGCACAAAATAGGAAATTGGGAACAAACAAATGCACGTTTTAAGTGTTCTGTTTTTAACATTATTGTCTAAACTATCTTTTTGTACTACATCGATGATGCTCTGCAATCTTATTATTCACTTTTTTCCCCTGTCTTGAAACGTTTCCGAGATAGGATCGCAAACTCCACTCTTTTCCACCAGGTGGCGTTTTAGGCGGTTGAATCGCATAGCACATGTCCACTTTACTATACCTACGTACCACTTTTATAACTATAGCTGCAGCTGTTCAGCAGTTAAAAGAGTCGGGACTGACATTTTTGGGCACTATTTTCTTTTGATCGTAAAGATCTTACAATGGGATTTATTTCAGACCAAGACCTTTACAATTAAACAAAAAGTATCAAAATCGGATCATCTGTTCATAAGTTATGAGCTAACAAACAAAAACAAAAGCAAAAAACATACTCTTTGAATTGAGGACCTCTTCCTTTTTGAAGTCGGTTAATTAGAGCATATCTCTTACGAAGTTATAAGCTTACAAACACCAACAACAACAAATAGCTTGAATTACGAACACCCTCCTTTCTGAAGTTTGTTGAAAATGACTTTGCGCTAATCGATGTGACCGCTTACAGTAACAATACTTTGAACCACAGAGTATACGTGTCATCCGCTACGGTGCAAAGTGTGCAAAGTTTTTCAAGTGTGCACAATGTAGGAAATCGCGAACAAACAACTGCACGTTTTAAGCGTTCTATTTTTAGCAATAATGTCTGAAAACTGTCTTTTCGTAGTAAATCGAAGATGCTCTACAACTTCGTAAGTAACTTTTCTCCCATCTTGAACCGTTTTTGAGATAGGAGCGCTAATTCCGCTGTTTTTCACCAGATGGCGCTTTATTTTCTTTAGATTGTAAAGAAGTTATAATGGGACCTACTTTAGACCAAGATCTCTACAACAAAACAAAAAGTATCAAGTAACCGTATTTTGAACTATATAGCGTATGTCTCACCAGCTACGCTACAACGTGATCAATGTAGCTCAAGTATGTATAGTGTAAGAAATTGCGAAAATTAAAAATGCACGTTTTTAGTCTTGTATTTTTAGCATCAATGTCAAAACAATCTTTACGTACTAAATCGATGATACTCTGCAATTTTATAATTCACTTTTTCCCCCTGTCTTGAACCGTTTCCGAGATAGGAACGTTAGTATGAATGTCTAAACTATCACCCTTCAGTTTTGTAATGCACTTTTGCTGTAGACCCGTTTTCGAGATAGGAACACTAACTCCGCTACTTTCCACCAGGTGGCGCTGCAAGCGGTTTAACCTTGTACGGCATGGCCACATTGGTATACTTACATACCATTTTTATCACTATAGCTGCAGCCGTTTAGCAGTTAAAAGAGTTGGGACTGATTTTTTGGGCACCCTGTATTTTCTTTAGATCGTAAAGTTATTACAATGGGACCTATTGCAGACCAAGACCTTTTCAACAAAACAAAAAGTATCAAAATCGGAGCATCCGTTCAGAAGTTATGAGCTAACAAACATAAAAAAAAAAAAAAACATACGGTTTGAATTGAGAACCTTCCTTCTTTTTTTGAAGTCGGTTAATAATCAGCATAACAAATCTATTAACTTTACGTAAAAAAATACCTTTACAAATTTTTTTGTTTTTTCTTCGCAATTTTCTGTTATCACAGTGGCCTCTAAATTACAGAATAATAAGATTAATACCTTATATGATACGACGAACTGCCCTCTTGAATTATTAACTGAAGCTTGTCTCTGCTATTATTTCAAAATACGCAATAATTTTAATCTAAGAAATAAGTAAATAAATCTCTCTTTAACATTTTAAAACTACTTTATCTATATTTAAAACCTTATTTGTGAGAAAATAATTAAGACAGTTTCTAGAATTTAAAATATCAAAGATATACAATTCACTCGTAATTTATCCTTTAATAAGTAAGAGTAAGCAAAGAGAAAAGTTAAAAATATGTATATAATATATGTATATATATATATATATATATATAGATAGATAGATAGATATAGATATGGGCTTATCTTTAATCTTCGTAACAGGTGATAACAACTAACCTCCTATTTTACAATGTTTTGCTCATATCCATAAGCCTTGGATTATTTAGGTGATTATTACTGTTCATTGGCTTTTTTTTTTTTTGTGTGTGCTTTAATATTTATTTCTTCCATTTACATAATTGTTTCACATGCAAGATAGGAGAGCCTGGTGGTTATCTTGCTTTAATAGTAACCAGAGTTTAATATCTTGCATTTTCACTTGTTCACTGAAAGGATGACTTCGCCCTGATGATAAATCTCTACTGTTGCAGCGTATTTCCAAAATTTTCGTCTTAAATTGTTTTTAACGAATTATTTCATTATTAATTTTTCAACGCTTGTTTTTGACATTTTTCTGTGGGCTCACTCTCTATTTACAGTCTTATTTCCCATAATAATTGAAAACAATTTTCAAAAAATATTATTTTCGTAAGTTTTTTTTTTTTTTTTTTTTTTTTTTTTTTTTTCATATTAAATTAAAGCTATTACTTGTTAATTATTTTTATACCTTTACTAAAGACTTCACAGGTTATTTAACTTACTTAGTTATAAATTAATTATTTTGGTTATTGAGGATTTCGGGGGCATTTAATCTTCTGTTATTCTTAATTCTAATATATTACAACATACACACATATATGAGCACGCTTATTTTCAAAGATAATCAAATATAATTTTCGACAAACTACAATATTTGTTTAGTATACACTGGCAGTAATAACTCAAGACTCCTAATTTTTGAGAAGTGGCAGCTTTCTGACTAATTTATATATATGCATGAAAAAAATTTCAAACATTTCACAGGAAGATAAAAGAAAGCACATGAAGAAATGGAAGATTAATTTAAAAAAGTTTTGCAAAGTCCAAGAATAATATACATATATATATTCAGTGGCATTTCATCATCTGTTTTCTTACATTATATTACTTCCACACACAAACAGACACACATATAGTCGGCAGCAAAATTATTGAAGCACTAGCAATTATTCCTACTTAATAGATGGGCGCATAATAATGTTTTGTTAAGTAAATATTTGTCGAATCATAATCTTAGTCTTATATTGTTTATAAAAAAGTAAGTTGATGATAAAAAATAGAGATCAAACTAAATATATATATAGGAAAATTGTGGATGCGTGCTTCAATAATTTTGCTGCCAACTGTAAATATATAGGGGTATGGGGGTAGCAAAATTCTGACTTCAAACATATAAAAAAGATAATTCCTTTATAACAGTCTTACAAAGATAAACATAGAAATAGCATATAATTAACAAACAAATATTTGAAGCCCTATTACCGAAATAAAATTTTTCTTTATAACAGCAATCCTGATTATCGGTAGATGTTGGAGCACAAAATTATATAGATGCAGAGTACTAAATTGCTCTATATCAAAACCACAATCTTTAAATCAGCAACCCTGCCCGAAGTAAAAACTAAAACAAAAACAACGGAAAAATCGCAAATTAAAAGTAAATTTATTATCGAATTCGAAGAAAAAGTCATAACATTCCAGAAAATTTTCTAGATTTTAATTGCATGTAAAAAGTCTATGCAGCTGCTAAAAAAAGACTTTGGGAGAAAAAGGGATGTGTTTTTTTTTATGATAAGGTCGATAATGATAAAATTGCGAGAGCCCTATGTTTGAGTGATGTGCTCTTTGTAGGGTCTATACCTAAAGGGTCTTAGATTGTATTCTCTCACGGGAGCTTCGGTGAAGATCAAGGAAAACTCCGAAAGGCTAGGCCGATGAACGCGACCTATTGGAAGAAAAGAGGTTGAAAGTTTTGTTGGGTGTCAAAATTACAAAGCAACGACCACAAACGAGGAATTGAAAGTACTCAGATTAAATCAAAATATTTTATATTTACATAAAGAAAAATGCAGTTTAATTGACTACGGAGAACAGAATAAAATGTAAAAAAAAAAAAAGAAGAAGAAATAGGAAAATGGGGAGGGGGTGTTAGATTATATTAGAAGTGTTTGTGTTTCGTTATTTTTAAAACTACAATTTTTGTGACAGTTTCCTAGCAATTTCAAACAATAGAAAAAATTACAGTTCGCAAATACAGGTTGAAAAAATACTAGAACAGAGTTACATCTGTATATACAAATTTTGGCTAATGTTATTTCATACTTTAATGCGCACATCCATATGGATGCCTAAGAAAATGATAATCAACTACTTTCCTTATTGCGCACAGTGTTAGTGGTGCAGGTGTTAAGGCCGACTGACAGCACGAGTGTCCTAGGCTCTGGTAAAGTGCCCTCCAAGGGGGTGTTTTTAAGGAACCCTTGCCCATATTTAAGCAAGTTTCGAAGAACTTAATGGCAACTGGTGGAGACATCCCGTACAGGGATAAAACAACTCTGCATAATGTCTTTCCAATGCGGTTTTTTTTTTTTTTTTTTTGCAATATGAAAACGCAAATATTGAAACATGTTTTAAAATAAAGTGCACTGTAAAAGCTATATATTTCTGTAACTTGATGATTGACTGATTTATCATGCATTCCATCACTGCTGCATTTTAAAAGGAACCACACCCGTGCTCAAGATTTTTAACAGAATGTTATTCTAAAAGAGAAAAATTTTCTTAAGTTTTTATTATTTTTCAAATTATATCTATAATTGAACAGTTATTAAAGTTAACAACACCGTAATTTAAATTAATTAAGCACTGAATTAGTCATAGATAGATATATATTTGATGAACCTTGATTTACAGTATCGGCTTCGTAAACGAAATACAGAAAAGAGAGAATTAATAGGTTCCCGCCCACCCACCGCCGAGACACATACTAGGCGAGATGTACTAATCCTGGACGATATATTAAACGCCCGAGCCCGCCCGTTCCCGCTCTTCGATGTCTTTTTCTAGTCAATTTCGCCCTTTTATTACTTCCGGTGTGAGATTCTTTTTTTTTTTTTTTTTAACACACTTGACATTGTGAGGTTTTTTTTTTTTTTTTTTTTTTTTTTTCGTCCCATGTTATTTCTATAGGGTTTTTAGATTATTTCCCCCTCTTTTTCTATATTCTAAAGTGCGGTGTTAGTACGTCTCGCCTAGTATGTGCCTTGCATACAAAAAACTGTTAGAAACAATGAAAAAGCTCATTAAAAATTTCTTTCAGTTTTTCTTCTATATTTAAAAAATATTTTTCTCCTCAAGTTCCAGCTAAAAAACATTATAGACTGAGAAATTTTGCTAGTAAAAAATAAAACTAAATACAAATTAACTTGTGGGGCTAGCTGCAAAACACACATCTCATATAGAGTTTTTTTTTTTTTTTTTTTTTTTTTTGCGATGCAGCAAACGTCAACATTTCTGAATCCTTTACTTTCCTTTCCTTTAATATATTAATTAATGGAATAAATATCTGTTGAAATATTTAAAAAATAATAACTTCTTTTTCGCATTTTGCTGCTTTAAACTAGCTCTTTTTTTAAATATACATGACGAAATATCTAAAAAGTTATCGAATGGTTGATAAATAGTTTTATCACAGACGCCTTTTTCTTTTCTTCCTTCCTTTTTTCTTTTACAATATTTAATATTTACTTTAAACTTATTTCATTTTTCTGTATCGACAGAGAACATTATTTCTGCCTTGTTGTAAATTTATTTTCAAATACTGCGAGAATAATTAATTTCATTATAGAGTGTTTGAAATACTTTGTTGATACGAAGGAAACATAATTTAATATTCTGAATGTATCTATCTACAAATTTAAAAATTATGTTTAATGAACAAATGTTTAAATGTGGAATTGTGAAAAGTGAAAAATAGTAAATATATATATATATATATATATATATAGATGTGTGTGTGTGTGTGTGTATTTTTTTTTTTTCAGCGAAAGTTATAAAGTAGAAACATTTACAACGCAACTCTTCTTAAAAATTCAGTGTAGTAGTTAAATTTACAAAAGGTAAACTAAAGTAAATCAGGTAATTTTTATTTAAATAACAAATATTCTCATAGATTTAAAATATGAAATATACTGATTCATTAAGCTATAGATGTCAATAAATACAAAAATATCAAGAATATTTAAAAAAGAACTTATGCTCTTCAAATATAACCTTGATAATATTTACAAAAATTAATTCTTAAAAATTATCTTCGTTCTTGCTTTTAAAATTCGAACAGACAAAAGAGTGAAAAGAGCAAAAAGAAAAAATAAAAAAAAAAGAAAGAAAACTTTGCTAAAGTCAATTTAAAACTTAAGTAGCTTTGCACAAACTTCAGCTTCAAAATAAGATGCTTTTCAAATAGACTACTAGCGCCATCTATTACCTTTAGTAATAACTACTGACACAATTTGTTCCATTGGACATTATTGCTATGGCAGTAAATGGCAAAGTGGATTCTTTACTCCGGGGATTTGTGTGTAGGTGCTATACATTGTTTACAAAGGACATTCCCGCATGCAGGCCCCTAACATCATCAAATAATTGTGCGAGCCTCCCTACATCTTCACTTAATCCCATTGGCAAGGAAAGCTTCCAATGTTCTTCAAAAAATAACAAAAAATCTTCTTAGCGGTAAAAAAATGGGTTCTGAATTATTGACAACGAATGTGTATTGGCTTCATACTAATAATATTTTGTTCTTCGGCGCCCTTTTTTTTATTAGAGCTGCGTAAATCTATTTCCCTTTTTCGCTAAAATTAGTGTGGGAACGTGGTAATATCTAAGAATATAAAATATTATAAAATAAGTTAGTAAATTTTTTGAGGAGTAAAAACACAAGACAAAATAATGCTATTTGCTTGATATTTTTTGTTCGGTAGAATGTATTAAAATATAGGTATTTCTAATTCAGTGCAGATTTTTTTCCAGTCCAGTAACAATCGATTAAATTATTTTTGTAAACCATAATAAAGGACAATAATTGTGTGAAATGTAACAAAATGTACAAACAAAAACAATTTGTTAAATTTAAAAAAACAAACTAAATAAATTTCAGTTTTATATTTAAAGTGTAACAAATTACGTTTTTGAAAAAAAACAATATTGAAATATGAAAATTTCCAGAACAGATGTGATAATTACAATAAAATTATCTAGTGCTAAAATGAATGTCTGAAACTGTTGAAGGCGTAAAAATCTCTGAATTTTCTGGATTTGGGCTTAAACTTGTCATTTTTGAATATCTAGAGGTATAAACTAATTTACCATAAAAAAATTAAATTAAAATAAACAAATAATTAATTAAAGGCACTCATTTCTTTCCATTTACTGTTCTCTTTAAATGCCTAATTAGTGTCATAAAAATCATAAACTATCATGAAGCAATTGCAAACATTTTTTTAAAACGCATTTAAGCATACAACAAAATCCATTTAACAAGTGTCATTAAAAGTATAATTATGCTCATTTAATCACTTTTTTTTTAATCTATAGCAACATTTTTTTATACTAATTTGTTTCGTATAAAAACAGAAAACACAGAAAATAAAGATTACATAAAATAAAAATCGTTCATTTTCTTAAAGAGTTATAGATAGAAAATATATTTAATAAACAAGAAAAATGCGTTAGAGGATCGCTTCATGAAATAAAACAGAACATACGAACACAATAAAAAAATGTTTATTATGTACCGAAATTTTATTATCATGCCATTAATAATAATTAAAAATATATATGCAAAAAGAACCACCCCCCCCCCCCCCAAAAAAAAAAAAAAAAAAAAAAAAAAAAAACCAAATAAATAAATAAATAAATACAAAAAAAAAAAAGATAAATAGTGATGGAGTTATATATATATATATAAATATATATATAACTTAACAGAAAAATATAAATAATACCTTTTTTCTATAATTTCTTTGAACATACCTGCTGACTTTTGCACTTTTTGGCTACCGGATAATTTTATTAGATATTTTCTATTGTTATTATAGTTTTTTTTTCTTGTTTAATCGTGTTTACACATTGAAGGAAATTACTGCAAAAAGAAAGTGGTGTGAAAACAAAAATGGGTACGAACAATGTTACGAGATAAATTAGAAATCTAGAAATCCTGTATCTTGTGTAAATCAGTATACAGATATGTAATATGTAAATAAATAATACATGTAGAAGTTCCTCGATATGCAGATATTGCTCAGGTCTTTTGATATTGTATTCATAAAAGAGAAAACTAATAAATATATATCTGTTTAACCCCTTAACGCGCGCTGTCATCGCAGCGAGGACGCAAAATTTAAGATCCAGTCACAAAAATTCATCCCGGAAACTTTTTAGCAAAAATTTACGTTTATAACATATTAGAAAAGACCGGTTTTTTAATATTAAAATTTAAAATTTCTTTTAGTTTAATTTAGCTCATGAATTCCGGTGGCAGTATAATCTAAATGATCCGAATTGTCTTGAGCCGCAAAGGATTAAGTATTCATGAAAAGAATTAATAAAGGCTAAACTGATAGAATTTTGTCTAAAATTTGTTTACAGCTAATATTAACGGGTGTCTACTAAAAAAGAAAGTGATCCATTAAGGAACGACATAAGAAGAAAAAAATACTTCTTTCATAAAATCGATTTAAATTACAATTACACGAATTAACACATTGACGACCGGAAGCGAGAATTTTCGTTAACAAACAAACAAACAAAATAATAATAATAATGATAATAAGCCCCGATTTAAACCGTTAATTTAATACTTATCATTTAAAAAATGAATTAGCATATTCGTGTTTAACTCCTTAAGTTCCGTCTCTTCATGTGAAATTATTAACATCATAACTTTTTATTCATTCATTTTTTACGTGTTCCTTTAAAAGAGTTGCCCTAACAACACATTTGTCCACAGTATATCCTGAAGATGTCCATAGGATGTCCATGCACGTCCTTTTAATCCATAGGCTATCCTGAGAATGTCCTTTGGAGAGGATATACTGTTAGGGTGGTAATTTTTAAAAAAGATTTTGTGTGTTCCTGTTTAACCCCATAAGTGCTGTCGACGTATACATGTATACGCCTGTAGAACTTACCACAATGATTACTAACGATAAAATTAAATAATTTAAACACGAAAATGTAAATACTTTTTATTAAATGATGTAACGTTTTAGATGAACGCTAAAAGGTGGAGCTTAACGTTTAAATGTCCTGTGCAGTAGCTTATCAGAGCTGTCAATATTTCTAATTTATTCCATGGTGTTGTAATTTCACGTCTTTTATTCATGCCAATTTTTTTTAACAATACTTTACTTTTTATTTAATCGTAATTGCAAATTGGTGAAAATTACTCCACAAAGAATGTAATCTGAAAATAAGGCCGGTTCTGACAATATGCTACGGAAAAAATTTTTAAATGTTGCAAGCTCTGAGATTGTACCATAGCACACAGAAGTTGTACTTTAAAGTAGCTTCCGAACAGCTATTTTGTAATAATAATATTTATTGATAATAATTTTCTGCATTTAAATAAAGACAAAAATATTACATATAGATATTGGTGTCAAAGCTATCCCGAAGCGACCGTATGTTGCACTGTGTGTTAGCTTATGGTCATTAAAGGGTTAATGATTCTTCAAATTATTTTGTAGTCGTTATACCCGATGCGTTTTAATTGTTTCTTTATGGCAGCAGTCTTTCTATGATTGTTGTGTGAGAAAAATACGTTTAAAATGCCAAATTTGAAATCGAATTTTGAAAAAGACACCGTATTTCTAATATGAAAAAAGGCAGTACCACTTCAGGTCGCTTGATTTTGAATATTTGAAAATTTTGTAATAAATTGAAAACGCAGATAGATAACAATTTTATATAGAAACAGCGAATAATTAAGAAAGTAAAACTCACCAAACTGCTTTAAAGTTATTACTTTTATTCATTTGATAGTACATAAATGGTTGCCTTTTGATTTTTTAAAAATATATTGCATGTTATTAGAAAACAATCTTTTCTGTATATTACGCCCATCAATTAATAGTTAATTAAACATCTGACTGCAGCCGACGAATGCATCCGATCAGTGAGCTATTCTCTTTTCCGCAATACATTTATAATTCGAATTTATATACACATAATTATGAATTTTTAGCTTGTTTTTCAAGTTTGGAAGTCTTAAACAGTAGTCATAAGTATTATAATCATGTGCATAGTTACATTATTAATCTCAAAATGAAATAAACATTATTTTAGCACGATCAAAAATTGTGCAGTGAAAATAACATTACAACTTTGCTTTTCTCAAAAGCGGCCATACGTTTAAAGAAAGCAGAAACCTTTTAACAAATAAATAATCTCACATGGGGACTAAAACATATTGAGTCATCCGGAAAGTATTTTATGATTTTCGGTAGATGACACTAAAGCAGATCTGAATAAATCAGAATGATTCAAAACATATAACACACGTACTTATTCTATAAAAGACGGAAATTCCGGCATATTTGTAAAGCCAAAGTAGTAACCAATAGTAACCAAAAGGTTACTATTCGTTAATTTTTGTCATTTGCACTTTATACGCTTTTAAATATGGACGCAAACAATGTTTAATGCACAGGAGTTTGATTAATAAAAAATCGATTTTTTTTTTTTTTAAATATGTAATTGTTTCTTACCACAACATAAAAAACGCATTAAAATATTAGCGTTTTATCGAGTTAAGATCAATTATATAATAGTCTTATGTTAATAGGAATTTTAACTTCCAAGTGAGTTAATCTCAAAATGATATTTTTAAATTTTAAGCACATTCTAACTTGCTACTCCTGTTATTTGATAAATAGATGTATTTTATTACATAAAGTACAATTATATATAAGTATATAAAGTACAATTTAAAGCCAAAAAATTTAAATATTGCAAAACTTTTTTTTTTTTTTTTTTTTTTTTATGACAAATCGTCGAAAACTTATCAAAAGTTTAAACCAACAGACTTTGTTTCATCGTTTTTCTTAACACTGTAAATATTTTCATATATTCTGGTTTTAAGTTTTAGATATATATAATATGCATACATTCTGGTGCAAAATTACTTTCTACCCGCATACTTAAAAAAAAGTATCATATTATGCATGCTTTATTTCACGATTATTTTCATTTTCATGCAACATTAAAAAAAAAAAAAAAAAAAAGTGTTAATTATTACTGTACTTAAGTTAATTTACGCTCCTTTTTTTTTAATAGAATATTTTAGAGGGGTTTTTTATAGATTATCGAAAAAAAAAAAAATATTTAACGTTGCAAAAATAACTGTTTTCTAGCGATTTGAAAACGATACATATATAAGTCATTTAAACTCAATTTAACGCCCTGTGCCCCCTTTGTCTTTCTTTTTTATCGAAAAAAAAAATGCCATACAAATCGCAAACAAGATGTGCGCTTTTTATGGTATAAAGTCTGTAACTGAAAGAATTGTGCGGAAATTTTGCTGGATAAAAACCTGGTGATTTCAACCTTACAGATCAAGAACCTCAAGGTAGGCCTTCCACTGCAGATGAATATCAGATTAACCCTTTGCGGCGCAAGGTAATTCGGATCATTTAAATTATACTGCCACCGGAATTCATGAACAAAATTAAATTAAAAGAAATTTTAAATTTTCAGTTAAAAAAAAAACGGCCTTTTTTGTTACGTTATAAACGTAAATTTTTGCTAAAAAATTTCTGGGATGGGTTTTTGCAGCTGGGAGGTGGTTTCACACTTATACCACCGCGCGTTAAACGGTTAAACGCTGATCGTGAATAATCCTCGGTATGCGACGCGCGAATCAGCAAAAATTTTTAAAATGTCAAAATTCACTATTCCTAAATTAGGGGTCTTTGCATTCCGGATTTTTTATTTTTTTTTTTACCAGGAAATTTTTTTTTTAATAATGATATTATTAGTAGTTCTCTAGTAATGTTTAGCAAATAAATATAGCCAAAAACACAATTCGTAATTACTGGTGGGGTACAAAATAAAAAATCAGGAGCGCAAACACCCCTTCTAAATGTATGCCAAAATTTATATGCACAGTGTTTCAGTTTCCTCCAAACTGGCACGATATTTCCAGGCAACTCTGTATTATTGTTGTGTGACAATAAATACCCCATACCCTCAAAACTACACCAAATCTCTATTTAATAAGTCTCATAATTTCGGATATGCCAACATTTCCAATTTATTTCGGAGCATTGTTAACACCTGATTTTTTTCACACCACATTTTTGTAGAATAATTTTATCCTTGTTTAATCATAATTAGAGAAAATTACTTCACGAAAAAGTGGTGAAAAGAAAAGAGAAAGATGAATGTTAACAAGGTTCCGAAAGAAATTAGGAATGCTGGCATAGCTGCAATTTCATAAGAATGTTTTATTAGTTCTGAATTTATATAAATTTTTGCCAATGTTTCGCAAAAAAGAAATATATATATATATATGTGTGAAAAAGAATAAAATTCTTGCGAACTGCATGAAATTAATATATGTAAAATATTATAGGGGCATATTTACTGCACATAAATGGTACTAAAAACCTTAATGGCTCTTTTACTATTCCGTATAAAGGATTCGTTCACATTACAATCCGTTAGAGTATTCAGTGTGATTTTCCCTGTGCTTCCTGTTACTTTACTAAAAAAAATTAATATATTATATAATCAGTACAATCTATATTTGTATGCAACAGCATTCAAAATTATACAAATATATTACATTCAAAGAGTGAAAACTTATCAGAGAGTGTTTTGATGATGCTATATTTTGTATAAATAAACGAATTATGTCACTGAAAATTATCTATAAAAATGCGCACTATCTGAAAATTCCGTCCCTCTGGTTTACCACCATCTCTATAATAAAAGATTTAACTAAATTAATAATCAAATGATACACAACCTATATTTATTTCTTGCTTGTTTAATCAAATGTGCAATTTTGCATTCTAAGAAATGTTTTTTTTTTTTTTTTTTTTTTTTGAGTGATCCTTAAATTTCTGAACGTATTTTAGACTATTTTAATATCTTTAACTTTGAAACAATTAAAATTAATTATTATTACTTTTTTTAATCTGTTAAGAAAATTCAACATTTCAAATGAGATTTAAAATTGATACACTTTATTCGCACGTATTTATTTTCTTTATGAAGCATGAGAATATTCACTGTACATATATTTATACATATGGTACATGTCTGTAACCAGCATGCTAAAACAAATCCCAGTTAGCAACGTATTTATTTTATCTATCTATCTATCTATAGTGGGTAACAAAAGTATACGAACACTAGCAAAAATTCCTATGTAAAAAAAGTCGAGTTAATACTGTTTTGTTAAATAAATCCTTGTCTAATCATGTTCTAGAACATGATTCGACAAGGATTTATTTAACAAAACAGTATTAACTCGACTTTTTTTTATATAGGAATTTTTGCTAGCGTTCGGATACTTTTGTTACCGACTGTATATCTATATATATATACAGTCGGGAAAAAAAATCTCCGAACACTAGCAAAAATTTTTATATAAAAAAAGTACACTTAATACAGTATTGTTAAATAAATCCTTGTCGAATCCTGTTTTTAGACTGACTGAGAACAGGATTCGACAAGGATTTATTTAACAACACTGTATTAAATGTACTTTATTTATATAGGAATTTTTGCTTGTGTTCGGAGACTTTTGTTACCGACTGTATATATACCATGAAACAAATTTATATTTGTAATTTAGTTGCAGCTGAGATTTAGAGGGTTTAAGGTCACACTAGAGCTACGCGGTGGGTAATTGGCGATGGTTTAGCTACTACCACTTCTAGCTCTATACTACATCGACCTTCTAGGATTCAGTATCAGTCCTAGATTTAATCCGGTGACATACCATCATGATTTTGATTCACAAAGAAAGGGATGGCTCCCCCGCATTAGTAAAACTCAGAACTATTAATTTTACAAAACATGATGGGCATTGCAGTCACGACGGATTTTACGTGCACCATTCACAATTAATATGCATGACATTCTTTATTCGGCTCGAATATCGAATTCGCAGTCCTCCGATTGCGCTCTCGATGCTCTGCCATTTGGGCAGCTACGTAACTGTAATTTAATTTTATGTTGTTATAAGTAGTTTGGAATAATTTTCTAAATAGTTTTATATTCCTAAAATATGTCAAATAAAATTCAAAATACTGCAGCTCTATGGATTGTTTTGAAATAATTGAAAAAAATAAAAATAAACTTTGTTTTTAGTACTGATTTTTTCGATGTTTTTCAATTTATAAGGATTTTGTATTACAAAAGAAAAAAAATAATAATAATAACGATGTCGTGCAGTTTATAATCTAAGCAATTTTAAAAAGTTTTATGCTGGAATCAAATTGTTACTTTTTAAAAAGTATGAGCTTCAAATTCATGCTAAGATCTCATTTTAAACATTAAAACCGTAAACTACTTAATCAAGTACACGAATTTCCAGAACATTAAATTCATAATCCATGTTTTATAACGTGAAGTTATATATATATATATATATATATATATATATAGTAATATATAAATGCAGAAATATATAAACAAATGAATGAAGTTAAATGTAGAAAAATATATACACAAATGAATGAAATTATACCCCAAAAAACACTGAGATCTTCATCAGGGAGGCCCCTCAGTGTAGCGGTGAATGAGAAGTTTCTGAAAGGAAAGTAGCTATAAGCTAATAACTATCCTTAGCCCCCAAATTCTCACCAAACAGAAAGCCACCAATAACTGGAGAGAAATCAAACATATATATAATGTATAAAACTACTAAAAATATTTTATAAAATTATCAAATTGTAAAAGTTACAAAATTACATCAATTCATTTAAAAATATATACATTACAAAAGAGAATTACCGAAGGTAAACAAGAAAGTATAAAAAGAAATAAAAATTAAAACCTTTCAACTGGAACACAAACTATCTTCGGCCAACGGGGCTACTCGTTGGTACTTCAATATCGCCCTTAAATGAGGAAGTAGAACCAACAGAGACATGAAAACTCTGAAAAGTCTTCTTCATTATTGCAAAAATCTTCTTCATTATTGCAAATATGAAGAAGATTTAAAATATGCTCTTGAAGACTTAAAAAGTACCTTGCAAATTAACTGTTTCCCGTCACAATTTTTAACTGTGACTTTTCAGAGTTTTCATGTCTCTGTTGGTTCTACTTCCTCATTTAAGGGCGATATTGAAGTACCAACGAGTAGCCCCGTTGGCCGAAGATAGTTTGTGTTCCAGTTGAAAGGTTGTAATTTTTATTTCTTTTTATACTTTCTTGTTTACCTTCGGTAATTCTCTTTTGTAATGTATATATTTTTAAATGAATTGATGTAATTTTGTAACTTTTACAATTTGATAATTTTATAAAATATTTTTAGTAGTTTTATACATTATATATATGTTTGATTTCTCTCCAGTTATTGGTGGTTTTCTGTTTGGTGAGAAGTTGGGGGCTAAGGATAGTTATTAGCTTATAGCTACTTTCCTTTCAGAAACTTCTCATTCACCCCTACACTGAGGGCCTCCCTGATGAAGATCTCAGTGTTTTTTGGGGTATAATTTCATTCATTTGTGTATATATTTTTCTACATTTAACTTCATTCATTTGTTTATATATTTCTGCATTTATATATTACTATATCAAAGTTTTGCATTTCCTTTCGCTGCAATCTTGCGCATTGGTTTGTAATATATATATATGTGTGTGTGTGTGTGTGTGTGTGTGTGTGTGTGTGTGTGTGTGTGTGTGTGTGTGTTTGTATATATAAATTTAAAACAAAGTAGTATAAAAAATTTAAGAATATTGAATTTTTTTCCACAATTTAATTTCTATCTCTAATTTTAAAGGGTCTAGCAGGATAAGGTAGGGTCAGCGGCCCCAGAATGGTATTTTGTAAATGACTCGTGTGGTAACATCTGCGAGATATAAAACTATCATTGACACAATTTCAGCCTCTCATCTCGCTGCGTTCTGGAGATAATGGATCAAATAGACGCTGGAGGGACTAATTTTTAAAATTGATTTTTATAAAAACTATTACAGCTACACTAATGAAACAAAAACTGTTCGTTAGACAAAATATTAGTCTACATAATATATTTTTTGTAGATTTTTTCTATGGTATTTACTATTAATAAAAAATGAAAATAATTTTTTTCATGATTTTATTCCTAGTTCACGCAGAGGTACAATCACAGAAAAAATATATAATGTAGCTTATTATGTCTAGTAATACTACCAAAAAGTGCATAAATATAAAATGGGTGCAACACTTCCAAAAAAAAAAAAAAAAAACTTCTTATCACCGTCTTAGGTACTAATGACTTTACATTTTTCTTTTGATTGAACTTTTTATTGCTGTATTAAAAAGCAGTAACATGTTTATTAAGAATGTACAACTTTGTGAAATCTAAATTACAATTATTATTCACGTTAAAAAAGAAAAATGCTGAATATTTAAAAATTAAGACAAAGAAAATATTATTTATTGTAATACAAAATATATTATTAAAGTAAAATTAATCTTCATCACTGTCCTCATTAATAACTGCGTGAATCTCTTTTGATGTAAATATATCAGATAAAATTTGTGCTGGACATAAGATACGGGAAAGATATCGGGCATAAGACAAGTAATTAACAATTGCGGCCATATGAGAACAACATCCTACTGTTCTTAGGCCATTAGGACAGTTGCAGCAATATCGGCGTATGCTTTCGATTGTCGTTCCGTTTGGTACATATTCAATATAAACATGATAGGTTTTACGGTTCACATGCCTTGATCTAACTTCCAGTTTTAATATACTGGGTATGGTTTTAACAAACTGTACTGTGAGGTTGCATTCTTCGTCCATTATCTCCGCTAAATAAGACACAGCCTGTGAGAGCTGGTAGGAGCCAGTGAAAAACATAGTTTGCTGGTCTTTATTTAACTGAGGGAAATCTAGGATTTCAGACGATTTAAGTTGCTGAGAAGCCGACTTTCGACGATTCCAATTTTTTTTAATAACTTCTTCACTAAGAGTTTTTACAACACTCATTCTGCTCTCCATGTACTCAAGCAGCTCATCATTTTTATCGCCTTCAGAATTTAATCTTTGGCCATACTTGTTTTGTAGATATCCAACAATTTTACAAAGCACTTTTAACATCGGTATAAGTTTGTTATCCAAAGAATTGTGTAGAAGGCGATACTTTTTGAGCTATTGCACAATGAACTGCTTCTACAACCCATCTCAATTTTGTAACTCTTCTTGATTCATTAGCCTCTTCCGTCGTTAGTTGCTCCCTGCTTCCTTTCAAAGCAGGCAATAATACTGTATAGCCTTTACTTTGTAGGAAATCAACTGAATAGTGAAAACCATGATCTACAATAAAAATATCATTTGGTGATAGTAATGTCTGTAAACCAGTAGAGTCTTGTAAAACAAGTTTTAATATTGAAGCATCATTTTGAGTGCCGTAGAAAGGTCCTGCAAAGTCTATAATATAACCATTTGTAGTGCAGATGGTAAAAGGTTTGCGAAGATTAATTTTTTTCTGCCCAGAGAAAGATTTTCTTTGAGAAAAATTATTCTGAATTTTTGATGTCGTACGTAAGTGCCATCGCAGATAATAACAAGTTGATTATCAGATAGATTTAATAACTTCTTGACTGTACTGGAGGTGTTAGAAATAATATCTTGACGTGTAATAGCACCAAAACTAAAATATATCTCTCAAAACCTTTCATGATCTCGTCAAAAAATTCTGATACGTATTGTTCATATTGTAAACCTAAAACAGCAGCAATTGTCTTATTTGAATTTCCTGTCCTTAATTTGAAAATAAAAATGATTAAGGCTTGCGTCACAATCCGAGTTTTTGTATTTCTCATTGAAGGTAGCATAGGTTTGAGCTCTTAATGTTTTCCCAAGTAAAGCCTGTCAGGGATTTAAGTTGATTTTCTGATCATCCATTTTCTATTCCATTGAACAATGTTAGATTAGATGTTTGGGAAAGTACATTTATAAAAGTAACTAATTCTGATTTTTTAATTTTGCTTAGATTAGAAATGATGCATAAGCGGGACAGGTTATCTTCATAAATCCTATCACCAATCATATGTTCATTGCAGCAACGATCACCATTGGGTATAAAAGCCATTTTTCTTGAGAAAATGTCACATCGTGTTTCAAGAGATATTACTCGTAGATTTACTTCTACTCGACATATTATACAGAACCCATGTGTGGATACTACTTGTGGAAAAGGCATTTCAATATAATCATCGTCTTCAGGACTAGTTATGCGACACACAAAATCATCATCGTTTGTATCTACAGGTTCGACTATCGTAGAATCACTGTCAGTCTCGGAATAACTGATGGTAGACTATGAAGTTGAGGCTGCCTTTTTATAAAAACCTAGACGACATTTGTTGCATATTACGTCACTTACCGAGATATTCTTATTGAAACAATCACTGTATGTTTTAGTTTCATTTTCAGTTTTGATAACTTTTCTATACTTGTTATCTTTACGCAAAAATCTACGACAGTTTTTACATTTACCAGACATATTTTGTGTACAATTACTCACTAAAACACAATAAAATAGTTTTCTATAGAAACATTGAAAGTTGAAATACTCTGAAACAATACGCAGAAGATTATTTAAGTTGAGCTAATATACTGGTGGGGGTAGAAGAATATATATTAGGTATGTTGCAGCCACGTTCCTTAAAACTACCAAGCGACAACGCGTCCAAAATGTTGGATGTGTGTCAGCTTGTGATTTGGAAAACATCCAATAATTCGCGCTCTGTTATCATTCATTTTCTCTGAGCCAGATGACTGTCACCCCTATTTTAACAGTGAACTCGTTGAATTAGCGCTTGCGCAGAGGCTTCCATAGGTTGAGGAATAAACAAAATGCTACAAATTATACACACGCAACTAGCTGGAAAGCGACAAGTTGCGTTTTGTTCTTTAAAAACGTAGTTCAAAAAACAATTTTCAACTCTTTATGTCAAAATCAACGTCTTACATATATTTTTAATTACTAACTAATATATTTTTTAGTAATAAACATGTTGCTACTTTTTAATACAGTAGTAAAAATTTCAATCAAAAGACAAATGTAAAGTCATTAGTACCTAAGACGGTCATAAGAAGTTTTAATTTTTTTGGAAGTGTTGCACCCATTTTATGTTTATGCACTTTTTGGTAGTATTGCTAGACATAATAAGCTACATTATATATTTTTTCTGTGATTGTACCTCTGCGTGAACTAAGAATAAAATCATGAAAAAATTTTTTTTCATTTTTTATTAATAGTAAATACGATAGAAAAAATCTACAAAAAATATATTATGTAGACTAATATTTTGTCTAACAAACAGTTTTTGTTTCATTAGTGTAGCTGTAATAGTTTTCATAAAAATCAATTTTAAAAATTACCCCCTCTAGCATCTATTTGATCCATTATCTCCAGAACGCAGCGAGATGAGAGGCTGAATTTGCGTCAATGGTAGTTTTATATCTCGCAGATGGCCGCTGACCCTACCTTATCCTGCTAGACCCTTTAGATTAAAAGAATTTTTGTAAAAACTGAAAAACTGCAGAAAAAATTCAGTTTGCATAGATTACGAAGGCGAAGCTCCCTTTGCCGTAAACAAAATATTATTATTTTCTTCTATATTTAACAGAAGCAAGTTTTTTCGAATTTCAATTTTCGATGTATCTATATATTTTAAAATGGTCTGAGCACGATTTGAACATCTTTCGAAAATGTCTGTCTGGTTATGTGAGAGTGATAAAAAAGTTCTGTTAACTCTAACTATAAAACTAATGCACAGAAGTCCATTAAAAGTTGTATTTAGTTTGATCTCGACATAGATTGATATCTATAAACTTTTGGCGCTTATCGCTCAAGAGTTTGTATTCTCGTCCCGTTTTATTGTAATTTTTAATATAGTAGCCTAGGGAAAAATATGTACAAATGTGCATAATGAAGACTGTTTTTAATCAATAATTTTGAAGTATATATATATAATGACAGTCAACTTGGATATTTTTTGTATATGTATAAGCATCGCTCCCTCCCCTCAGGAGGTATACAGTTTCAATATGAATATTTTTTTTTTTAAGAACTTGTCAGTATCCTTAAAATAAATAGTTGAACTATGTATATGTTACAATCTGAAACAAAATTATCGACGTTTTTTATTTTTAACAAACAAACAAACAACAACAACAGCAAAAAAAAAAAAAAGTTTTTCTAAAATGCTTTTAATAGGGTAGAAAGTTGACTTTCCTTCAAAATTTAAGATTATTCTTTTCTGAAGTAAAAATGCTCTGCACTCCCCATGAAGCAGAATTTCGATAGTAATTTTAATAAATAATTTGCTTGGTGTGTGTGCATAATTTGTATAGGAATATATAAAAGAATGTTTTGTGATGGCTACAACATGCTAGTTTATCAAAAATTCTTAAGCATATGCTTTATTTCCAATAAACTAGTACAATATTTTTTTTCTTTTTCTACTTCTCTCCTTCCGTTTTGCTATGGCGTATATCGATTTTTTTTTTTTTTTTTCAATTCCCATGATATATTCACTATTTTTCCAAGCCTGTACAACTTGGATGTATTTAATAAGTACTATACCATTTATAAAAACCATGTGCATATGTATGTTTACATCTTTTTTTCAAAATTATCCCGTAGAAACTTTTATAAAGCATAGCATATTCTCTCCAGCCATAATATGAGTGCATTTTCATACGAATGGTCATCTATATAATAAATGTGATCACACATTTCTTTAAATAGCAACAGCAAATCTTTCGTTTAAATAAAATAGCCTTGAAAAATCTATATTTTTTATTTTTGTATTTCGCATAAAATTAATAAAAGTCAAATTTTTTGATATATATTTTTTTTGTTATGAAAAATATCATTAAAGTGATATTAAAAATTTATGAATGTGACCACCATTACTTTTTACGTAAATAAAATCAACACCCTTAAAAACATAATTGTAAAAAGTTACTTTTTTTTTTAATTACAGTTTTTCTAAACGTATATTTTTCCCCTCTATATTTATTGTTATTATAATCCAAAATTTGCATTTTGAATAAATACTTAATTTCTAAGCTTTTTACCGAAATATTAAGCACCGCTACTTCAGAATACAAATATTGTAAATTTCCTGTGGTTAAAAAAGTCAATACATTACTGCTTGGATATTGTATCGCTGAACGTTCTGGGACAAGACTAAAAAACCATATAACAAACTGTGTTTTGATTCCGAAAATTTTAAAACTAGCACTAAAATTTGTATGTATTAATGATATTCTGTGGTAACAGATTATTAATACGCTGAAAATGAAATTAATTTATAACGACATACTGAATATATATATATATATATATATATATATATATATATATATACCGTCTTCATCTAGAAGGAATAAGCATTTTCTAAATCTCTCAACTAGAAATACAGACTTCCGAGCAATATGTACAGAGTGGCCATAATTAAACTGCAAGTGTTCAAGGGGTGCTGGAGAGAAAACTACTGGGAATATTCCAGTGAAATTGGGTATCTACACGTTTCAGAACATGCGCAAGTCAAATGTGGAAAAAAAAATCCCCATTTTCACCCGATAGGTGGCACTGTTCCGTGTTTCAATGCTTATCGACGGCACATATGCAAATTTTAAGCCCATCAAACAGTATAAAAACAAGACCACATTGAGTAATGGTGAATCATGACTCTGAATAAAAAGGAACGTGCATTGTTAGTGAAGATATTCTATCAGAATGGTAGCAATTATTCAGCTACTCTGAAAGAATACCGGCGTATGAAACGATTAAGAAGAGGTCTAATGAGTGTCAATGGATTGAAAAATATGATTTCTAAATTTGAAGAAACAAGAGAATTGGGCGTTATTCCAGGCACAAGAGGGCTGAGTCCAGTAAACCCGGAAACAGTGCAACAAATTGATGACGCTATTGCTACTACGAGTAGCAGTTCAGGAGCCAGTATGCTGCAACAAGTGAGCGCAAGAAGTGTGGCTCGGACATTATCTCTTCCCTGGTCAACTGTACATAATGTGTTACGCCACATTCTTCGGCGTTATCCGTATAAAATTAAAATGCTTCAAGAATTGAAACCTCATGATGACACCCGAAGAATTGATTTTGCAAACTTTGTCCTGTCGAAAGTCAGTGAGTATGACACTTGGATACAGAGGATCTTGTGGACAGACGAGGCGCATTTTACACTATCAGGTAGTGTAAATGTGCATAACTGCAGGATATGGGGAAAGAGCGACCAATATGCTAAACGTGAAAAACCCTGCATTCCGATTATGTAACTGTATGGTGTGGAATGACTTGTGCTTTTCTTTTGGGCCCATATTTCTTTGAGACCCCAACTCCAAGTGGTCCCAAACGCTGACGGTGCAATGTTGAGAGAACAATTTATTCCAGCATTGCAAGAGAGACATTGTTTAGAAACCACGATATTTATGCAGGACGGAGCACCCCCTCACATCTCTAAACCTGTTAAAAAACTGCTACATGATACCTTTGGTGCGGACCGAGTCATAAGCAGAAGTTTCGAAAACGCTTGGCCCCCCCACGTTCACCGGACCTTAATCCTTGCGATTTTTATCTGTGGAGACATCTGAAAGATATGGTTTATAGAGAACGACACGCTTCGGTTGTTGAATTGAAATCTAGCATAACGAGACACGTGAGGTAAGTTACAACATAGATTTTAAATGCGACGGGGGACCATGCTGTTTTACGTTTGCAGCATATGGTTGCATCTGGTGGTTCGCATATTGAGCACATCATGTGATAATTGCATTGAAAAAATAATGGTTTAATTGTTTTCCAAAGCGTCTTTATGGATTGTTTAATTTGTGATCTTAATTTACGTTAATTTTTTATTACATGATACTGCAAAAATTTAATTACTGAAGCGAATTGTACGGAATTTTGATAAACTGTAAGTGATGTTTTATATTGTTTATATGCCTCTTAGAATGTCATTATGCTCTGTCTATCGGTTTTGGAAGTTGTATATGCCACCGGTGAGCCTTGAAATATGGTACAGCGCCATCTATCGGGTGAAAATGGCGATTTTTTTTCCATATTTGATTTGCGCATGTTCTGAAACGTGTAGATACCAAATTTCACTGAAATATTACCAGTAGTTTTCTCTCCAGCCCCCTTGAACAATTGCAGTTTAATTATGGCCACCCTGTATAAGGTAAACCAGTTAACTGAATAAACGAAATGATCGAGAATTTATAGTCTGTAAATTTCTAGAGGGTGAAACTATTATGACTATTATGAATGTTAGGAATTCTTTGTAGTGCGAGAAATTCTCACTTGATTTCCTAGAATTGAACTATAAATTCGAATTATAGGTGCTAAAACTGATCTCTTATGTTCGCATTTATTTGTAGAAATTGATTTCCTAGAATTAAGTCTTTTCGAAAATTATAATTAATAACATTCTCCTGTTGTGTTCGCATTTAATTTAAGAGATTTTTAAATAAAATTGATCATGATAATATAGGAAAACGCTCTAGAATTCTAATTGGATATTTTGAAACTCGCTTTCAAAGAGGACTAGAATTTATAAGGATGACACGGAACTATTTTTACTAGAGCCATAATTTGGTTTCTAGATGTCGTCAAATAAATTTTTCTCAGTGCATTTTTGTTATTTTGATGTTAATTATATATGAATAATGATGGATGTATATATATATATATATAAAGAGAGAGAGGGAGAAAGAGAAAGATAGTTTTTTTAATGGAACTGTAATTTTTTAAACGCAATGTACATTTAGGAAATTTTCATCTTTAATATTCTTTAATGATTATACGATTTTTTTTTCTTTTATAGAATTTGGAAAAATCATGTAAAGTGTAGAAAATGAATTCTCCATATTCTATCAGCAATTTTTCGTTGTCTTGCCGAAAGAAGATTGACACTGAGAAAAGTTTTTGAAGAAAAAGTGGCTCAAACTTTCAATTTTTTTTTTTTTTTTTTTTTTTTTACTATCTCACTCAGACAACACATGGTGGAACTCATGCACTTCAGGTTAATGATTTTTTAATTTTTATCTTGTATACATTCACTTTCAAAAAGTGACCTTTTATCAGGTTTCCCATTTCCTACTTTTTATTTTTGTTGTTTTTAAATAAAAGCTTTTCTTTTTTTCTTCATACTTTAATGCTCAGCACCTAGAAAAGACCTAGCCCAATTAAAATATTTTTAAACTAAACAACATAAACATAAATATGGAGCTCTTTTGAGTGACATTAATTTTTTAATGCATGTTTCCAGGAGTAACAGATTTCACTTTTTTTTTTTTTTTTTATGATGTTTCGTGTGTGTCTGTCTATCCATCCGCATGTGTAAGACAGTTCTACCAAAAATGAAACTAGTTTTTATTTTTCATACATAGATTTTTGCTAATAGAGGGTGTCTACCGGCGCAATTTTTTCCGTGTCGCTTCCCCCAATATAATTGTATGATAACTTTTACAGTATGTTTCCATGATTAATTATAATTAATAATCTGTTTTTAATATAATTATAAGCTTGTTTTTAAAAATTAATCAAGATATTTATGCTAAATTAATACCGACATCCACCAGAAATTTCGAACCTAAACATAAAATTTTTAAATTCAAGATGAAGCCTAAAATATAAACTTTGTTGGAATAAAACACATCACATATTTTTTCTTACTGTATAAGTCTTTTCATTCCGTGTTCGTGGCTATCACTGTACTTTTGATGGAACAGATTTTTCTTTACGAACTCCTAACTTACTAACACGATTTTCTGAGAATTCAATTTTTTTCCTAAAGACGCAGGCGTGGCGAAGAACTTTTAAAAACCTTTAATACGATGAAATTTTGTACGGGAAACTGGTGAACTATAATTAAATTTGCTTCGTTTTCGGGATTTGAGAGAATTTCAGGAGTTTTTTGTTGATGTTGGCGTTGACCAACAATTTTTCGGGCCACATTCCCAGGATGCTCGAAATTTCTACCGCTTGTTAATCTCAGTGAAACTCTGACACGTGACTCGAATGAAACAGATATCGCATCTTGTGATCCGCTTAATGTAAGGTCATACTCGATTTTCCGTTTGGGAGTAAAATTCATTTACAGATGTTGTACAAATTTATAGCAGTTTTCTATTTAATAATTAATTTTTTTGAGAATTATATTTTTCAACACTCAAATAATTGTTTTTTTTCTTTTTTTTACGATTAAATATTGTGTTCGTTATATATAAAGCCTGTTTAAAATGTCATTTGGAAAATTTAAAACTCTGTTAATTATCTGTTTTTTCCTGATTTTTATCAGCTACTTTTATTTTTTTAATTTAATTGTTTTAGATTATGAGAATAGATTTTTGTTTCCAATTAATTAGTCAAACCGATAATCTCAGAGATCACATTTTTAGTAAGCGATATTTATTAGTTATCTTCTTTTTAATTGAATTATTTCATATAATAGAGTGGCAGAATGATATTGTTTAATTAATGCAGAGAAAGTGATTATTTTTGAAAAATATATTATGTCAACATACTACCATTTCATTCACTTATTTATTAATTATTTTTTTCTTTCAAGAAGATTTAGTATAATATTCTTCTACAATTAAATAAAACGACAAATTATGGGATTAATAACAGCAATTATGTATGTTTTTATAATATGAATTATCATTTCTATTTGATAATTTAGACTTTTGATTTTTGAATAAAGACAATAATTCATAACATTTAAAATAGCATAAGAATAATATAAGCGTCATTATCTGGAATTCTTTTTACTGATTCTGAATAAAAAAGTTTTTCAATAGGTTTCTCTGCTTAATAAAACTATTAATTCATATTATTTAAAATAATAATTCAGTACACATTATTAATCCAAGATTAGTTACCTTTCCGTCTTAAATTAAATTGTTTAAAGTGCTTCAATTAAACATGGTTAATTTCTTCCGTATTCAATAGAGGAAAATATTTGTTTAGTAAAAAGTTTTCACTTACCCTTTTTGAAGGACTTACATGTTTTTGAGAGCCCCAGAACTCTATTTGAACATTTTTAGAAAAATGTTTATTTATGATAATATTTGTGTATGTGGTTGAATGTGCGTCACAAAAATTGTGTGACAGCTCTAAACCAAGAGCTAATGCAGAGAATTTCATATAATTTTATATATATTTTTGCCTTGACATACATTAGTGCCTGTCAACTTCTGGTGTAAATCCCTTAAGAGATGTCGTTGCCATCCCAATTTTACATAATTTTTAATTTGGAAGTATGAGACAAAAGTTGGTAAATGTGCACAGTGATAATTATTCTGAAATTAAAAGAAATATTAAAAATAGAATTAATTAAATAGGAAAAGAAAACCGTATATCCAATAGCATCATTGCATCCTTTACGGGGGAAGGGGGGGGGGTAGCACCCACCGCTGAATGTAAATTTTCATTATGAGTATTTTTCAAGGAGGAAAAAAATCATATATACCTGTAACCGCTTGAAGCCCGAAGATGTATATTATACACCACTTAATTTCAATTAACAAATGCAAAAGCTCCTCCCGGGAATTTTCCCAAAATTTGACTTTTATAACTTAGCGTAAAATATTCCTTTATTACTTTTTTTCTAATTTTTTTCGTAAATTCTGGTGGCTCTTGATGTTAAATAAAGGTAGTTACATGACCCTTAAAGGATTAAATAGAATAGTTGAGCCACAGTAATAATTTAAAGAAAGTTATTGAACTTTCTAAAGTTTTATTAATTAGTTAATTAATAAATAATAGTCAACAATTATTTTTTTAATGAACAAGTATTAGTTAATAATTACTACGCGTACTGGTTAATAATGCGAATTTTGTAGGCAAAGAAAAAGCAATAATTTAAACATAAATTTCACGTGTGCTTTATTCAATGTAATGGCCGTTAGTAATTACACATTTCTTCTATCTTTCAGGTAATTTGTGGCTACTGTCCCAATTGTGCGTTATTATGAGGCAAAATTACCTTGCGGTGCCTTGTTGCCCATTGTGGTCGTTGGACGATCAAAGCAATGTTAAGATGGACTATTTGATGTCGATAGCGATCACTGTTAACGGTTTAAATGCATCTTCATCTAATAATACTTGCAGTTATTCGTCCACAAACTTTTTCAGTTAACCTAGCCGTAAGTTGTGTTTGACATCAAAATCACCCCTTTAAAAGCATTTAAACCATTGTTCACACATATCTTGAGATGGGCATGTTCATCATAAGTGTGCCGGAGCAATACGTTAACTTTCTGCAGCATTTTTCTTGAAAATATAAAGTAATGAATCAACAACTCCTGCATACGCTTTTCTTTTGCCACGGACCTTGACATGCTTCAGCGGGAATATATTTATGAAGTTAACACCTTCGCACCATTTGACTTCTGAGGTTTTGACTCTTCTTGTCACTGGAACGAAATAGCTCCTACATCACCTCGCTTCTAGAACATTCTACTTCAGCTCCATGTATTGAAAACGATCTTCATTAATAACCAGTAAATCTAGTAACATTTCGCCATATTTACCCCCCCCCCCTCTTTCTTTTTTTAAAAAAAAGTTATATTTAGCTACATAAAAAAATGCAAACAACAACGTCTAAAACGCCAAGTAGAAAAAATAGGAAAACGGATAGCTGTTTCAGTAGCAATTAGTGTACCGTTTTCAGTACATAAAGAAATGAGAGATGAGAGAAAATAACTCAAATCATTGCTGACCCAATCTCCTCCTCAGTTGAGGCTTCGCAGACTAGGTTGTCCAGCAAGAATAAGAGCAAAAGACCAATAAAACCAAAGCCCGTTTAAGCTTTATAGAATATTAATGGAAGACTTGGCGTGGGATTGGCGTGGATTTTTTTCTCATTTCTTTATGCACTGGAAACGGTATGCTAAATGCTATCGAAACAAATGTTTGCTTTCCTATTATTTCTATTTGGCGTTCTAGACGTTGTTGTTTCCCATGTTCTTATCTGATTGTTAGAATTTTACGTCCAGTCCATATTTTCTTAATTTCTTCCCTATTTTTAATAACTAGTGTTTCGTAATTTCCTATTGGCCAATCACCCACATTCCGCGTAATTCTATTTTCTGATCATCACTGAATTCGATCACTGGCTGATCATCAGCTGAATTCGATCCCTTTTCTATATATAAGAAAATTTCTCTCTCATTTCTTTATGCACCGAAGACGGCACGCTAAATGCTACCGAAACAGCTGTCTGTCTTCCTATTATTTCTATTTGGCGTTCTTGACTTTATTGTTTGCCTTGTTTTCATATGTTAACTCACGTCACTTTTTTAATGTTCCGATAGTGTTGAAGTTAAAGAAAAGTTCAAAATTTGCATCAAATCTTAATTTTTATATCGTGTGAACGAAAACATGATATAATTTAAATAAAATCATTCATACAACATTCCTTAATAAAGCCATAAAATTATAAAAATTCGAAACTATGCGTGAGAAAAAAAAATTGAATAAAAAAAATCAATTTAAAGTTATAAATAGAACTAATTGCTATAACTGACATAATTTTCAATGAAGACAAACATAAAATATCGGTTTTTCAACAGTAACCACGTGATGCATGTGCCCAGCATTTGCAGAGGGTACATTGAGTCTTTTGTTCGGTCGGTCTACTGTTTTCAAATGATTTAAGACAGCAAAGTCATAACTTGTCCTGATCTTCCCATTTTCACTCACTACATGTTTCCCGCTTCTACGCTGTCGTTTGGCTTTTCAGACGATTTTTTTTTTTTTTTTTTTTTTGAAAAATTTCTTTTTTTCTTGTAGCAGATTTTCTTTCTTCTGTTTTGTTTTCATTTGCTCTTCCAGCAATGCTTGTTTGACTGATATGTCAGTCAATATTGCAGAATTCCGTTTTCTGTTTCGTTGCAAATTTTACCTGGGTTTTCCATTAGAAAAATGTCTTTCTTTGTCTGGAGAAGAAAAATAATTTTTCTCACAACTTTCATTTGAGGACTGGTTAATTCAGGATGGCGCTGAAAGAAGACAGTTGAAATTGGCGATAAACGCGGACTGGTAGCTACAGTGGGTTACGATGTGGAATCTGGGTTATGTCGATTTGGGATACACCATGACACAAATTGACATCTGTAAAAATACTTTATTCAAGGAGAAATGACTATCTCCCTAGACCCAGACATTATGTTAAATGCTGTTGCTGCAAGAGGAAGGCCAGGTTTTATGACTGGTGTAATATAATATAATATCATTGGTCCTTTATTCATTTTTATCCAATAATCACAGGCTGAATTAATGTACTTTTTAAAACGACATACACGCTTCTTCCTAAAGATTAGAGCTTAAGGCTACAGTGAAGTGAAAAGGACAAAAGTGTGATTCCATGAGTTTTGAACATGAACATTTTTAGCAGCAAGAGTGCGGAATAATAAATAACAAAAAAAATAAGGTAATCATAGGACGCTTAAATGTTGTTTAATTTTCAAAGTTATTAATATTTTGTACAACACAGTGGTTTATTTAATGTAGGATTCGTACAAACAGCATTATAACTTCATTTTCTAGAAAAGTCTGACTCGAATAGCCTGGAATTCAAATAAGTTGCAATAGTTATATAGCTTTCAAAATACAAATCTCCCTCCTCCTACAACCAGGTATTCTGGTTTTTCTAATGTGTAAATAAATTAATTTTGGAGACCTTCTCTTTTACAGTTAGCTATTGTCGATCCTACAGGGAATGTTGGTCTGTCACATGGCGAATGTGCCCCATTCGAAATGGGCCAACTAGACCCATATTGCCATTTTTATTTTTCATGAGTGTGAGGAATTATGTTGAAAGCACTTTAATAAACAAACATATCCTACAATGACTACAAACCAAAACCAAAAAATGTTATTTACAAATACATAAAAAGCGATTATTTCTAAGCGAAGAAATTTACTCGTCTTACCAAAATTTCGAAAATCCTTTCTGGTACTTTAATGGATCTGATACTTTCTGCGACTGGACCAAAGTGTCTCTGTGGTCAACTAGCCTCGATCTACCCTAAATACATTTAAATGTACCATTTGAAAATAGTTACTAAAACAATCAAAAATCTACATAAGAAATTGTAAACAAAAAATCGTTATTCTTTCTTTCAATGATAAAAAAAAACCAACTGAGAAATTTTGTAAGACATAGAAATTATTTGTACATTTTCGAAAATTATCGTTGAAAACAATTCACAAAGAAATCTAAACACTGGATAATAAAATGAAACAAAACTGTATTGCTCCTTTCTTCTGTTTAAAAAGCAATAGGGAAATTTTGTTAAGGAAATGAAATTATTTGCACACTTTTTAAAAGCATCATGGAAACGTTTGAGGGAACGATCTATAAACTGGTTAAGAAATGGAAAAAACACAACTTCTTTCATGTATAAAACAAAGTATTAGAAAGAGTTAAAGAAATTTCGAAATGGCATTTAAATAAATTAGAAAGAAACATTTTTTATGGATACATCTTTCTACTTAGTCAACTTTTCGGTTCTAATAAAAATGTTAAATGCATGACGGGAAAAAGTCTAAAATTTACCTTGGAATTTCGCTTGAAAGGAAATAAAATTCTAAATTTACCAATTTGTTTTAAAGATGGTAAATTAAATTAGACATAAATAAATAAATAAATAAATATTTAAAATAACGAATATTGTAATGAATATCATTTCTGTATATGACGGTTGCCATTCAATTCTCAAGGACTATTAATACTAAAAAAATTTCATTTCATTGAAAGAATCTTGTTCCAATAAAAAATTGCATTCACAATCATGTGAAAATCGGTAAAGATTTTATTTTAATCTCTGCCTGGGATATTGAATATAATGAAAGAAAATCCCCAAAGAATGTTTTACTTTTAAATATCAAAACACACCATTAGTTTGGAAATAGTTAAATAGTTAGTAATAGTTAGTAAATATGTTACTATTATTTTTCTAAAGATTAGGACACAGTGTACAACAATATTAGACAAAATCCCCAAAGAATGTTTTATTTTTAAATATCAAAACATACCATTAGTTTGAAAATAGTTAAATAGTTAGTAATAGTTAGTAAATATGTTACTATTATTTTTCTAAAGATTAGGACACAGTGTACAACTATATTAGACATAAAATGTCAAATTTATTTATAAAGTAAATATTACATATCACTTGATTAAATAGGTTTCATAAGGGTACGCGAATTTTTCGAATTTTGCAATACTTTTATTATTGAGATTACTAGTAGATCTTTAGATCAGGAGCCTCAACGTCCGATTTGCATTGCTCATTACTGAGCACATTATTTTTATTCGTTCTATATTATTTAGAATATTTACTGGGTTATGAACCTTTGTACAAATTTGCATATTAAATGGATGCGATGCAGACACAAAGACACGTTTATACTAATTTTTATAATATATACTGTAAAAGAACTTATTTTCGCGAGCCGTAATTTTCGCGAAAATGGAGATATCGTTGATTTTGCGAGCTGAAAATTTCGCGAATTTTATATGAACAGAACCGAAAGTTGAAAAATCCTAATTCCACCCCCAAACAATTTTCTTTTCTTAATCCCTTTTTATGCTGTTTATCAAACTAGGGACTTCTGAACCCCCGTTTTGCACCGAAAATGTAATCACCCCACCCCCTTCACTTTTCTCGTATTCGGACCGTCAATGCATGTGAGTTTTGGTAATATAAAAATTTCTGTTTTATTATTATTATTATTATTATTATTTGCTGCAAGAAAAAAAAAAAAAAAGAAAAAAACAGTATTTCGCGAGGCTTAAATTTTCGCGATTACGATGGGCTCGTTTAAATCGCGAAAATTAAAGCCTCGCGAAAATAAGTGCTTTTACAGTATATATATATATTTATTTATTTATAACACTGTAAAACAATTTCCTGCTGTATTACAGAAAATCTCTGGCAGCAAAATTGGCAGAAAATATCGTATAACAAGGGAAAAAAAAAATGTTAGCAGAAATTTTTAGTAACAGAACAATGCAGAATATAGTCCTACATAACAGATTTTTTTTTCATTGGTAACACTGTAAAAGAAAAAAAGAACAGTATTAACTAAAATTCTCCTGTTCCACTAGCCAACATCGAACCAAAATCTCCCGAATAGTTCGTAACAACTTTATCCGCAGTCAAGCAATCACATCTCATTCTCTCGCTTAAAATTTCCCAATTTTATTTGTTTTCTGTATAAAAAAAAAAAAAAAAAAAAAAAAAAAAATGTACGCAACAGATTTTTCTGTAAAGCACGTAAAAGAAAACTCACATTAAATAAATTTCTCCTGTTTCACCAGCCAGGATCGAACCTGTGCCCACCGCATAGTAGGAAACAACTTTACCTCCCAGCCACGGAAACACATTTCATTTTGTTACTTAACAATTCCCAAATCTGCTCTCATACCAAGTTTTCTGTATGCAAAGCAGAAAAAGTATGTGCCCACCAGATAAAATATCAACCATTAATGCAGGTTTTAGCCGGTTGACAGGAAATAAAGTGACTTTTGACAGGCTGAGATGTAATTTTGTAGTAATTGTTTGTAGTTTTAGAAAACTGAAATTTTTTGTAGGAAAGTTACAGAAGTTTTGTGTTTTTTAACAGAATCTTTTATAGTGATAAATTTGTAAATGTTATTATAAAAATGTTATATATTTTTTTCCTTATTATTTTTGCAAGAAGTCTAACATAATGTTGATGTATTACTTTTAACTGGCACTGAATTTTACTTTTATCTATCATTTAATGCAAACCACTCAAAATTCTAAACCTGTGACCAAAATTGATCTACATGATTATTATCATAGCCGCCAACATTTGAATTCTCTAAATAAGGTTTATTACCACTATTTTTTAAAAGAAATCTTTGATATTTGTTTTCTGCTTTTTTTATTTCTAGACAATTACTGTCATAAAATTTTGATAGAAAGTCTTCGGATAAAACCGAGAAAGTTGGAAACTGTATATTTATTATCATTATATAATATTTTCACCATAAACAGTACCCTGTAATTAAAACGGATGATACGATTACCATTAATTTTTAATGTGAATGATTCGTAGTATGCACTCAAGGAATCAAAATTATTTTTGTTCAGAAAATGCGCACCAGGTGGCGCTTTGTATAAAAATATTAACATATGGAATGTCTCATAAACGATCAAAAGCTAACCAATGTTCAAACTGTTTACTCATCTCATATGAGTTTTTTTTTTTTTCTTTTTTCAATATTCATTTATACAAGTGAAAAGCCAACTAGTGAACATTTTTTAATTTTTTTGTTAATTCCTTGTTCGTAATTCATTAAACGTGTAGGTACCAAATTTGGTGGCAATCCACTCACATGTTTTAGCTTCGGAAGACCATTTAGAGCTAAAGATTAGTTCTAACTGTCCTGTATATATCTTGGAAATAAGTTACTTAAACTAAACTCTGTTTAGTTAAACTTGTAAATACTGTCAATCTTTACATCGTAATAAATAAATAACGGGAAGAATCACAGAAATATATCGTTGCAATTTCAGTGAGAACATTTTTATTGTAAAAATTACAACCTAATTACAGGGAATTTTATTTTATGTAAGTAATAAAGTAAAGCAGGTATATTTTTCTGTCAATTTACAGCAAAAAATGCTAGCGCTGAAATCACTCCGTTTCTTTTACAGCTCTTTTACTCCTTTTCATTAATTAACAGATAAAATTAAGTAAAAGAAAAAATCTAAAATATTTATTATTAAATTATTGTGGTGTGAAATGAGCAATATCATTTATTAAAAATCTTGCAAATTATTTTAAGAGATAACTTCTAAGAATTGTTTAAAAATTTTCGAAATTTCCAGTAATAATAATTCCAATAATTGTATCAGAATTGTGAGAATAAATTAAACTTTTCCAAAACTTTGTCTTTTAACTTTATCTCCAAAACTTTAAGACTTTACCAAAAATAACAAAAATAAATACTTTCATGCAATTTCCTTGACCTCTTTTTAAGAGGTAAAATTTCTAAAAGAAGGTTCTGAAAAATGAAAATAATTAAAGTCAGTGCGAAAAATGAAAATAATTACTGACGAATTTTAAATACTAATATTTACATAGTATTTTCCTTATTTAATCACAAAAAATCATTAATAAACGTTATTATCTGAAAAAAAGGATATTTAAAAAGTCACCTGTACATGCTCTGAAATTTTAAGCTATTTTATTAACCCTTAAATAAAAAATAGAGGCGTGATAAGTTGGCAAACTTTGTCTCCCTGTGTGTCTGTGTGTTTGTGTCATTGCAGCTCCCAAAGAAATGTACATATTATAACGCATTATTATTATTATTATTTATTATTTATTTATTTATTTATTTATTTATTTATTTATTAGAACATTGTTCAATTAGAATAGTTTAGAAGAAATATTTTTTAATAGAATTGTTTGGGAGACTTTGCACTAATATTTTAAGATTCATGAATCGGCAATCTTCAATACTTTCAACTTATCTCAGATAATAAATCATGCTGTTTCTAGATGGAATATAAAATAAGTATAAAAAGCTTTAAGAAATGCAAATATTCAACATGTTTTAACAAAAGTAAGTAAGTGACTATGACTAATGATTATGATTTCACAGATCCGCGAACAAGGATAGGAATTTGGCACAGAATTCATATTACTGCTTACAAAAATAAATCTTCTTGTTCAACGTAAGATTTATTCACAAGATTTTTTTTTTCATAAATATATGTATAAAGTGTGCGCCAAATTCCCATTTCTGTGAGAACTATATATATACTAAAGAGGCTTCTGACTGCACTCACGTCCCTTTAAATATCTTAAGAAATTACACTTAAGATTCCTTTTCTCAATATATGATTATGTTCGAACTACTAAAATATAAATATATATCTATTTCAAGTTACTTCATTTTATTTCTGGCTGTTCATTAGGGTGTACTTTGTGAAACTAAAGATCAAATTTACGATAATATAAAGTTTTGTTTTACTATTATATATATATATATATATATATATATATATATATATATATACCACAAATTTAATCTTTTGTTTAGTTTTTACGCAACGCATGTAACAATTTTCTCACAAACTGGTTAACTTTTTAAACGGAACACTTGAAAAAATGTAATACAATATATATATATATATATATATTGCAAAAATTTAATAATTGTAGGAGAAGATATATTTAAAAAAAATTACTTAAAAATAAAATTTCATATTGTATCCATAGATTTTTTTTTAGATTAAATCTTAGTAAAATAATTTTATACTTTTCCTGATGAAATCAATATATATATATATATATGTATATATAATTGGAAATTAGTTGAACAAAAAAAATTGCTCATATATAGTTCATCGACTCCCCTTAAAACAAAAACCTCATTAAATGTATGATATTTGCAGCATTATGTGCATAACTGCCCACTGTTTCGATTTTCAAAATATTTTCAATATTTCCCACAATAAATCTTTTGTTGCATTTTTTAATGTTTAAATAAGTTTAAAATTACATTTTGAAAATAGTGATGACAATCGTTCTGACAAAATCAGAACAGTTGAGAGCTATATTTATTCATAATAATTTATATAATTGATCAATGAAATAATACCATAAAACTTACCAATACAATTTTTAAAAAAAAATCTTAAATTTCCGCAAGTTAATTCTGATTTTCAAGTATCTTGTTTTCCTTAAAAACTTTCGTTAGAAATAGCTTTATTTAATGGAAAAATTTACTTAATATGTTTAAAATCATTTACTCAGCAAATATACACATACACGCACATATATATTACTTTTTCCATTACTTAAATCTGAATCTAAGTAAATATATATATATATATATATTTAAAACATGCTACAGAATAATGCTATTTGCATCGTGATGTATTCTTTCATTGTAATGAAAAGAAATTTGAAAGTGAAGAAAAACACCAAAGCAATAGGCTTAATTTAATAAAGGACAAATATAATATCTTAATGTTTTCATGGTATACCCACTTAAATGCAAAAGTAGAAAATGATGTTTTCCTTCCAAACATGAGTGTATAAACACAATTTAAGAGAATAAAACCTTGAACTGTCAAAAACACCATTATTACGTAATAAATAGTCACCCTAGACGATTAACCGTCATACACATGTCATGAAAGAAATGAATAACCCTGGATCAATTTACCCTTCTGAATTTTTTATTGGGGAAGGGAGAAATTAAAAGTAAAAACATCTTTAGTTGGGATCCGTCCTTAAGGAGAGAAGCCGCAGGGACAAATACATAAGGAATGAGATCAGTTAAGTGTTGAAAAAAACTTCCATTTATCTTTGACCGATATCGGATTAAGAAGGTTTTATTTATTTTTCTGCCTCATAAATTCAAATTATTCATTCTGAAATAAAGAATGTGAGGACGTGAAAAAAGAATACTGAAGGAAGTCAACAAAGAATGGCGTCAAATGGTTTGAATCAAAATGCAAATAAGGGCATAAGTTGCCTAAGCAAAAATAAAACAATGAATGGGTAAATAAAGCCTAATATTTCCCAGTAAACAGAAGAGACTCCAATACCTATCCTTTTAATGTAGTGTAAAAAGTGGAAAAAAAGTCCCGTTTCTTTAATGTTATTAGCGGAGAGCTGGCAATTTTTGATTTAATAGAAGCTCCGATCGGGCCCCAAATGCTCTTGAGGCGTTTGTCGTCTTTGTTTAAGGCTAAGTGCCTTGACAGTCAATCCCCGGGCGTCTGTCACCAAAAGGCTGCAAAGGCTTTGAAAAAAGGCAGCCAAAAATGAAAGCATTTACAGGTCACCATTCAGTGCAGCCGTGTCCCAGCGGCCAGCTTCATTAGAAGAGTCCTCGTTTTTCGTTCGCCTCATGAATAAGGCATGAAGTGCGAAGCTACACCCCTCCTGCAGAGGGCACTAATTATCATTGCTTGCTCTCGCTCGCTCCAAAGAAAGAAAAAAAAATGAAACAAAAACAACAAACCAAACAAACCAACAACACAACAAAAAGTAAATATGCACGAGAAGTTTATATTAATTTAAAATACAAAAGAGAGAAGAAGGCAAAATAGAGAAGGAAAAAAAAAAAAAAAATCGTAATCCTAACAAAGGTAAAACCGCGCATTCTTTTAGAAGCATTATGAGTTTTTACTAAGAAAACTCTTAAGAAGACTTTTAAAGCACTTTTGATGTTAGAACCTTTTTTTGAGTACGCGATATCAATAATGACACTGCCTTGTTTGTTTAGCGCGATATAATTATTCAAAAGGAGAGAGATAACTTGAAAGATAATCAGAAGAAAATTTACAAGTCGAAAGAGAAAGAGAGAAAAATGAAGCCAAAAAACTGACTCACTAATTAGTCAAAAATATCCTTCTCCAAAGCAAGCTCGCATATTTTATAAGTGAAGACATGCCGCTTCATTAATGCAATTTAAAAGTAAACATAAGCATTTAAATCTCAAACCGATATGCGTTTTCGATGAAGAAAAAAAAATGATTGTTTGAATATTTCATGTCTATTGGGAGTTTTAAATTTAACGGTCAGTATGTGGCACTGTCTTTAGGTATATATAGTAGAAAAATAGAGAAATGTAACTAAACTAAGACTAGAAATTAAAATTATTACTCATATGCAAAACAAAAATGTGTCTTTCTTTTATCTTTACAATTTAAAAGCTTTTTAATGAAAGATGTATGTGCTACGAATGACAAAAGATAGATATCATAGATGCGTAATTAAATTCATTTGTATAATAGCAGACGACAGGGATTCCTTCTAAGATTCTGAATAAAAGAACTCGTCTTTCTTTGTCCTCCGGAGAAAAATACTTTCAATTCCTTTTTAAATAATACTTCTTTATAGTTATTTCTTCAAGCGCTGACACTGACACCGGAGCCTAGGTAGTATTGGCAATAAATATTTTTACAGACTGATGGGATCACGAATTCAACAGTGCAAGTGCTAATACTAAACGCAAGGGAAATTAGTCAAGTAAGCTTAAGAATAAAAAGTTTTTCGTAGCGTTATTTTTATTCCTACTCTCGGGGTTTGCCTAAAAATAATGAGCCCTGAGTTTTAGTTATTTGGATCCAAAGGATTTTATCTTAGCTTTAGTTAAGAAAATATATTTTTTCCATTATTAACTATGGATTATTTTCTTATACTAATGCAAAGGTAACAGTGGAAATATATTCAAAATGTGGACACAGTTGTGTTGTCTTCGAATATTCACACAATGAAGATTATGAAAATAGGCGGAGTTTAAACCTCACTAGACATCATCTTGTGATTCCTAAAGATCTCAATTCCTCTTATTGAATATTTCATTAATCTTTTATCTATAATTTCTTAAAACTATCTATGAAGCTACCTTTCATCATAATATAGGAAAGATTACAAAGAATTTCCTGAAACGATGAAAAGGCATTTTAAATTGTAAAAGATTTATAATATTAACTGAACTGTACTGAGAATTGCGTATACACAGAGGCATTGACTAATACGATAGATGACATTTTAAATGCAAGTTCTTTTAGAAAATCATTTTAGCTGCTTTATTATATTAAGTACTTCATAATTTCCGCGTTTTTGTATTGAGAATTGTCTTTGATAAATAGATGAAAGTATAATACCCATTTTCTTACAAAAATATTTACACAATACTTCTTTAATAATATTTGTTGAGATTTTATGAATTTATGATAAAAGAAATTAATAATTTCAAATTTTATTAAAAATAAATTTCTAAGGAAAAACTAATAAATATGAAAATGATATGATAAATATTTCAGAGAGGAAAATAGAAAATAAAAAATCAAGAATGCCATTGAAAATATTATGGTAACTATGCTAAATTTTTACTGTGCCTAAGCAAAGATATGTAAACTTTATTGATTATTTATTGTTTTAAACAAGCAGTTTTTATTGGTCTAATACTCATGGTTTTTTTTTTTTGGTAATAATATATTAAAACATAATATGTGAGTGTCGTATGCTTATAGTCTCAAACATTAAAATGAAGCATAATTCACATTTAAATATAATTGATATTGTAATTTAGAACTGTAGCGAAACAATAAATATGCGTATATACAATAGTTTTAATTACCATTATTTTATTTAGTGGATTGAATTAAAATAACTTATTGCAGTTGAGATTTTACTATTCAAATCCAGTGATATAAACAATGGATTTACTTAATAGTTCAAACATTGATATATAAATGCTGATAAAAAAAAAAAAAAAAAAAAAAAAATACTTTTTCAATACTATGAACTCTTCATCCCTCCCTCAGTTATGCACTGTTAGTTTTTAAGTGTCTCATTGTCTCACAGATTTTGAAAGTCAAATGTCAATGAAATGTTTTTGATCAGCTGGAAATCGGACTGTGGAAGAGGGCTAGGGAGTTATAAATGTAACGGTCAGTAGGTTTTTTTTTTTTTTTTTAAGAAACATATTGGTGTCTATCTAATTACATTTCACCATGTAATTGCTTCGTAATAAAATTCTTAATGCTGTATTAAGTTTATTTTTATATTAAGGGAAAGGAATAAGACCCAGTAACTTAAACAAAAGCCTTTTTTTTAATGCTTTTCCTTCCAATTCATGCAAATATTCGAAAAAAAAAATTTAAAATATAATACTTTTTATACGATTTTTCTTTTTTAAATTATTTATTTATTTATTTTATTTTATTTTATTTTATTTTATAATATTTTATAATATTTTATAATATTTTATTTATTTATTTTATTTTATTTTTATTTTTATTTTTATTTTTATTTATTTATTTATTTATTTATTGCATTTATTAAAGTATGTACATTTATTAAAGTATAACTACATTTCATTATTTTATTTATTAAATGTCATTTTTCCACACCACACCATTTTCAGGGATGGAACACGGGCGCAGAATTCATACCACTATCAATGTACGAAAATTTTCTACTTCTTAAATCAACGATATTATAGGTAGAGAAATTTCTTAAGCGGATTCCGGTATGAATTCTGCGCCCGTGTTCCATCCCTGCATTTTGTTACTTTCATGCGATATTTCTTTTGATGTTCAATTATAGCTACATTCGGCAGCATAATTTTTCGAGCACTAGCCAATAATTCCTATATTAAAAAAGTACACTTAAGACTGTTTTGTTAAATAAATCCTTGTTGAATCATGTTCTTAGACTGACTAAGAACATGACTCGATAAGGATTTATTTAACAAAGCAGTATTAAGTGTACTTTTTTTAGACAGGGATTATTGCTAGTGCTCGAATAATTTTGCAGCCGACTGTATCTGTCTATTCACTCTAAATCCATGGTTATGAAACTTTTTGCTTCAACCAAAAATACTTATTTTGCAAACATTTCCGAATAGTAATATTTCGTAATTTATTTCTAGGAAGTAAGTCTAAAAATACTGTACAAATTAATCTTTCAAGGAGAAGGAAAAATTGGCCACTGTGTAAGCTATATCTTTTTGTGATTGTGTTTAATGATATCCTTTGTGTTATTTAATGGGGTAAAATATATCGCCATAAACTCAAAATTAATAACTTCTTCATATAATTTTACCCTAACAACACATTTCCTCCACAGGATATCATCGGGATATCCTAAGGATAAAATGACATCCCATGGACATCCTAGGATAAGTGCGCTGTTAGGGTAGAGAACTATTATATATGTTTTATGAAATACTCAAGATCAGTCACGTTTTCCACCTTTCTCGTTCGTTTCTTTGTAGTTTTTCAAAATGTCGCATTAAAAGGCTTCGAATTTATTTTTTAATAATTTTGTTCAGTCAAAAAATGATATATTTCTGCATTATAATGTTAAAATAGTAAATTGAATTGAATAAAAATTTTACATTCTGGCCTTGTTTTAAAAATCATATAGTTAATATATATGCAAAAATATTTATAAAGAATTGGGGATAAATTTACTATTTATTAAGTATGTCTTGATTAAAGGGAAAAAAAATCGTTGTTTTAAAAGGCATATTTTTATTAACGAGTTACGTCAACATGCAAGCTTTTGAAATTCTTGTTCTCATGATTCCTAATCTTTTGGAACTGGGGTGAAAATAGAATTGTTGTGAGTTAACACTTTCGCGACCGCTGACGTAGATTCATATCATTTGAAAATCTGTAACTCCACTAGTATGCGTTTCTTTCAGAGTTTGTACATTATTTGTTTCTTAAAAATATACGCAATATTCATATTTGCACAATCAACATACTATGGTACAAATACTTTGGTTAGAGAGAGTATGATTATAATGTATATCCATTTTTAATATAAATTTGAATTCAGTAAATTTTGTTCTGAAAAATTGTAACTTGGGAAAATAACGCCCACAGGCGGACCTTACTGTCAAAAAGACAAAAACATGCGGTCGCGAAAGTGTTAATAGCAATTGTCTACGTGAGGGACCTAGTTGAGTGGGGTGCTCTCCCTGGAGATTTTTAAAAGACGTCCTAGTCCGTATTTATTCTAGTTTCGGAGAACACAATGCGAAACTTCGAACGACTATCTCAACCAGTGCAAACTGGGATTGAACCCGGTACCTCCCGTCTACCGATTCGAGAACAGAACCTCTCGTCTTCTGAAGGGACGGGGTGAAATAAGACTCTGTGTATGCACCCCACCCCCCACCCCTACCCACCCATCCCTCTAAACAAAGCAAGGAAACACTAGCCATTTTTTTTTTTTTTTTTTTTCATTTCAGATAAATACAGCATAAGGAACTGGGTGCAACACTTTTTTCTTAACATACATAAAATGTCATTAAACCTTAAATTAATTTGCTTTGAAATATGAATTCTTTCTTCATTTTTTCAGATAATTTAATCTGAAACATAATTGTATGGATAATAATGTATATAATCGTGTAAAAATGTTATAATTCGTTAAGTATGAATAATTCCTTCTTCTATTAATCTTTTAAACACTTAGGAAGAGTGAAAAACGTTTTTGATTTTTAAGATTGGAAAAAAATTATGATTTTCATTCGTCTGTCTCTTTGTCTGTCCACATTTTAACACCCGTAAATATTTTTGGGTTATTACAAAATTTACGTATAATAGAAGTACTCCTGAAGCGTGTTCCCAATTAAAAATGCTGAACTTAACATTAGCAGTTCTCTTACAAAGATATATAAAATAATTCGAATGCATAGTTTATATAAAATTTGATCATGCTAAACTCTTTTAAACAATAAAACTATATATGTTTTAGAGGTTCAGCATGTTTTCTGTTTAAAATAGCGAGACTAATACTAAAAGTTTTCTTACTGGAATATACAAATGAATACGTTTACAATACAATCAATGGACGGTAATAGTTTCAAGGGATTTTTCATAAGTATAAACTAACTTAAATAATTTTGATGAAACCACTATATAAGGTCGACCTTTAAAATAGTATGTGGAAATTATTTCACTTAATGTTTATTTTAGTTACATGGTTCTATTTATTAGTTGCATAGTTACACTAAAAATAAACTACTTGGTATTATGGATGTATACGCTTCGACAAATTATTACCTTCCAGAGTTGCTGTTAAAAAATAGCCAAAAGATATATAGTAGTATAATTTGAGGTAGTATAATTTAAAACTCAGGAACTATTTAAGCTTATAAATATTTAAATATTACTCCTATTGTTTGTACTAATGTTTCTAATTTGAATTAAATTTATATCTATTACTGAGTTTAAAAGCATTATGTTGAAAATAGTGCATTTCCATTTCCATTCATTTAACAGTGTCACACTACAGTATAAATATTTGAAATATTTGTATGCATTGCGTGTGGGTGATTAGTGCAAAATGTGATCTACAGGAGATAAATTTTTAGATACAGTTTAATGTGAGTTGAATTCGATTTATACTGATTTATACAAGTCTATAGTTCTATACGTAGGCCTGCCAATTATTCTAATTTATTCCATAATACTGTAATAGTGTTAGAACCAGCTTTTTATTCATGTGACTTTTTATTTCGAGTAATTTTTTTTTCAATATGCACTTACAATTAAATAGGAAAAATTTCTTTTAAAGAAAAGTGTTGTGAAATTAGGCAGTTCCTAACACCATTACGGAATAAATTATGATAATTATCAAGTCAATATCTACATTTTTCTAACTGAGAAATCTAAAAAAACATATTGGTTAAATATTCCATTTGTATATATTCCGTGGGTATCTAAAATGTCAAATACACGTATTAGCGCATGTTATCTGTACACAAATATCTAAAATAATTTTATGATAGAGCATTCTTGTTAATGTTGAAATGTTTTTATTAATATTTGTGCGATAAGGATTTTCTTTCATTCTAAAATTAATAAATGCTTTTAATCATATAATTTTGATACCACTTTCGTAATTGATATAATTTTATAAAGCTAAACCATTAAATGTGTATCGTTATTTTACTCTGTGTTTAAAATTCTAAAACAGCGAGAAGTAATTTTTTTGCTACATTTTGTTTCAATACAAATTCTAAACTTAATTATAAAAACAAAGATTTTTTGTACGAAATACATATACATTATTAAGTTTACACTTTTATAAATTAAGTAATTTCTTGAGCTGAAAAGATATTACAAATAATACAGTTTCAACTGTACATTTTTTCCCCTAATGAAACTACTCTTCTCAGAAATTAACTAGGAAAAAAAAAAAAAAAAAAATGTATTGTTGTACATGTTTTAAAATGAATGACAAGAATTTTTTTCTTGATAATTTTTTGTTACTCTTTTGTGCCAATGTATTATTCAGATGAACAAAGAAATTAATGCATCAAGCATTTTTTTAATGTTTATTATGTTTTCATTTGTGGTAAAATTTCAATCTTTGCATTTTACAACTAAACAAATACATAAAAACCTGATGTACGCAAGATTCTTTACACATTTATGGAACTATCCAATCTACCTTCTATACCTACACGTTTTCCTTCTTCATTGTTTTGTTGGAAGATAATTTGAGTATTCTTTTATAAACTACTAGAAAAGAGATTTATTTAAGAAATTAAAACGCGCAAAGTCTATGATTTTTTTAAAAGCTCATTAAAACTTCCTTAGAAGAACTTTTTTGAAGAACTATTTTGTTATGCATTTGAAACAATTCAAGATTGTTTTTATTCACCTAACATTTATAATTAAGCGCTTTTAAGCTTGCTTTTTGTCTCATTATCCATTATCTTTTTTTCAGCGAAAAAAAAATATTGTGTTTATGTTTTGCATAAAAAACTTGAAAAAAAAAATGGGGTATGAAAAAACTTAGAAGAATTAAAAATGAAACCGTGAAAAAAAAAAAAAAAAAAAAAAAAAAAAAAAACTGAAAAAAGAGAAAAAAAAAAAAAAGAAACCTTTTTCTTTGTTTGAATTAAAAGAATAACTGTTTCATAGACGACATTTTTTTTTCTTGTATAAAACTCAGAAGTTAAGGACAGATTTAAAATAAAGAAACTGAATTTTACATATTCAGTACAAATTTTTATCTTAAATCTCCTTGCATTTTTATCTCAGTATCAAAGATAATGTGATAATGAATATATATGTATTTGAATATATATGAATATATATTTCTTTTTATATCTGAATTTACTTTAAATTGATTAACATATAATGTAATAATGCTTTGATTTTTTAAGCCCATGTTTCTGTATTTTTCGAATTATTTTATAAAAGTAAAATAGTCACCACATTTATCATGTACAAGAATCAACTGTATATTTTGACTAAAAGATAAAGGCTTTTTGAAAGAAAAAATAGTTGAGTGTATTTAACGTCGCACAAGAGCTACGCTGTAGGCAATTGGCGACGGAAAAAAACAAATTTGAAAGGGCCATAAACAGTATTTGTTTTTTTACTTATTTTACTTACTTTTGAGATAATACGAATCAGTTTAAAATTTATCACTTATATGCTAGATTATTATAAAAATTTTGTGAAAGATTTGATAACGAACATGCCATCTAAATTTTATGTTTATATGTTTATTTGTTGAAAAATTCTGCGCAAAAGCGGAAAATTAGAAAACAGATTATCCCTTTAATTTTGTACGACAAACAGCACGATATACTGTCATTCTTCATTTACACCTCTATTCGAAGTAGCATGACGTACGTGTATATCCTCATATAAGTCTAATATTTAACCTTCGAATAACCTGGGTTATTTAATTATTTATTTATTGCCTCGCTAATTTTTATTGCGTTTTGGTGTTTACGGAACTTATAACAATGACTGTTTTTATACCTAAATGACTATATCTGAATTACTTTCTTTAATTTTCTGTATTTCTCTTATTTATTGTAACGTAAAAGCACTTCGAGAACTTTCGAACTTTACACATGTACTATATTTTATTTTCTAGAATCTAGCTCCCGTGCTTTTCATCCATAAATAAGTTTTACTCCGTAAACTTTTACTCCTTAAGTCTGTATTTAAATAAATAACTCATATGTAAGTAAATAATAATATTAAATTATTTTTGGCGAAATTTAATATTCGATATCTGATATTGAACATTCCCTCACATTTAATTATGATACTTGCAGTCGGCAACAAAATTATTGGAGCACTAGTAATAATTCCTACTTAAAAGATGGGCACCTAATACTGTTTCGTTAAGTAAATATTTGTCAAATCATAATCCTAGTATTACACTGTTTATAAGAAAGAAAGTTGATGATAAAAATTAGCGATCAAACAAACAAACAAACAAACAAAAAACGTATATGAAAAGTGTGGATGTGTGCTTCAATAATTTTGCTGCTGACTGTAAAAGGTTAATCCATTTAAACCATTCAGGGGCGGTGATGCCACTACAGCATCACCTAATTTTAATTTTCAACTGCAAAAATTCATCCCGGAAATATTTTACAAGATTTTATTTTTATAACTTAGAGGTAGAAATTCATTTATTTCTTCTCTTATAACATTGATCGTAAATTCTAATGGCTGTTGATTTTAAATGAACAAAATTACTCTGCCCTTGAAAGGGTTAATCATCAAATGCGTCGTAGTAATTTGTAACAAAAAATTACTATTTGGATAATTGGAGTATTATATTTTTCGAACCCGACTCATATGTTATCAGTTAGCCGTAACCTTTACACACAGGCACTCACATTAAATTTTTCGTAAAAATGTGGAAGAGTTAACAACTATGGCGAATTTCACATGCTGTACAAAAATATTTACTTTGAACATCTTTTAAATGTTTAAATTCTTCTTATTATTATTTTAGATATATAGTAATACAATTTTTTTTCAAACTTTATATATTATATATATTCATGCTCAGAGTTAGGAAAATTGAATAATTAATTCTTGTTTTCCAATATAAGATTATTCATAAATTATTAAAATTCTATCTAAATATTTCTCTTAAAGCAACTTCAAGGTTTTTCTTTTTTAATTATTTGTGTTGTTTATATAGTGAGGGGGGGGGGGTAATCAACGCTAACTAAAATTTACAATTTTAAATTAATCAAAATTCTTTACATTGTTTATGTAAAAAGAAAAAAATAAATAAATAAGCTTGCTTTTCCTTCTTATTTTCAAGATAAAATCTGCTCTTCGAATCTTCTCATATTTTATCTTTCTCCACGTGATTTTCTCTGATTTATGTGTATTGTCACATGCGTTTTCCTTCTTTCTATTGCTTAAATAAAAATATCCCCTGTAAGAATGTTCTAGACTAGGGAAGGGAGGATGTTAAATCGGCTTTATAAGTGTTGAATGTTACTCACGCAGCCAGCCTGCCCTCTGGTCTAAGGCCAATCGTCAACCTAGGCGATAGCTAGAAGTCGTAATTGGATCTATGCCTGGGGTAGAAGGCTACTAAAGGTGACCAGTGAGTCAGGCACTCGCGAAATGCGAAGACCCCCGAAGCGATTTCGAAGCTAAATCTGCTTCTTTGCCACTTCTTAGAGGAGAGGATAACTGGTTGCCAAGGCAACCAACCAATAAGTTCTGTAAAAGTGAATTCAACCTAACTGATTTTATTTAAAAAGAAAATTCTTACATTCTGGAAGGTAAATTTAATTTTAAGCATTTAATTATACAGCAATTACAGATAATTTCTGTATAGTGGATTAATAAAATAGATTTACTATCCCATTTCACATTAATAGTAAGATTTAGGCCTACAGATGTTAAAAATGCTTCACTAAATATGGTATTGCATATGTAAGACAGGTATTAAGTGTAGCATCTACTAGGTATTTTAAGTTAAGAGAATTTAAATGTTATATTGCACCTCCATTAAAACCCTTGTCCACTGCGCAACTCCTATTCAATTTCAACCATTGACTCTTGTATTTAGCAAATCAGCCAGATTTGTATTTTTTTTGCAGGGTTAAAGTTAACGCAATCATTTTACTTTAATGGGGACCCAATACCTCAAAAACTTCATTTATTGAACATGATTCGATATAAGAATTCTAAAACAATAGTTCATTTAGAGGTCTGCACGGGCCGGGCTGTCGGCCCGAGCCCGAGGGCCGGGTTCGGGCCGAATTTTTCAATTTGCTCTCGGGCCGGGCCGGGCTCGGGCTTAAAACATTTTTGTAGGCTCGGGCCGGGCCGGGCTCGGGCTCAATATTTTTTGTGTGTACTCGGGCCGGGCCGGGCCTGGAGGAAATTTTAAGCCCGAGCCCGGCCCGGCCCGAATCTTTTTCTAAATTCCTCGTTAATCAACGAAAAAGGAAAATGATAAAATACTTTTTCAGTCATTTATTTTACATAATTTTACAGTCTGGTACGTCACATAAAATTTTATTTTGTTAAAAGGTGTCTGTAACTACAATTTAATTGTCTATCAGCTTGACTGTTCGCGATCTGATTTTTCGCAAATATTTTAAGCATGTCTCGAAATTAATATATTTTATTTAAAGTAATATTAGATGGTTTCTAATTCAAAATAATATGCGTGTTACTACGAGTTTGCGTACATGTAACAAACAAAAGAAATTAGATACGTTATTGTATGTAAGGCTTTGTTTTCTATGGTCTGTAGTGTTTAGGTGGTATGCAGGCTATAAAAGTCCTTCCGCTGTAACTTTTCCTCTAAGGCTCTTTTTTTTTCTCTCCGGGGCACTGGATGAAAGTAGCATCAATTTTAGCATGTGCAAAAGCATCTTTTCAATTGAATATGATTGGGTTATCATTAAAGTTTTGTTTACCGGATCACATGAAAGATTTGGATACATTACGGTATATAACAGGAAGTGGTTGAAAGTGTATTTTTAGTACTATTAACCATTTTAAATATCTTCCTATATTGTTTGAGGAATGCTAATATTTTCGATTTGACTTTCTGTCTGTCTTTGTGCCTTCTGTACGTCTGTAATAATGAAATACCGTTTATATATATACAGTTTATATATCTTGTAAACATTCAGCAATTTTTTTCTATTCTATTGCTTAGCTATTATAAAAGCTCTGCAAAACACATACTAAAAATCTTTTTCGTAAAAATCCATTTTTTTTTTTTTTTTTTTTTTTTTTTGTAATTTTGCATATTTTTGAATCGGGCCGGGCCTGATTTTATCGCTTTTTGTCCGGGCCGGGCCGCACACTAGTAAGAAAGAAACGGGCCGGGCCGGGCCTGTGCCGAATTTTTCGATTTCATACCGGGCCGGGCCGGGTAAGCAAACCTTTCCAACGGGCCGGGCCGGGTCCGGGCCTGAAAATTTCGGCCCGTGCACACCTCTAGTTCATATCACTTCGGCCGTGGTAGCTCGATAGGTAGAGCGCCGAGCTCGTAATTTGAAATTATTTATAATAGTGCACAAATTCATAAATCTAACCCTGCTATCTGTCTTAGAGTGTGTACAGTCTTAGATGGTTATCAAAATAATGGAAACGTTTTTTATTTAGACATTTTTTTCAGTTTCCTAAAGATATACTGGACGAAATGTTTTTGAATTTCAAACATGCAAGGAACTTTTATAAACTCAAATTATCCATTATCGATTTAATTACGACTGTAATTAGTGGACCAACCACAAACTGAAAAAAAGCTTAATTACTTTGAAACAATAAGGTAAGACAATGCAGGTCAATTTAATTTAAAAATAATGTAAAATAGTTTTAGGAACAGTTTTATTTGACATATAATTCTGAATGAAGTGAGCTACCACGCCCCTCAACCCTCGGTTCAATTATAGAGCCTGCATTTATTTATTTCTTCTTTCATTAAAAGCTGTTATTAATTTGCCTTTAAGCTTACCAATCATATAAAAATTTTCAAGTGGCAACCTAATCTAATACGAACTCCAAAATACAAAATTTGAATTTCCTGCAGTTATATGCTGTAACGCTATGCAGATAATAGATGTACATACAAATCAACCGCAAAAAATTGTAATTTCGTATTCTGGACCTCAAAACGTGATTTTATACGAAAAACCAGAGTTCAAAATAGTATTTCGAAAAATACTTTGTTTACAATATGGATATGAAAAATTAATTTTCCTTCTAGAGCAGTATTTGTCGAACATAGTAAAATAAAGCAAAGCACTTCCATCAATTACATTCAATAGGAAAGAAACGTTTAGCTTAGTTTTTGTGTAGCCCTGCATATTGTCCATAAACTATATGCGCATCACATTGTGTACTTAAATTTAATTTTATATGAAAAATAACTAACACAAAATGACATGCACTTCCAGCAATTTCCAAGCCCCAATTTATCCAAATAAGCCCTGTAAAGGAAAAATGAATGATTTCCACACAACAATCTACACAAAACATTCGTTTATGCATATTAAAAATTATGTTCATTTCATTTTGTTTAGGGCAACCTATAGATTTTACATTGTACTTACCAGAAATTTCCCCATATACGTAATTTATTGGAATTCTCTTGGATGGCCTTGTACACGAACCATTTGCTTGATCTCAACGAAAGTTTTAGCGTAGCATCCCTATATGATACAGATTTAGAATACCGAATTTGGACTTCCTGCTACTATTCTTGAGCTATATTGATAACAGACACAGAGGCAGACACACAGACATACACATAGACCAACTATTATAAATATTATTTTCAGATTCAGGGGACTCAAAACTTGTAAATATAACGAAATCTTAATTTCCAAAATTTGACCCAAAAACAATATTTTCTCTAGTATATATATATATATATATCGATAAAAGAGAGTAAAAATAGATTTAAAAATAAATCAATTAAATCTTTGTATTAAACATTTATTATTATTATTCTTTATATATGTCACGAAATTTAAAGCGAATGTCATTTTCACCAAATAAAGTTTATAAACCACCAGATTAGACTGTATGAAGTAAATGATTTTTTTTACAATCTTACAGCTAAGTACAATAAAATAAATTATTTGAATTTAATTCTACCACCAAGAAAAAATCGATTTACACTAAGTTTTTTTATAAATGACCAGGCACTTCCAATTTCAAACGTTTTGTCTAGTAATAGCGTGAAAAATTCATAATGATTATCTTCAAATTTTGGGCATGTAAAAAACATAGTGTTGTACCTCATACATTTCAGTAAGGGTTCATATATTTGTTGTACCTCATATATTTCAGCAAATGTTCCCGATTGCAGATAAGGGACCAATAACAAATTAAAGGAAAAACAGAATGTTTCGGTTCTTTCTGTAAAAAGCAAGGCTTGAAATGCGGTGTAACTGTAGCATGTGTATTTGAGGCTCCTTTCAATTATTTGTATTCGTTTGTATGATTTTGATACTATTCTTATATTTATGGAGATACAAAAATTTCTTTAAAAAAATTGCAAATAAAATTTGCTTTTTTCATTTTAACATGCAGGGTGTTGAACTCAATGCAGAGTCATTTTTTGAAAACTTGACACACTGCATTAGAAATAACATGTGGCAATCATAATATAAAAATGTTTAATATTTAACAAAATATGAGCATTTTTGCTAAGTAATTTTAACTGCGTATGCACAAGGGTTAATAAATTTTTATTTTCAGAATTTATTAGCCAAATGTATTGAAATATTTACATAAAGTCCTCAAGTAACTATCGGGAAAATTCAAAAACTTATCGTCGATAGAATAGACTGAACTTTCATTTTCCCTCAATGATAGAGGGGTTTTTCCTAAATTTTTATTTGTTTCAATCAGTGATAATATATTGATTGTGAACAAATCTTAAAAAACTCCCAATAATTTTGGCTTTTTTAAAGAGGAACTGAAATTCAGATTATTCTATTGACGATAACTTTTTGAATTTTCAAGATATTTGTTTGGGGTTTTCATATAAGTATCTCAATACGTTTGACTAATGAATTATACAATGGAAATTTAAATAACCGTTGCGAATGCGCAGTCAAATGTATTCAGTAAAAATGCTCATATTTCATTAGATAGTTAATATTTTTACATTCTGCTTGCAATATGTTGTGCCTAATGTAGTATGTCAAGTTTTCTAAAAATAGCTTTGAATTGAATTCACTACCCTGTATGTTGTGAAAAAAATGAGAGCAATTTATTCTCAAATGTTTTAAAGAAACTTTTATATTTCCATGAATATATGTTTTAGTTTCCTACAATTGAATACCGATAATTAGAAGAAACTTCAAAATTACAGCGAAAACGCATTTGAAGCATTACTTTTTTCAGAGTAATTTAAATAATGTTTCTTTTTCTTTAATTTTTACTGATTTCTTTTTATCATTTGGGAGCAAAATGTTTGATTGAATACATGAAGTATAAGATGTTCTTTATAGTTCTAAAGTTTCAAGATAGTCCGTCAAATATTTTTTGAGATATTTGACATAAACTCCGAAATCAAATGTGTCTGGTCACTTATGGAAATGTAAAACAAAATACAAATTTTGCATTAGAGATTTTTAGGCTATGCTTCTATATTCAGTGTACTCAGAGTTCTCTGTACTCGTATGAATGATATTTGTCAAAATATGCAAAAATCTCATGCTATATACCCAGTGTGACATGCAATATGCAACTGCCATTCCATTGTAAGTTTTGACGTTTATTTTCGAACGAATGTTTTGAGCGATAAAACTGCATATGAATAGGAGCAATTAGAATTATTAATATACTTTAAATTGTCAGTATGAATCTAAAGAAGTTCAATTGTACTATTCTAAAAGTATGTTAAAATACAGTTATAGGAATATGAAATACCCTTATCTAAAGTATTCTATTGTAGTATTGTAAAGTATTGTCTAAAGTTTTTCAATCCTATTATAAAAATTGAGTTTGAAAATATGACTATTTCATAATATTAATAATAATAATAATAGCAATAAATGTGAAATGTACGTTTTTCACATCTGAAAATTTCAACTTTTAGAAAAAAAGTAAATTCTAATAAGAAAAAAAAATTTTAAATTTCAATAAAAATAATATTTTTTTCTTCAAACAATATATCTTTTAATTTTACAATATAATATATTCTAAATGCAATGCAGGCTACATTTTATTTCTGAAAATTTTTTATGGTTCTTCTAACGCACAATGATTATAAACTTCAAAGTAATTATGCAATAACAGTTATCTATGTCAAGTGTTTACAACTGGAAATGCACGACTGAAACAGAGGTTTATTTATTTTATGGATTATTTATTTTCATTAAAACTAATAAACTCTAATTAAAAAATAATAATAATAAAAATGTGGTACAGTGAAATTTTTAATAATAAGATTCCACATGAATTATGATAATTGTAATTAGAAAAATATAATGTACTTCCTATAAATCAAAGTTTTATAGTTATTCTAATCTGAAAAAATAATAATATTAATAATAATAATAATAATAATAATCAGGAAAAGTAGTTTTAGCAATACGATACATTTAAGTTGTAATCTAAAGTTTTATTAAGCCACATTTAAAATATTTTTCTAAAGTTAAATATATATATATATATATATATATATATATATAAATGTAAGAAAAGAAAAAAAAAAGGAAATATATTGCAAAATTCGTTTTTTTTTTTATTTTTTTCCCTCACTGAAATATTTAATCTGCGTTTTCGAAAAAAAAAAAAAAAAAAAAAAAAAAAATTAAGAATGCAATGAATAAAAATCCACCAACAAGTATATAGAAAAAAACATTTTTTTTTCTCGAAGAATTATAAAAGTTATATTATAAATCTAAAACATGTACATATTTATTCCTTGAGCTTTTCATGATTTTTTTTTTCTTTCAAAATACAATGATTTATAAATTTAAAAGATATCTTTATACAGTATGTACCTATGTAACGCTTTACATCTGAAAAGGAACGTTATCCATCATTAATTGAAAAATGGATTTATTTATTTTGTGAGAACTTACTTTTGTTAAAAAATAGTTACAGTCACTTTAAATTTTTAACAAAAATGTGCTATAATTAATTTTTTGAACAATAAAAAATGCGTACAATTGTGTTAACTTTAATTAAAAAATGAATTTACTCCCTATAAATTCAAAATTGTATAATTCGAAATTGGAAAGTTGGGGAAAAGTAATTTTGGCAATTTGTATTACTTGATATATAACTTAAAATTTCAAAGCACAATTAACCTTAATACACAAAGTAATACATGAATAATTTTCCTCATAAATATGATTAAAATCGTTGTCAAATGACTAAAAACTTATAATAACATACCAGGGTGGATATCTGGCACCACTATATATGAATAATAACTTTTCCTTTATTAAAGGAATCTTAATTGATGAAAACTATTAAAAAGATTACTATATAAAAACAGTGGCATTAAAGCTGCGCCAAATTTTCACCCCTGTAATAATGGAATAAAATGTCAACTTTTACGCTTTTTGGCTTGCAGCAAATTTTAACAGAAATCCTTTATAAATTTCTAAAACTTTTTTACTAATTAAATCGAATGAAAATTTATACTCTTTTAACTCCTTCCGGTAAGATTTAATAATGAAAAAATGTGCGTGAAATAACCATATATTTTTTATTTTAAAAACTTGTTTCACTTTATCATTCTTACATATTGTTATTTAAAATTATACTGTTGATATGGATATAATTGTGATTCGTTGTAGAATATAAAATAGTAATATTAAAAAAAAAAAAAAAATCAAAGCCACACTTTAATAGTCCTCAAGCGTGTGATACTTTTCAAAACTTTCTGGTATATGTAAAGGAATCCTGCATTGTTTACACTGCCAGAGAGTCTCACTTTTGATTTTATTCTTATAGCACACACGGCACCTCCTAATAGGACTTTTATTCTGATTTGAAGGAATATATTCTGGAAAATATCCCCATCTTTGACTTTCAGCCTAACCAGGCACTGGTTAAACTAGGTCTTTGTTTCAAGCACATTATCTATTTCCTTCAAAATCCATTCTTCTGATGGTGTGTCTACGAATATTAAAATGAGACTCGACGCAAAATTATTAAAATAAGGAAAAGTACAACTTCTAGAACACCAAAGAAAGCAGACAGATATTGTGGTAGCATTTAGTGTATCGTCTTCAGTGCTCGTTGTAGTTTTCCTTATTTTAATGATGTGTCTACGACTCCAGAGCATTCACTAAGCATCACTTATTGATCGCCTAGTATGTTTTCGTCTGTTTGGTAACATTTCACTATCATTAGTTTTATTATCAGTATCAGTTAAATGCATGCTTATTTCTTCTGATTCTTCAGAATCCCTCCAACCCCTTGATCTTAATAGTCTGGATTCCTCTTATCTATTACGGCGTTTGTTTCACAACACATTTTTCCTTTAGTAAAAATATATATTGACTGACCTGACCGATGTTCACACTAAATGTTTATAAGAATGAAATCCCATTGACTAACAACATTTCGGCCTTGACTTGCACCAATAAATTCTAACGGTAAACAATGTGTAATAGTGATCTATGATATCAACATCAGTAATAAAAATGCTACCAGATTCATAATGCTAGAAATTTTAAACCAAATGTGTTTTTGGAAATATCCTAAAGAAGACACGTGCTGTCTTCAGTATATTTGTATCATTTTTAGTAGATCTCTATTCAAAAATCAGGAATTCGCGAAATTTTCCGCCGAAAATCGATTTTCCTCCTTCCTCCTTAAAAATAAAAAAAATTAAAAATCGCTGAATTTTTTTCATTATTATTTGTACTCAAGTCTAGTCTCTTCGTGTAAAATTTCTTCATCGTGAAGTAATTTGGGGCTGTGTTATGCTTACAAACGTAATATCACCGCCTATCCCACAGAGGGTAAAGGGGAATTCAATAAATCCCGTTAATTTAGATGTAGGACACAAATAAACAATCCATGCATCGAATTTGGTGATCGCAGCACAATCGTGTTTTTGTCTCCTGCCGCCCCTCCCCTCCACACACACGGGGATAATGGGGGAGAATTTCGCAAAAGTTGATAGATATTATTTTAAATCGGGTAAAGACATCCCTGCCAAATTTCGTTGAATTCCGTCCATCCCTTCTCACGTGATCCCGGACAAAAATAAATTTCTGATGTCATTTTTGGCTTTCACGATATGTGAAATGTTAAGATATTGCAAATTTTTTTGATTCTGAGAAATTTACAGACAAAAGCCTGATTTTATTAATGTACAATCAACAGCAACATTAGTAGCGTGACGAGTCATTGCGTTGTATGGCATGAAAAATCAATGGCGAGCTGTACTCGCCATTTTACAGGAAGGGATTAAAAATGTACAAAGACAAAAAAAAAAAAAAAAAAGAAAAAAAGAAAAGAAAAGAAAAGAAAAAGAAACGGTCAGCTATGCGAATACAGTCCCCATAGAGAAATCACCTTTTTTTTTTTTAATATGTATATAATAATAATAATTACAAATACGTATATCCAAAATGCACTTTGTCAATTTTTATTCTTAGAGCTATTCGAGAATTCTTCTTAAATAGCAATGATTCGCAAACTTAAAAGCAATCTTGTTAGAATAATTATCTACATCACGCTTTTACATCTAGAAATGAATGTTATCCACCTTTAATTGAAAGAGGGATTTATTTATTTTATGGAGTATTTATCTTCGTTAAAAACTGATAAATGCCACTTTAAAAATTAAAAAAAAAAAAAAAAAAAAAAAATCAAATAATAAAAAAACAGACAATAATAATGCACATTTATTTTTAAAGTAATCCCTGCATTTACTCAACCACTCTTTTTTAATCTGAAGAATAACATAAAAATTTCTCTTTATTTCTGCACGCTACAGATATTTTTATTGAGTGATTATTTCTCTTGGGAAAATTAAAAATAAAAAAATGCTATATTAAAACTTATCAGAGTGACCACATCTCCTTTAGGAGTTAAAGTGAAGTATTAATTTGGTTGTATTTAAATAAGTTTGTAATTATTGTCGATTCTATAAGCACATTTGTGTTTTAGTGAAAACGAGTAAGAATTTAATTTGGGAAATACCATTATGCTCTTAGCGAATAAGCTCTTGAGATTAGAGGGTATTTTGCAAACTATAGTTTTTCTTTTTTTCTTTTTTTTTTTACATATTCTAGCTTGTAAAAGTTTAATTAGAATCATTTATTTCAAAAACTGATCATTTAAACAATTTAATTGATTTAAAGAAATCGATCTTTTCATTTGAAAATCTGAAGACATTTTAAAATAAATATTTAAACAAAACAGTATTACACATTTAACATTAAGTATTAACAACACTACAAAATTTGTTCCGTGAGTTACTGTAAATTTATGATTGCTTTCACTTTTAAGTTTTCATTCATAGTATCATTGGTACATTTGTCTACAGGTATATAGTATTTTATTTCGCATACATAAATGCAAATTTATATTAATTACTTAAAATGTAATATTTTTCAAGCTACTAAAACCAAAGGGAATGGCATAAGATTTAATATATCTTGCTCATTATTTACAGTCGGTAACAAAAATATCCGAACACTAGCAAAAATTTCTGTGTAAAAATGTAAAGGTAATACTGTTTTGTTAAATAAATCCTTGTCGAATCATGTTCTTAGACTGACTAAGAACATGATTCGACAAGGATTTATTTAACAAATCAGTATTAACTCTACTTTTTTTATACAGGAATTTTTGCTAGTATTCGGATACTTTTGTTACCGTATATATATATATATATATATACATACATATATATATATATATATAATGATTATTTTTTTTTATATAAATTGTTCAACTTGTATATATTAGCTCTCCTGATAATACGCAATTTCAAGCAGTGGGGACCGGAAGTTTTAAGCAAATTTGAATGATTTTTATTTTATTTATTTATCAAGTTATATATTTATATATTTTTAGTTTTTGATACATTTTTTATTTTTTAGTTTTGATATATTTTTTATTTTTTATAAAGTTATTTAAAATGTAGGGATTAATGTATGTTTTTTTTTTTTTTTTTTTTTTTTTTTGCTATTTAAAAATTCTTTTGGATATAATGACTGGCTAAGCAAGCAAAGTCTACTAATATTTAATAAAAGGCAATGTTTTAGTACTTGATACAAAAATAACTATGTTAAAAAGAAAAAAAAAACTGATGTATAACAGATTTATCTAATCTACGGCTTATAGAATGGAAATTACGTAAATAGGAAACAATGTAATTTTAAATGTTTTTGGAAAATAGAAAACAATCTTCTTTTTCTCGTATGTCTTTCCTCATTATTCATGAAGAAAAAAAAATTATAAGCTTATTTTATTATAGAAATTGCGATTTATAATTAGTGGTGAAAGACTCGGAGAAAACAATGTGACCCACGGATTGCGCATACCAAACAAAACCTACGTAGAGTGATATATATATGTTTAATTAAAATAATTACACCAGTCTTACGATAACATCTAGAATGCTTAAAACTTATGTGTTTTTAAGAATAAGCTCATGAATCGAAATTTTTAAGCTTTTTGAAGTTTAAAAAATTGGTATGTATAGGAAAATTTAAATAAATAAACATATTACCGTAAAGCACTGAAATATATCATCTGAATATAATTAAAAATTGCGTTGCAAACAAAGGTAAACTAACAGAAGGCTAAAATACAAAAAATAAAATGTCTGTTGCTAATCATTTAGCAGTGATATCTAATTTTATATAATGCTTCTACATTCTTCTTAGAATTGTGTCATGATATTAAACTTTTACGTCGGTATAAATCTTCTTTTAATTGAAAAGTAATCCTAGAACTCTAGATTATTTGACAAAATTAGTTTAGATATTTTTGATTTAATAATCTACCGTATTTTCTGACGCATAAGGTTAGTTTTTTTTTTTTTTTTTTTTTTTTTTTTCTTTCTTAAATTGAGCTTAATTTGTAAAATATCAATTAAAATCGTCAAGTTATGCAGCTATTTTATAAGATCTGTTTTCTTCCATTCTTATTAACAACCACGTTTATCGCTTGAAAGTAAATTGTATAAATAAATGCCACTTTGTTTAATTTATGTAATTGAACAAATATAAACATGCATCATTTCTACGTAATTGCTTTTTTTTCATGCGCTTTACTTTTCAATTTTACCTTGTATGATGTTCTGGAAGCATAGGAGCTTCATGATATCTAGAAGAACCTATTTAGTAATAAAATTTCTTTTATGCCATCGTCTCTAACTGTATACTTGATGAAATATTTAATATTTTTAACATAATGAGATAAAAAAAAACATTCTTTAGTTTTAAAATTAATCGACAGCGGCAATCATTCGACAATTTTGCTGAATTTTACTGATATTTTTTATATCAATTTGTTTAACGCAGCCTTTTTTTTTTTTTTTTTTTTTTTTTATTCGCTATTATTGAAGGGTCTACAATTCCCTCTGATAAATACCTCACTTGCCTGTAAAACCAGTTTTCTCACCCCGATACGTATACTGTAAGGAAGCAAAAGTTTAAAAATGTCCCTTCTTTTACATTCTATGTGAGGTATTATTTTTGAATGCAACTTTAATTATCGAAAATATATTTGAAACCCAGTACATATGTTTATTTTTATTTTTTATTTTATTTTTATTTATTTTTTCGAGATGGTCTAACTTCATATTTATCTCCAAAAAACATATGCGTATGTATTCAAAATAAAGCAGGTAATTCTATGGTGGTACATGTTATGTTAGTCTCAGTAGTACAGAGATACGATTTCCACTTTTTTCTACCGCTATTTACTAACAATAGTCATTATACTAATTAATCACTATTATAAATATAAAATAAAGACTTCTTGTGGAAATAGTGGTCGAACAAAATATGGAAGAATTTTTAGCCCTATGTGTGACCAGCACACTGAGAAAAAAATATACCACCTTGATCTAGAACAAATAATTGGTCATTTTCTAAATCCCTAAACTAGAAATACAGATTTCCGAGCTATGCATATAAGGCACGACAGTAAGCTGGATGGACGAAATGATCAAGAATTTCTAGTCTATACATTTCTAGATGGTGAAACAATATTGTGAATATTCTGAATCCTTTGTATTGCGAGAAATTTTCGCTTGATTTTCTAGAACTGGGTCATAAACCAAGATTATAGTTGCTAAAACTCGTCTCTTGTATTCGTATTTATTTGCAGAGATTTTTAATTACGTTTTACCTCGATATTATAAACAAACGCTCTAGAATTTTAATAGGGATTTCGAGAGCTCGCTTTTAGTGGAAACTTGAACTTATAAGATGACATCGAACATTTTTACTAAAGCCACAATTTAAAATCTAGGTGTCAGTTACAGAATTTTTTCTCAGTGCATAACATTTACATAGTTGCCAACTTTTAAGACATTTTTGAAGAATAAACACTAGTATTTTGTAATACTATTTTCCAATTCAATTAATCGTAGATAATTAGTAGAAAGTAGTACAAAAAATTTCTATTAAAAATTATTGATAATATATTTTCCAGGAAAATCAGAAAAATTGGTAACTATGTATTTACTATAAAGTACCCCAGTATCATTTTGTCAAATATATAACTTATTCCGTACACCGTAAGCATAGCTATCCACTCTCCCGTTTTTCTTGGGAGACTGTATACGAGAAATTTCTATAACAATTTTCAATTTACTTAAAAATAAATATGGTTGATTTCTACTTCAAAATAATGCTGATAAATCTGATTTACAAATTCAAAATGTTGTCAGTAAGTAATATCTCTAGTAAACATAAGTATTATCCATTTGGAGGATGAATTTAAGTAAATAGCCTATATTAAAAAAAAAAAAATAAATAAAAGAGAGAGAGAGAGAGAGATCGTTCCTGTTTTAGGCGTTCTTCTAAAACAATACTTTGTTTCAAAAAAGGATTTTACACATTCGTATTCAACGTATTAAGTGCCAAAAGTGTGTATGTATGATAGTATAGTCGGTAACAAAAGTATCCGAACACTAGCAAAAATTCCTATACAAAAAAAAGGTAGAGTTAATACTGCTTTGTTAAATAAATCCTTGTCTAATCAAGATCTTAGACTGACTAAGAACATGATTCGATAAGGATTTATTTAACAAAACAGTATTAACTCTACTTTTTTTACATAGGAATTTTTGCTAGTGTTCGAATACTTTTGTTACCGACTGTAAAATTTACCGCATCGATTGCTCTGAAAAAAGTTTAAACGATTTTAACACGTATATGTAAATTTTTTTGTTAAATACAGTAACGTTTCAGAGCAATGCGAAAAGTCTTACCGTTCAAAATATTAAAATCTGCCGACCACAAAGGGTTAAATCATCACGATTATTTCTTCCCCGAGCTTCATGTTATTTCATTATAATGTGTTTACCATGAAGATATTTCGCAATATTGTGTTTATTCAAAGATCTGGATTTTGTATTAAGAACGATCAAAGATATTTCATACACAGTAAAATCAACAAAATTGCAAATCAATATTTTATTTCGATAGAATCATTTAGAGAATAAAATTTTGATTGCATGTATGACATAGATGTAAAGAAATGTAAGAAAAGAACTTTCATGACATAGTATTTTATTTTATCGCAAACGTTCAGACAAATTCTTCTATGGGGAGATGATTATTTGTTGTATCATTGCATAGATATTTGCAAAGGTTATGAATCATTATGAGTAATAAAAGGATATTAATCGTTAGAACATTTACTAAATATTCGTTAGAGCTAAACAAATTAAATTTCATCGTGATTAAAAAAAAAAAAAAAAAAAAAAAAAAAAAGATTCTTGTGATATTTTTATTTTGTATAAAAGTTATTAAGTTATAAATACAAATTATATTTTAAATAAATTTATAAAATTTATAAAATATAGTTTTAAAAATCACTCCAATTTTAATTTAAATTAATTTAGTTTTGAAAAAACCAGTTTAAAAAGTCGCACAAAAAAGTTGTTTACAGTAGTGTTCTTGTTTGTTAAATCCTGTATTTTAAACAGATATTTTTTGCTCTCGAAACACGTCTATATGGTTACTTTTGTTGGAAGTTTAAATTCCTCTATATTAACTCGAAATGTTTATGTTTTTATTCAATTTATTATATTTTATTTACTTCAACTACAAATGTATTACACTCTAAAATTGAAAAAAAAAATGTTAAATAGAGCTAAAGCATATTTAGAGATTATGTCTATATTGGTGAACAGCGTTTTGAAATTTGGATGTAAGTGATATTCTAACTAAAAAAAAAAAAAGATGCAATAATAATTTTTTATCGAGAATAAAATTACTTGCTAAAAATTTCATTATTATATAGCTATTTGCTGGGAGTTCGTAGTTTCAAAATTGTTACCGAGTGTCAATAATTACATACCAAAATTTTAGAATAGTAATATCCGTCTTATTCAATCACAGATAATTATCACAAAAGAACACTAATAATAAATTGTGGTTTAAGGTTTACGGACAAACTATAATAACTTGGAATCTGTGAAAATATGTGCAATGACATTCAAAGGAAATTAATTTTAGGGTATTGAACGAACTCATTATGTTTCGGTGTTAAGTGTTTTTTAACTTGGCAAGCAAATGTTAGAACAAAAAACCAATTTCTATTCCAGGGTTTTACAGCCATGTTGATTCAAATAGAAAAAAAAAATGTAGTTTTTCGCTTAATGGTGTTTTTCTCTAATTGATTAAGAACAATATTTAAAAATAAGATTAATACAGGACGTGTGAGGGAATTACGCTGAGTCTTTCATAAAGCAGCCTTGAAAGAAAAATACATGTGCTAATGAATTTCTTATTAAGGTGTTTATAAAACATTTTGTATTTAAAGAAAGATTTTTCAAAAGTCAAAATACTTATCAATATTTTTAGAATTGTATATATTATCAAACACCATATCTCGGTTTATTTTAAAAAAATAATAATAAGTATTAATATAACTTGAATATAATCTTAAAATATTTTGATTAAATTTATACTATAATTATATATATTGTAATTTCTAGCCTAAGCCGCGTGCCATTTACACAAGTAATTTTATTTTGGTACAAACATATCTATAACCGTAGCTTCTAACTGTTCCGTATTTTCGCTACCGGTATTTTTTTACAGAAATCATTTATAAGTTTTTGTAGCAGTTTCCTATGGTTAAATAAGATGAAAACTTTTATTTAAAAAAATACCATTATCAAAGATATAAAACTCTTGAAAACTATGCTGTAACTATAAACTGGAATTCCTGATGCCAAACTGGATTTATCTGGCCTGCAGCTTGTATGCCGGAAATTACGATATTAATTCTGGATTAAAGTATATAAATATCAAATAAACATTTTATTGCTAAAGTAATAAGCTTAAAATAATAACATGGATGCCCTCCAGGTTTCCTGTAATTTATATCACCACAATCTTTTAACAGAATTTTTAGTATATAACAATTTTCTAGTAATTATCTGCGGGTCAGTTGAATTGTAATATACTCTTAGAAAATAGTGGCGGTTATTCTTTATAAAAGCATCTAAAAGTTGAAAAGTATGACTTAATAGAAATAAAGTTATTAATACTAAATTAATATATAGAATATTTACATGCACTTGGAGTTACTGTTTAGTTTTAATCTATCATCTATATCTCCACATCATATATAGTTGTTAATAAGTAATTAATATGCTTTAAAAATAATATCATAACAATATATTTTAAAAAGGTCAATATCATTCACATAGACTAATCAAAACAATAAGCATATTTTGTGAAATGTCGTTAAATGTGAAGTTGTTAAATAAGAAAAACATAAATTATTCAGAGTCAACAAAATACAATAACATAAAAAAAGATTTTTTACAGTATCAGAAAACTTTGAAAAACAGGATTCTGAAGAATAATACACTATCAGTCAGCGTAACTCCAGCTAGTGCCATTGCGTACTATACAACAAAAAAGTTGAAAAGCTAAAAAATAGTAATTCATTGGATATTTGTAAGTAAGAAGAATCCTGTTATATGTTACCATTTTATAATATAAAAGTCGTAAAGAATAGTAGACTATTCTAAATTATATAATAGTAGTAATATTAAACAAATAAACAAACAAATTAATGAGCAAAAGCAGTATAGTAAATTTGAAAGTTAATATAAAGCTAGATTTCAACCAAATACTGTGCAAAACAAGGATACATTTAAGAATTCTAGCAGAAGTAACAATATAAACAGGATATATGTCGAAACAGAAGAAGTAAGTATTCATAATTAAAGTTAATTTCCTTAATTTTTGTTCTTGTGTTAACTAATACTATACAAATTTTTCATTAACTTCGCTGCATGTATGAAAAATAAAAATATCTTTTTTATAAAATATCTTTTTTTTTTTTTTTTTTTTTTTTTTTTTTTAAAGGCAAAAGTTTTTTTTTTTTTTTTTTTTTTTTTTTAATAATTCAGGAAAATAACACGAATATCTTTAGAATTCATTATCATATTTACTTTTCCTGTAATTATTAGACCCCTGCCCCACCGTAAGACGGGTAATTCTGCTTTTCGAACCGGGTTTCTGCCGAGTTCAAACCAGAGTCCTGGATTGGGTCGGGTAGACGCGGATTACCCACATTGCAGGTCGGATGAGGGTCAGGTTTGGCTTAATTTTTAACCCCCGGATCCTCAAAAAAAAAGTTTTTCTTAAAACAATTTTTTACGCTTTTTTTACTTTTTTTAATGAATTTAACCTTCTGAATGTAGAGATGGGTATATCACATATATCTTTTTTTATAGTAATATAGAACAACTTTACTTATAACAGGAGTTTAATTGCAATTACATATAAACGTTAACATTTAGCATTTAAAACTTAATATGCAGAAATTATTTTCTTTCCAATATCCTTCCTTTTTTTTTTTTTTTTTAACACTGTCAAAATATTTAGAAACATGAAATTTTTAAAAATAAGTTAATACATCTGAAATTTTATCATTTTGTTCACTGACGTTTTGTACATCATTAGACATATATATATATATATATATATATATATATATACTTATAAATTTTTGTGTAAAATTAAAATTTCTGAAAGATCCATTTAATAATGTAACTGCGTTTTCTGTCATAGATTTCCAATTCATTGGTATAACATAATAACAATTTAACATTATTTTATTGCGGGTAGGGGGTCGGGTTGCGGGTTGAAAGTAATTTTGAGGGTTATGTGTAGGTCAAGTTACTCGACACGCGCAAAACTCTAGTTCAAATCTAGGTCCTGCTCGTCGGCCTAGTCATTCGAAGTTTACTGTGGTTTTCTCCGAAACTAGCATGAATACGTGCGAGGATCCCTTACGAAGATATCTCCATGGTGTATATCTCACCGAGACCTAGGTCCCTCGAGTAGACATTCGGCCTTAAAAGTCCTACACCATCATTTTATTCTTACAAACTTTTCTATCAAATAATAATAAGTTAGTGTTTTTCTTCACAGACTTACAATATTTTACTTTATTTCAAGTATTAAAATTTAAAATGTATATTATAGCTTTTCAGGCCTTTTGATCTTGCCATGAAATAATTCTTTAAACTTAAATCTCAAAGTGGATATACTGCTTTAGCTTAAAGCGAAAACATTCACGGCATATATTATAAGAATTTCTGTGTATTATAAAATAAAGTAACTAAAGTTTTCTTAATTGTCACTGATCTCAGGGGTAACATTAGTCTCGCAAGTTAGGGTGACAGGCGGAAGTCTCCGAAGTTAAAATTGTGGGTGCGCATATATAGCTCCAGAATTCTCAAAGATCCAATACTTTAATCTTTAACCAGATTCTTCAGCTTTCTCAGAAATTCGAAAAGATTAAATATTTTCTCTTTATGAATCGTCCCATGTGTCCCAGATCTAAGGGAAGCCACTTTGAAAGTCTGTTCGTCATGGGGAAGGCGTGCACCTCATGGGATTCGGAAAACGACAAATGCAATCGATCCCAACTCTTCTCAACGAACGAATCTTTGCATAATATTCCGAAGACCTTGCCACTTATTAGAGAGACTGGCATCTGGGCTACCCCCTCCCCCCGCCTTCTTATTCAAGATTAAAAATTTCCAAACTTCATCAACTTGACATACACTAAGTGAAGCTTTAAAGAAGGATGCTAATAAGTTGCCTTGGTACCCTGAATGTGGGCTACAACTTTCCCAACTAAATCCTCTGTAGGCCGTTTTAATGCCGAAGCAAGTACAACTTCTGCCACTGGGGGAACAGCGGAGGCCCTAACGATCCTGAGATAGAAAATATCCGGAGAAACGGCTTCTGCTGAAGTTAAAAACAATGCGTTCCTGCTCATTATGTTATTATAGAAATGATTTGTTCATGCTCTCCGATCGCAAAATGAATTTAAAGGAGAACATAGGAAGTAGAGATTTTCAAAGAAGTTCTTGAAATTGGGCGATTAATTATTTTGGACATTAAAATACCATCAAGAAAAGATGGGGTTAATTTGGGAAAGCAGAGTATTATCATACAGATAAGATGAATCAGAAATAAATCGAACATTCTTTCTTAGCTTTTGTCAAAACATTGTTTCAGTTCTGAACACAGTGTATTATCATTTCGTTTAAATAATCATAAACATTAAATGATACTACTTTATTCAGAATTTTTTTTCGCATTTGCATAATGCACATATACTTCATAAACATATATATTTATTTATTTATTTTTCTTAGAAGTAACAAATAAAGAAAAATATCGCAAAGAACAATAATAATTTTTTATTTATAAGGAAATACAATTTAAAGCACTCTTCAAATTAATAAAAATATCAAATTATAATTTTAAGATAACAGTAAACAGAATAATAATAAACAATATAATAGTAAACAAAATAACAGTAAATAAATAAGAAAAAACAGCATCATAAGGTATGTGGATCAAAGTTGAACAGTGTTCCTAAGGTAGCCTACGACTCAAAAGTAGGATTAATTTCATTTTTAAACACAAAATTTCGCTACTGAATTGCAAATCATGTATCTGCAATTTGAGTAACTGAATTTGAAGAGATCTTCTTGAGATCGGCCGCCATTGTATGCAGTGATTTCACTTTAGAGGAATAGTCGGTCTAATTTCTAGGTAAGAAAATATTTTCATTTACATGTGTTTAAATTCTTAGAAGTTTAAGTTATGATATGTTTTCTGAAACTTTATTTCTTTCTCTTTAACCAAATTAACTTTATTTCTAATCAATTTATCAGTTTAATAATTTAATTTCGTGCAAATGGCAAGCATATACATGTTCTCAAGGTGCCCCTAATATCGGCCACATTACGAACACATGGACAACATAAGGAAATCACCTAATTAACTTTCAATATTTCTGCTTAAATATCTGCAAAAAACTTATTACCATTTATTCTCCAACAATTTTCACACTAATAAGAACACAAGAGATCTGATGAAAGAAGTTAGTAACTCACAAAAGAAAAGTCCTGAACTACTTTGTATAAAACGTAGTTGAAAGACGTTTTGTGTTAGAAGATCAGATGATTAAGAAGAAAAACCCAAAATATATCAAAAGTAAAAAAGTAAAAAACAATAATCAGAGAATACTAGTAAGCAACATAATAGGAAAATCAAAACCAAATCCAGTACATTGTTGAATGGGACTCTCAGACAAACTGATACTGTCATGCCTGGCAAGAGTGGTTGCCAGTCAAAACTAAGCTCGTTTTAATATTCCTGCAACAAAAACAAAATAATGGATGCAAGAAAATAAATATGCAACAAAATACTAATAAATACTAATAAATATGCAACGAAAATAAAATAATGCGATTTTGTAACCAATGCTTGGGTTATGTGCATAAGAATTGTCGGGAACTTACTAAAATAAAAAAAAAAATCGAAAATTTCATCTACGCTTTCTGCATGGAATCCGATTAAAAGGGGTATATTTTAACAAATGTCTATTTTATTTTTTTTTCTTGTAATTTCTTTGTAATGAATTACTTCTGAAAGTGAAAATAGTTTAGCGAATATACGTATATATATATATATATATATATATATATATATATATATATATATATATATATATATATATATATATATATATATGCGAATATCGTATTAATCTTATTTATACTTAAATTTACCTCTCGAATATTATTTAATTGTGAATTCAGCTTTTAAATTTTAAGAACAATATTTATCACTTCATGCTTACATTTATTTCATTTCAGAAACTTTCGATTAATCGATTCTCTACTTTTAATTATTTCTTTTCAGTTTGTTCGTTTTGGCAACCGCCCGGATTTTTATTTGATTTGGATATGATTTACATGTGGCCAGCTCCTTTCACGAATTCCAATTTCCTTATGATTAAGTTATCAGCCAATATCCTTTTATCTTTCTTTCTTTCTTTCTTTTTTTTTTTTTTTTTTTTTTTTTATGCAAGATTGAAACTAGTGTTGTATATTGCTGAAAAGCTATACAACATTCGAAATCTTGCATTAATTGTTGACAGTACCGCTAGTTTCCTGATGAGATCGGTACTGGATTTCAGCATTTTTAACTCCATTTTTCCTTCATGCATTCCTTTTTATTTCAATAGTCATTTTGGTTAATTTCTTTCAATTCTTATCTTGTGTTGCATGAATTTATTGGACTAATGGATTAAGACTACTAACTCACCGTTTAGGTTTAAGTGATATACGTCATTTCTCTTATGCGTAAGTACTTTAACATGTTTTTACTATTCAGTGAAATTTACTTAAATGGTAATTGTGACAATAAATTATACGTAATACATCTAATTATTAAATTCATTGTTGGTATTTTCATCTTTCTCTCATTTGCTGAGTATTGTAAAGGAATTAAATAATTTAATATATATATATATATATATATATATATATATATATAGCCATATATATACATATGTAGCCACCTTTCGAACACTATGAGCCAAAAGTGGCACACAGACCACAATTTCGAAATTTTATTTACAAAGAAACTTATACTTGATATGTGTAAGAGATAAGCATAAGAAAAAAAAATAAATAAAAAAACTTCAGTGACACACAACTAACTCGAAAATTAAAAAAAAAAAAAAATCCTCAAAGATTAGCTATGGCCACCTTTGGATCACCTACCTTACTTTAGTTTTGAAACACTTTTTAACTTTTCAAGAGAATTCTTACAAAATCTTTTATACAGTCGGTAACAAAAGTGTCCGAACACTAGCAAAAATTCCTATGTAAAAAAAGTACACGGTTATGTGAAATAAATACTTATCGAATCATGTGCTTACACTGACTAAGAACAGGATTCGACAAGGATTTATTTAACAAATCCGTATGAAGTGTACTTTTTTTACATATGAATTTTTGCTAGTGTTCGGACACTTTTGTTACTGACTGTACTTCCATAACACTTTTCGAGGTCACTCTTTATACCGGTTGAAACATCTTACTAACTAAACAACAAATCCTTTTTTAGAAACAGTTGAAAAATATCTTTTATACCAGTAGTAGTAAGAAAAACTGGCAGCCATTTTTATAATTTATAAATTTATCAATCTTTGTTAAAAATGTAAAATATAACTGAAAAGTATTTTCATGTATCACAGTAAGCACAGTTGCCAACTTTAGCACTTTTTGAATACCTGAAAATTTCAATAGAAATTTTCATTTTATTTAATCAGTGAAAACTGTTACAGAAATACATAAAAAGTTTGTATTAAAAAATTTCGATAACCAAAATGTGCTAAAGTT